>JANAVB010028700.1:0-47130 GCA_029216955.1 Iris pallida
TCCAAACAAGTCGAAATGGGGTCCAAATGAATGATGAAGGCGTGGGTGATGCACGAATATTGGAGACCTATTTATATTCAATGTAAGGGACAAGATGTGGTACTAGTAAAAAATAGTTGTTTGGGGGCACGATGAGTTAAAAAACAGTGGTTGGGGATAAGCGATTCAACTTTGTTATGTCAAAAAAGTATATTAACTCTACTTGTTCTATCTTAGCGTATAGAGATGAAGTAAGATTGATGATACCTAATAATAATGAATAGGAACTTCAAAGAGAGGTTGATCATAAATTTATGTCTTGGTTTAATACATATGTAAGCAATTTAAATCTTATTGAATACCAACGGTGTACGATTTTTGTAGATATTGGAACTAACGTTAAAATAATCAGTCAGTGATTAAAGGTTTCTAACTTGTAACGAAAACTAAAGAATAAAAGCCTTCGTCATTTAGAATTGGCCGATTAAGGAAGCAAGGACATGGTGTGGCTGCACCATTAGCGGCTTCAAGTTTATAGTAACTCAGAATTATAAATGTTGAATTTGTTATCGATGGGTTCAATACAAAGGATTCTGGCATTTGTGTGAGGACACACCATCTATTGATGAATTATATTTTGATTATTATTGCGTGCTTTGAGATATTGTAGAGTTGTAATATCCCTCCCCTTCTGCCATGATAATTATGATTTTCAAATATGATTAGTTCGGTACAACACCAAATCAAGGGTAAAATTTTAACAAACAATTGGATTTGTTGGTATAAACCATCGACGGAGATAAAGAGGGTCCGACTTTTGTGAAGGCAAATCAAGTTATTCAAGTCTATTATACAAGTTACCAAAGACGTCATAGAGATCAATATGATTGGTGGCGGTATATAAGACTAAACTATAAACACATTCAATGTTGGAGAGCTAGCATACCAGGAGGAAGATGTTGAAAAGCCTCAACTTTATACATCAAAAGTCAGATGAAAGTGTCGAAAATGATATGAAGGTTGACGATTATAGAGAAAATTAATAGAGGTGATGAAAAGGTTGATATATAAAAATTAGCTCACAAATAGACAATTGACTTTGTCCAAGAAGAAGAAGAAGAAGAAGAAGAAGAAGAAGATGATGATGACGACGACGACAACGATGATGATAAAGATAAGGATGATGAAGAGGATGATTATGTATACATCTCCCATATGATGTAAATTGCACTAATTATACATATGTATCATTTTTACACAATTTAAACATATGTATCATTTTTCACATAATTTAGATGTTTTCACACAATTTAGATTCACAGATGTATAGTGGTGGTCGTCATGGATGGGCTTCATATCATATACATTTATCTTTTCAACCTCTAACCACTCCACCTATAGATGTCAAATGAGCTATATATGATGACATTTTTTTTGGGAAGGATTATCTCCTCATCGACAAAGACACCCATACCTCATCATCGGCACAAGTGTCACGCCCCAGAACCAGAATACTGGAGAGCGGGGGACAGACACAACCAACTACGTATATAGAAGTGTAATCCACCTCGATATACGATCATGGCTGTCTAGATGTATAAGGGTTTATCTACAAGCCGTCAGTCTCTTATAGTCAAGAACAAGTCTAGTGTCTCAATCTCAAGCAATTAATAAGTTACAAGATGTTAGACCATCAGATATTCAATAGTAAGGTCTCATACATTTCATATAGATGATCATGAAGCTAGTCGTACAAAATACGAGGACTAACAAGAGTTTCAGTCCTACATGATCAACCCTAGGATTTGTCAATCATGTTACAACCCTTAGGCAGACAAGAAATATAAGTATTCAACACGAGCTAACACTTGCTCGGCGGCTAAACGTCTCAAAAGAATAATTTTATAATTAGAGTAGGAGAGCAAATAAAACCACTCGTTGCCAGGATGTCTTCTTGTGTTCACCATCTGGCAGGATGGCTGGGAGATCCTCGGGTGTTGTCCCGAAATCTGGCCATACAAAACCAGCTGGGTCAGACTCCAGAAAGAGCAAGTGCCACAAGGGGGCTTCACTTAAGAACTAAAACCAGCATGTCAGAACATAAACAAGAATAATAACAAGAAGACATGAAATGTAAATAAGACAACAAATGAAGAGGATGAGGAACTATTCCGGAAGTCAGGTTACATTCCTTAAACCAAACAAGGACCGAGGCTGTAGCCCTTCGCCTGAACAGAATCGATCTCTAGCCATTTATTGCTAAGAGTAAAGCGTAAGCAAGCATGTCCTGAGATAGCCATATTGGATCTAGACAGGACTAGACAGGATTGGACTTATCCAACATTCACGGCCAAGCAAAGAGTACGGCTTGATACTTTAGCTAACTAGGGTTATCACAAGTCTAGTTACTAGCAAGATGCAATGAGATGTTCCGGCAGTCACAAGCCCTGCAGCTATCCAGCGAGGTTCATGTAAGATTTATCAAAAATTATTAGGTGACTTTGAGTGCAACACATGACAGTGTGCATATTACTTGTCAAGAAGTGCCCCATATGACAGTGGACTGGAAATGTGCCCTACTCGTCGGCGGGCTACAAGTCTATCAGGTGTGGCCGGGATAACGGGATCGCCTGTAACTGGAAACATCTCTCTATATGAGCTACTTTGATCAATCTAGTAATTAACCTAGTCAGATTCAACATGAATTCCTGACCATGGTAACCAGGGATGCAAGTCCTAGACATGATGCGAGACGAGACTGGTAGCTTATACAAGCACATTCAAGAACAATCAACCACGGTGTCAAGATGAGTTATTACTTAGCATGTTAAGATAGCCGTCGCAACAACATTCAAGATTACATGCTAGACTTACTTATCAAGATTACTTGTCAAGAGTGCGCCATAGCGGGCCACTATCAAGATTACTTATCTTGTCGAGAGTGCGTCACGACGGACCACCATCAAGAATTATCATGTCAAGTTACTTGTCAAGAGTGCACCACGACGGATTATTTCAGAGTTATTCATGTAAAGCCATATTGTCATGCGTGTGTTCAGGGTTAAATTAAGACAATTTATGTCCAAGATTCACAATCATCAAATCGGGTAGTCACAAGTTAGGCTGAGTACAAGATGTAAGCAATTAAAACATAACAATATAATAATAAAAGAACATGCAAGGGACAAGGGTATGGGGGCCAAGGAAGCATGCGGCCAAGGCATGCGGTCCGCAGGACTGCATGCGGCCAAGATCACATGCGGCCCAAACATGCGGTCCGCAGGACTGCATGCGGCAAAGATCACATGCGGTCAAAAATACATGCATGCGATCCGCAGACTCAAGTCGGTCCGCAGGACATATGCGTCAAGACTTACATCTTCTCCAAAAATTCGAGAAAGATGGCCATAGAACTACGAACTTCCAAAGTCCATAATTCACTCAAAATAACTCAAAATTCGGGTTTTCAAAGGTCCATTTTGAATAAAATCGAATTATCTACAACATAGAACAATGAAAACATGAAAATAATGAAGTTTGATAGATCAAAAACCAAGAAAACAAAAAATGACACAAACTTAGATCTACAAAGATCCCTTTATCTAACCAAAGAACTCCAAGTTCTAATGAGACTTAGAATCAAGAGGGAAAGATGATGAAACAATAAAAATCTAAGATCCATCATGAAATAAGATTACACTTGCCTAGGGCTTGGTAGGTAGGAGGAGTAAATGAAGAAGATGAAGAAGTAAATGGAAGTAGTGAAGAGAGAGAAGGGGGTAGTTGGGTTTTATAAAGAGGAAATGGTTTAACATGTTGAACCAACCATTAGAATAAACCAAACCAAGCCATCCAAAGCAAGTCAAGTTGGACTAACCCAACCCAAGGTCAACCTTAGTCAAGATACATCAAGGCAAGCAATAAAGAAATACGTAAATACAGTAAATAAAATACGGGTCGAAATTCGCATACTTATACTGGAAATACGTATAACGGAAAACGAGAGTGACAACTCTACCCACCTTAAAAGAATTCCATCATCGGAATTTAATCAAGAAGCTAGAGATGTCGGGCAAGCTATACTAAAGCACAAGCCATCTACGACTAGCAACCAATCAAGCAATCATTCATGCAAGCAAGGAATTTAAAAGCATAAGGGATGAGGAAGACATTATACCTTATGAGTCCAACATGTGTGGATATCGCGAGCGACATCATCCTCACGCTTCCACGTTAACTCACCTAAAGAGTGGTGACCCCAAGCAACACGGATTAAACTAATAATCTTGTTCTTGAGTACCTTCTCTCTTCGGTCCAATATGGATACGAGCCTTTCCTAATACGAAAGGTTGGTTCCAACAATCAATTCTGAATGATCAAGGACATGGCTCAGATCTGGAATATACCATCGTAATTGGGATACATGAAACATGTCATGTACCTCACGTAACGACGGCGGAAGAGCGAGACGATAGGATACATCACCTACTCGCTCGAGAATGTCAAAGGGCCCTATATACCTAGGACTAAGCTTTTTCGTACGCTGAATCGAATGACGCCACGGGTAGGCGAGATCCTAAGGAACACGTGGTCGCCGACTGAAAACTCAAGGGGACGTCGATGAGAATCGGCCCAATGGCGCTGACGATCTTGGGCAACTCGAAGATGATCTCTGACTTGTCTGACCACTCGATTGTCTGCGTAATTATCTCGACCAAGCATCTGCCTCTCACCTATATCATCCCAGGCTAACGGGGATCTGCACTTCCTGCCATACAATGCTTCAAAGGGTATCATCTGGATACTGCCTGGAAGCTGTTGTTATAGGAGAACTCCACTAGTGCAGGTAATCTTCCTACAAACCACCGAAGTCCAACGTACAAGATCGTAACATATCTTCAAGAGTCTGAATCGTGCGTTCTGACTGACCATCTGTCTGCGGATGATATGTTAAACTGAACTTGAGACGAGTCCCAAACTCTTCTGAAGACTCCGCCAAATGTGAGATATAAATCTGTAATCTCTATCTGATATAATACTAACTAGCCTTCCATGCAATCTGACAATCTGCCTGAGGTACATCTCTGCTAGCTGATCCGTTGACTGACCAATTCTGAAGGGGAGAAAATGAGCTACCTTCATGAGATGATCAATTATAACCCAGATAGCATCTCTTCCAGCTGGAAATTTAGGTAACCCAGTTACAAAATCCATAGTAATGTGCTCCCATTTCCATTCTGGGATCGGTAAAGGATGAGAAGTCTGGCTGGTCTCTGATGTTCAACCTTAACTTGTTGGCAAACTAAACATCGGAAGACAAACCGGACTATCTCCTCTTCATGCCATTCCACCAGAAATGCTGACGGATGTCTCGATACATCTTCGTGCCACCGGGATGAATTGAATACTGAGAACTGTGAGCTTCTGCCATGATCTCCTGTTGATATCACCACTGGGTACACAAAGACGCCTCCCATGTCGGAGTACCATCGTCGTGAATGCATAACTCTGCTCTCCGTCCTGCTACACATTTGCTCTAAGCCGCTGAAGCTTAGAATCTGCTGATTGCGCCATCTTGATCCTCTCAACTATACTGGACTGAACTTGCATGCTGGCCATCAATGCCACATTAGTAGGGAGAACTATCTCTATCCCCATCTTCTGAAGGTCTGCTAATACTCTGGTTACGATGTTAGGAAGTAAACTTCAGCTCTTCTGCTCAATGCATCTGCTAACGTTGGCCTTCTCGGGATGATACTGCAGGTTGATGTCATAATCCACCAGTAGCTTTAGCCATTTTTGCTGACGCATATTAAGATCCTTCTGAGTAAACACATACTTAAGACTCTTATGGTCGTGAAAATCTTCACCCGATCTTCATATAAATAATGCCTCTAAAGCTTTAATGCAAAAACTACTACTGCTAACTCCAAGTCATGGGTAGGATAATTTCTCTCATGGTCACGAAGCTGACATGACGCATAAGCGACTACCTTACCATGCTGCATCAAGATGCATCCCAATCCTCTGCCAGAAGCGTCACAATAAACTAAAAATCCTCCAGTCCCATCTGGAAGAGTGAGAATGGGGGCCGTCATCAATCTCTGCTTCAACTTCTCAAACGAACTCTGATACACTGCTATCCAAGCAAACTGTACATCTTTACTTAACGGTCCCGCGTCATGGGCACTAAAATCCGAGCAAAGTCTGAAACAAATCGCCGGTAATAGCCGACCAATCCAAGAAAACTACAAACCTCGACGACTATACTGTGTACTGGCCATGACTCTATAGCCACTATCTTCTGGGGGTCCACTTCCACTCCACCTCAGGTGATGTGACCCAAGTACGATATGCATCAAACCAAAACTCGTACTTACTGAACTTCGCATACAACTGATGCTCTCTGAGAATCTGAAGGACTACCTGAGGTGCTACTCATGCTCTGCTTCACTCTTGCTATAGACCAAGTTGTCGTTTATAAATACAATCACAAACTGATCTAAATAAGACATGAAGATACGATTTATGAGGTCCATGAATACGACTAGTACATTGGTTGCTCCAAATGGCATAACAAGGAACTCCCAATGTCCATATTTTGATCTGAACGCTGTCTTTGGGATGTCTTGCTCTCTAACTCTGATCTAATGGTACCCTGATCGCAAGTCAATCTTCGAGAATACTGTCGCTCCTCTAAGCTGATCAAATAAGTCATCTATCCTTGGTAGAGGATATCTGCTCTTGATTGTTACAGAGTTCAAGGTACGATAATCAGCACATAATCTTGACGTACCATCCTTCTTTTTCACAAGAAGCATCAGGACTCCCCAAGGCGATCTGCTAGCACGAATGAATCCCTTGGTTCTGAGTTCTTCAATCATCTTGTACAAATCTCCAACTCTGAAGGTGCCATCCTGTAGACTCTCTCTGATACCGGTGCCGTCCCTGGAAGCAAATCAATGGTGAACTCTATCTCTCTCTGGGGGCATGCCTGGAAGCTCTTCGGAAAATATATCAGGAAACTCTTTTACTACTCTGGGAAACTGAACTGCTATTTCTACTGCTATCCGCAAGACTGGTGGAGAAGGTTCTACTTCGCCTTTGGAAAATGAAAACTCTGGTTCGCCTGGAATACGAAAAATAATCCTGTCAATATGGCAGACTATTCTTTCGTATTGATCCTTCAACCAATCCATTCCTAGGACCACATCATAGTCGGCCATCGAAAATTCTATCAACCTAGCGGGAAACTCTCTATCGCTAACTACGATTCGACACGAGAAAACACTTTATCTACTACCACAAGGCCGTTACCAGTAAGTATATTGAGCATTATTGATAATGCCTCGGGATCTAGTCCTATCCGTGTAGCGAATCATACAGACATAAATGAATACGATGCACCCGAATCAAATAATACTGATGCTGGAAAAGAGTTGACGAGAATGGTACCTGCCACCACCTCACCTGAAGCTAACTCTTCCTCCACGGTCAGAACCATAGCCTGACCTTGCCCTCTGGGTGCTGGTCCCCTCTGCTGGAAACCTCTCTGCCAGTTCTGCATCTGAGCTGGGTCTGGGCATACTGCTGGGGTCTCTACTGCTGGAAGGCTTGTGCCTGAGGCGGCAATGGCCTCGGAGGCTGGTACTTGCTGCTGCTGCTGCACTGGTGTTGGGGCTGGTCCCCTAACCGATGGACTAGTTAGGTTCAACGATGATGAACTGGCTCTATTCGGGCAGGACCCTATCATGTGGTTCGATGCCCCACAAGCCAAGCACAATCCCTGTGCTATACGACACTCCGAAACAGCGTGTCCTGCCTTCCCACAATGAGTGCAGCCCATTGCGGAAGACTGCCTCCGCTTTTGTTACTGAGGGTACGTTGGTGTTGAATGCTGAATCAACGTAACTGAATTCGCCCTTTGGGGAACTCCAATCGACAAAGCCCTAGCTGTAAGCCCCCTGAAATTCCCGAATTATTTTTTCGAATTTTCTAATGAATTATTTTCAATAATTCATTTCTATATAATTAATTTCGATCATTAGATGCTCTTTACCGTGACTTGAAATTCTAGAGCATCAGGGATGCCAGTCTCTGGAAACTTTCTTCTTGAAGTTTGTAGTAGACGAGATTACCTTCACGTCGATATATCATGTCCCATCCAAACTCGTTCCCTTGTGCTCCTATTTCATCCATGATTTAAATTGTTTAATTTATTAATTAATTAAATCTTGGCTTCGACTTTGTCCAAACTTGGCCCAACGTCCGACCCAGTTTGGCGTGGACCCTACCATGACTGTCCATACATCCCCCTAATGTGTCTGCATTTTTCCCCTTTTTGAAAATACGTTATTTATATAAAATATCTTTATTTCTCTCTCTTTTATATATGTATATATATATATATACATATATAATATAATATATAAAATATCTCTCTCCTTACTAATCAAACACCCCACCTCACTCCCCTCTCACATCAGCACTCACCCACACCCCCCTCCTGTACGAGCAACACTCTCTCCCTCTCTCTACATTCTCTCTCTCCCTCTCTCATTAATATCACACACACACTCATATATAATATACATCATCTCTCTCTCCTTCCCATCACGCACACAACACCACAAACCACCCCACAGCCCCTTGGCCGAGCCCTCCATGGCCAAGCTCCTCCCTGAGCTCCTCCTTTCCTCCTCCTCTCGAACCATTACTTCCCTCCTCCTTCTTCATCTTCATCACCTACATCCCCATCACCATTCCACCACCACCTTCCTTCTCTTCTTCTCCTTCTCCTCCTCACCTCCATGGCCGACCACACGAACCACCCCTCCTCTCCCCGAGCAGCAGATCCAACAAAGCCATCTCGAGCTCCTCCATCAGCCTCTCCATTTTTTCTTCCTTCCGAACACATCCGAGCTCCTCCACGAACCACCACACCATCATCACCTTCATTCACCATCACCCGCGCGCCGCCGCTCGCCGTGCTCCGCCACTGTGCCAGGCCGGCGAGCCCCCGACCAGTAGTGCAGCCAGTACAGCAGCAGAGGCGCTCGCAGCAGCACATCGCAGCAGCAGTAGCAGTGGCGCGCGGCAGCAGCCACTGCCGGCCGGCCGCACGTCGCCCCGGCCACCCCCACTCCGGCGAACCGCCAGCGAGCCCCCCTAGGCCGGGCGCACACCACCGCACCCTTCCGTGGCGGCCAACGTCCTCCGGGACGTGCCGTCTAGGCGATTTCAACGTTTTTCTCGGAGTTCCGTCGACGCGCGCGCGGAGAAATTTCAGAATTCGAGTTTCGTCGCAGCAACTTCGTACCGATTTTCTGGACAATCCGACCGTTGGATCGGCAATTTCTTCACTCCGTCACAATCTCGGTATATACCCCTTCATCCTTCTCAAATTTCACCCGTTAATTCTGTCATTTGCTATGTGAAAACTGACCGCCAAGTTGACGTTTTAAATTGAACTATTTTTGGACAGTTTCGTGATGCCAACTTCGCGGGTTCGTATCTTCGTTATCGCAGCTCCGTTTCACGCGCTACCAGTTCCGGTGCACAGCTGGTATAACCCTCTTCCTGCCTCCTTTAGATTTTATTTCCGTTTGAGCTTGTTAGGTCGGTCGAATTCGACGCCAAAGTTGGTCGTTCAAATTCTTAGTGTTGCACTTGTAAAATTCCATTTTTGAACCCGGGACTCCGGATTCAATTTCTGACACCACCAGTAGACTCATGGCGTCGTTCTGACATATTTTCATATAAAGTTTGCTTGATTTGGAGAACGTGGGCCCTGGCATGCATTTCGGTGCAAAGCGGGTCCCACTTTCTGAGTCAATAGGACTTTTTGACGCCGGCTCATCGGAATCCAATTCTGGATATACCGTTGAGTTCGTATCGTCATTTTGGACTCGTTGACATATAATTTGCTAGGTTTTAGTGGACATTGGTTCCGGCACTCATTTCGGTGCAAGTCGGATACCAATATCCGGGTCAACGTGTCATTTTGAGTTCGGCTCATCGGAATCCAATTCTGGATATACCGTTGAGTTCGTATCGTCATTCAGGACTCGTTGACATATAATTTGCTGAGTTTTGAGGACATTGGCTCCGACACGCTTTTCCGTGCAAATCGGTTTCCAATGTTCGGGTCAACGGACCAATTTGAGATCGGGTCAACGGAATCCAATTCTGGATATACCGTTGGGTTCGTATCGTCATTCTGGATTCGTGGACATATAATTTGTTAGCTTTTGTGTACTTTTATTTCGGCACATTTTTCGATGCTAAGTGTGTCCAACGACGGACATCATTTTGGTCCGAAATTACCGTTTTGCCCCTGTATCCAAATTGGACTTTTGGACAGGCTATCCTAGTTGATTTGACCATTCTGGACACGTTGGTGATGTTAGTTTCATCATCCGACAATATCTGTATATTTCTTCCCTTTTTGTGTCACCCTATTATTATAATATTTTTTTCCTTTGGTTGTTTTAGAGACCCGGCAATTTCAGTGATTTCTAAATCACCGAAATGCATAAGTTGACCTTGTAGATGTTTATAGAGACTAGCTTTGACCCAGTTTGACCATGGTTGACTACTTTGACTGAACGTCAAAGTAGAGTCAACATTTGACCTAAGTTAGACTAGTTTTGACCTTGGTTGACCACAATCGACTATTTTTGACCAAAGTCAATCGGAAGTCAACCGTAGCCTAGGATTGAGCAGAACTTGACCGAAGTTGACCAGTTGACCAAAGTCAACTGTACGTCAACCTTGACCCAGTTTGTCTTAGTTTGACTTAGTTTGACCTAGATGTTTAGTATGTCTTTTGACCCTGATCAGCTCTTGTATTATTTCATCTTTAGGTCTGTGGCTTTACTCTGAACCCTGATTCATATTGACAGCAGGACCCCAGGCGAGTACATTCTCTGATAATATTTCTGTTTTATGATATCGTTTTTGTTTCTTGTATTTAGTGTAGATACCCTTGTTCTCTTGACACATTGTTCACACGGATTGGTATTTCCCTAGATCCCGTCATGAGATATTGTTCCTCGCTCTCCTTGGTATATCTTGTGCAAGTCTTTCTTGTTCCTTGTGCATTGTATAGACACGATTCCTGCGAAGGCTAGCTACCCTCTCAGAGAATCGCGTGTCATGATGTATCATGGTTGGATCCACTATACTAGTCGGGAACGGGGAGTATTAGTGTAGATGTGTGGTCAATACCCGCCTTGTATATCTTTTGAACCTTGTGAATGCCAATCATACACCACACGTATGGTTGGCTAGATCATAACCTTGTGCAGACCCAATCCGGCCACATGTTGTAGCTAGTACTCACACACCTAGATATATGATTCTTGATTCTTGTACATGCCATGATCAGTTTTACTTGCCTTGTTCTAGCTCTAGATTTACAGCTTACCTTGCCATGATACTCACATGTACATTTCATGATTTCTTGTATATTCTCTCTATTTACTGCTACATGTTCAATATCGTCTAATTAGAACTGTTATTTGAGATTTGTGCTCGTTCCATCCTGACTGGATATGTTGACAAAATTTTAGGAGTAGTTGTGCCACATTTGTTGGACTGCAGGATGATTCTAGCTGAGGTGGTTCACACTGTTCCTCTATGTGAGTTGCCTGGTAGTTATTCCTTAGTTAGTCTTGTTGTTCCTTCATTATCTTCCTATCTTATGATCATTGTAGATTCTAGTTGTTCTAGTGATATTGTTATTATTTCTTGTCTTATCTTCCTTAGTTTCGTGATGTGACATGAGTACATTTCTAGTTATGGATTCTTAGATGTTGTAGTTAGTATATTGCACATGCCAGCGTTCTACCGCCGATACCGCGGCGTAGGCTGGGCGTGGCCCACGTTTTCGTACTCGTATATCCGGGTACGGGTCGTAACACGTTTTTAGTGGTGGCCCATGCAGGTCAGTCTTTGCAGTAAATGCGAAGTCGTGGTAGTACTTGAGCTTTTCTGTACTACTGCGAGCCTGCTCTAGGATTAAGGTTGAGTAATGGAATATTTTAGGATTTTGGTACTCAGTCACATATTAGGAACTTTTGGTAGATTCCAGAGATGATACCTGGGAATCTTATTTCGAAAGCTTTTCAAATCTTTTCCCACTTATTTCTTGTCACTCCCCGTTCCCGGAATGCGTATTTTATATATGTACAACTCATGTGTATTTATTTAGTATTTATCATGTATTATTCTGTATTTAAATTCCTTTAGTTTCATGTTAATTAATTATCTGCTCTTTAAATTTTTATGTTAATTAATTTCCTGCAAATTTTATTTCTGCAATTATATTTCTGTAATTTAATTACCTGCATTTTAGTTGCTGCTTTAGTCTTATTGGGTTTCGGTTTGCTGGACCCCCTTAAACCCGGCCCACTAGCCCCCACCTACCACCATCCTTCCTATTTAAAGCATCCTTCTCCTTCTCTCTCCTCATTACTTCTTTTCACCATTACTTCTTCTTCTTCCTCTCATTTACTCTCCACCACCTACCAGCAGCAGGAGAAGGCAAGTGCAAACTTGCTTCTACTTGAGAACCATGTTTTTATGGTTCATTTGGCTTCTCCTTGTGATTCTAAGAGAGTTTAGTTCTTAGTATTTTGGATTTCGTTGGCTGGTTTCTCCTAGATCTAAGTTTTGTATTCGGCTGTTCATGGGTTCTTAGTCCACCAACTTTACGTGTATTTCTCTGGCACTGGAGCAAAGGCTCCATAGGACTTGGAGTTTGGGAGATGTTTCACGCACACGTTCTTACGTGCTCGCGTAAAACATCAGCCCAGTCACGCACACGTCTATACGTGTTTGCGTGTATTTTTAGTCACGCTCGCGTTTGCGTGCGTGTATTTTTAGTCACGCTAACGTTCTTATGAGCGTGCGTATATTTTTAGTCACGCTCATGTTTGTGCGTGTCTGCGTGACTTTTGAGTTACGCTCACACTGTGCTTGTCTGTGTGACTTTTGAGTTACGTCCACTCTGTGCGTGCGTGTATTTTAGTCATGCTCACATTTGCATGCGTGTATTTTCTGTCAAGCTCGCGTTGTCTGCGTAAATTTTGAGTCACGCTCCTGTTTTTGTACTGAGTGCGTGACTTTTCACGCTCATGTCCCTGATTTGCGTGCGTGACTTTTGGCGTGCGTGACTTTTCACCCTCGCGCTAAGCGTGCGTGCGTGGATCACTTGTCACGCTTCACTTTTCACGCTCACGCTTTCCTGAGTGTACTACTTCTTTTATGCTCACTCCTTCATGCCAGACTTGGCGTGCTTTTCACGCATACGATTCTTGCGTGACTTTTGGCCTTAGCTTAGACTTGTTAGCACGACTTCTTGACTTGGGAGTTTTATTTGTTTTATACGTTATTCATTTAATGTTGGCATGATAATTTCCTATTATATCCTTACGCCTTTTTGCATGAACCCGAAAATCTTAGCATGTTAATATTTTAATACCTATGGTTGTGTATTAGTGCCAAGTGTCTGGATTGGTATATGGATACCCAGTAAGACTGGAACTTGACCTCGAGAGTTATAGACTCGACCCTATTTGATGATAAATGACTTTCATGCCTTGTCACCATTAATGACGATGGTTATTTGACTAATTGATCATGCGTTCCTAGTTGGAACTAAGAGACTGGCTAGTCGTCTTATTGAAATGAATGAATGAGACACGTTCATGTTATAAACTATTGCAATCGACTGGCTGATCCCGAACATTGACATACATGCACATGCAGGCTTCAATCTATTTATTTAATTATTTATTTATTTATTTTCTACAAAAGAAGCATGTGTACTTTATGGTCAAGGCAAGATTACCGTGGTTAGATTTGATTGTTGCATTACGCTATGTAAGACCTGCAACCTAACCGCACTGGTATCGTTGGAGAGTTGAGCATATCGTACCCCGTACGAAAGTACTCATTTGAATGACCATGATCCACGGCATGGGATTTCATTCAACGTAGGGACTATTAAGTTAAATAAAATAATGATTGCATGGAGAGAATGGATTCCCGAGTTCTTACATGGCAGCCCCCTTGGGACGAATAGTACCCGACGGGCCGGCTAGTTCCTACAGATACTGTAAATCTGCCACACGGGCAGGGAACAGTATCTGCTTTTATTATTATTGTATATTGTATATTGACGGGCGTCCTGCTAGGACTTGTCTAATTCATGCATGGCGCACATGATTGACTGGATAGACTAGCCTTGCTCGCACATAGTAAGAACTGAGGAATCTTTATTGCATTATTCCAGGATAACTTGGGACTCACAATAGCAAGCCGTAGAATTTGATTGGCCGTTCAAGATGATTTATTTGTGTACTATACTACCCTGTTACCTAACTGGGATGATCAGAATGTCAGGACATGACGGGCCAACTTCTGTCCTTGTTTGGTTGGGAGGTTGGTTCGAAGTGTCGTGATGTGATGTAAATCCTAGTAGCAAGCAGAGATCTATTATTATATTCTTTTACTTACTGGTTTATGTCCTTCCTTGTGGTACTTGCTATTAGAGGTCTAACCTCACTGGTTTTGCATGGCCAGATTTAGAGCCGATTCCCGAGGATCCAGCGTACTTCTACCTCCAAGATGGTCAATACTAGAGGCATGATTACAGGAGGACTCGAGTGGGTTCCTTACTTCACCGCTCGTTTTGTTATTTACCTTTATACTTAGCCATTTGGCACCGACATGTTAGTCGAATTGTCTTGTACTTACTTTTACATGATTGTAATTAAGTCAGACTGCAGCTGATAACAATTGTGTATACTTGCTATACCATCTGGCTATGTTTTGTAAAGCCAGATCTCAAGAACATTTTGACTAAGCGTTTGGGACGCCTTACTGCTTTATCTTACATGTTCTCTATTTCTGTTTCCTTGCTTGAATGATTGAGACAATAGATGTGTAATGGCCATAGAAGGACTCTTATGTAGTATGCACCCCCTCGTCTGGTTAGACAGCATTGATCGTATTATACGGTATTCATCTACCCGTAATACGTAGCTGGCTGAGTCATTCCCCCGCTCTCCAGTATTCTGTTTCTGGGGCGTGACAAGGTTTTAGTGGTAGCCCATGCAGGTCTGATTTCAGACTTGTGGGGTGTTTTGATTTATAGGATGTCTCAATCACACATGTTTCCCCTTGATCTCCTGATTCGTTATTCTCAACTCTTGCTTGACATTTCGGTATCCTTTGACTTCATTGATCCTTCATGTCCGATCGTTTGATTGTTCTCTTGTCCCTTTTCTTAGGGGCACTTCGTCCGCATCGGTCAGAGCTGGGCAGCAACAACAAGGGCAACATGGGCAACATGACCAGGTTGGTCAGCATCAAGGGCCAGTCTCACCTCAGGAGACTATCCAGAAAGAAGTGATAGTAGAACCAGCGGTTGGACCGCAGTATCCGGATATTCCAAACCCACCCATAGTTCCACCTACCCCTGTGGAAGTGGACACACCAGCCCTTCTGGAGATCATGAGAGGAATGATGGCTGCTCAGCAACATCAGATGTTGGCCCAGCAGCGCATGCACACTCAGCTACAAGAGCAGAATGTGTTGCTCAACCAAGGATTGCAGACGGCTTTGGAAAGAGGAGTGAGGGCTGATTCAGGAGCATCATCCAGGTTTTACAAGTACAACCCCCGTCGTTTCGAGGGCACGGAGGATGCCATCTCAGCAGATGCATGGCTTAAAGATATAGAGGCTATTCTGACAGCAGCTAAGGTACCGACAGAAGAACGTGTAGATCTAGTGAAGTTGTTACTTCAGGATCTCGCACGTGATTGGTGGGAATCAGAGGAAGTGGGCATCAGACGTCATGTGGCTTGGGACGATTTCACTACAAGATTCAAGACCAAGTACTATGGAGTTGTGGCGCAGTTTGAGCTACAACAGAAGTTTATCAACCTCAGGTAGGCCGGCAAGACTGTAGATGCTTATGCAGCGGAGTTCTGCAGATTGAGTAGGTTCGCCCCAGAGATGGTAGCAACAGAGCGCCATAGGGCCATGAGGTTTCAGCAAGGGTTTCATCTCGAGCTCTTGCAATTGATAGAGGGGCACAACTACCAGACTTTTGATGAGATATTGACGGCAACTCGAAGGCATGAGCTCACCATTCAGAGGCTTGCGACAAGGACTGGGGGTCAGAAGAGATCCTACAGTCAGATTGAAGGAGGAGGGAGAGCAGCGCCCCGAACAACAGCACCATCCACTGGCATTCGTATCCACGATGTGGCGATACGAGGACCAGCACCACCCAGGCAGCAACAGCAACAGAAGAAGAACCAATAACCCCCGGCAGGCTGTACTTATTATGGGAAGATAGGACACACTAGAGATGTGTGTCGGATATTGAATGGACTGTGTCTGATATGTGGAAATCCAGACCATCGGGCTACCACATGTCCCATGAATTCGAGGTCAGGAGGACCAGGGCAGCAGTTTTCTGCTCTGTTAGCACCAGGGGCAGGCCAGTATCGGGGACCAGCGATGGCAGTTAGGCCATTGGCGCAGCGTCCGTTAGTACCGCAGGCTCAGATGTTTCGGCAGCAGGGACCGTCGATGCAGCAACACCAGCATAGACCACCCCAGCATTATCAAGGCAAGGGCCAGCAGCAGCACCAGGCTAGGCCGCAGCATGAAAATCAGCAAGGAGGTCGAGGGCAAGCATTCACTCTGTCCTTGGAAGAGGCATTGGCATCGGGAGATGTTGTGGCAGGTAACATTATCGTCGCCTCATATCCCGCAGTAGCACTGTTTGATTCGGAAGCATCCCATTCATTTATATCTGCACGATTTGCGACACGACTAGGAATGGAGTTCGAGGCATTACCAGGGAGGTTGAATATACTCACTGGTAACGGGCTCGTAGGAGTTAGTAGAGTTATTTTAGCGTGTAGCGTTGTAGTTTGCGGGCATTCCTTACCTGCCCGGTTGATAGAATTTCCTGTTGGAAATTTTGACGTTATCTTAGGCATGGACTGGCTGAAAGACAGTCATGCGACAATAGATTGTCGTAGAGGGAGTGTGTCTTTTGATATTCCAGGCATGAAGAGATTCACCTTAGTCAGATCAGAGGCAACTCAGCAAGAGCAGGGAGTAGTGACGGCAATGGAGGAAGTTCAGATCCCGAAGGTAGTTGAAGAATTTTTAGACGTATTTCTTGAAGAACTTCCAGGTCTACCACCAGTTAGAGATATTGAGTTCAGTATAGAATTGGCACCAGGAACTAAACCGATATCAGATCGAGTTTACAGAATGGCAGATTCAGAGTAGGCCAAGGTATATAAGCACATAGAGAAATTAAAGGAGAAGAAGTTCATTCAAGCTAGCGTGTCACCATGGGCAGCACCAGTGGTACTTATGGGAAAGAAGGATGGGTCGTCCAGATTGTGCATTGACTACAGGAAGCTTAACGCGGCAACAGTGAAGAACAAGTACCCATTACCTAGGATCGACGACTTATTTGATCAGTTAAGCAAAGCCAGAGTTTTCTCCAAGATAGATCTTCGTTCAGGGTACCATCAGGTGAGGGTTCGGAAGGAAGATATCCCCAAGACAGCTTTCAGGTCGAAGTATGGGCATTACGAGTTCTTAGTAATGCCGTTTGGTTTGACCAATGCTCCAACAATATTCATGGATTTGATGAACCGCATCTTTATGCCATATTTAGACCAGTTTGTCGTTGTGTTTCTTGACGACATTCTCATATACTCTGCTAGTGAAGAGGAGCATGAAGACCACCTCAGGAAAGTGTTGCAGGTTCTGAGAGAGAACCAATTGTATGCCAAGCTCAGCAAGTGTGAGTTTTGGTCGGATCACATTTCATTTTTGGGTCATATCATATCAGGAGCTGGAGTAGCAGTAGATCCCAAGAAGGTAGAAGCAGTAGAGAGTTGGCCAGTACCCAAGACCGTAGCAGATGTGCGGAGTTTCTTGGGATTGGCAGGATATTACAGAAGGTTTGTGTCAGACTTTGAAAGGCTTTCAGCGCCCATGACCCGTTTGACCCGGAAGGATGTGCCATTCGTTTGGTCGGCAGAATGTCAGGCATCATTCGAGACTTTGAAGCAAAAGTTGATATCAGCACCTATTCTTACATTGCCAGTTGGACCCGAAGGTTTTACAGTATATTGTGATGCGTCAGGTAAAGGATTTAGATGTGTCCTTATGCAACATGGGAAGGTGATAGCATATGCATCTAGGCAGCTTCGGGACCACGAGAAGAATTATCCAACTCATGATTTGGAGTTAGCAGCAGTAGTGTTTGCTCTGAAGCTATGGAGGCATTACTTATATGGTGATCGAGTGGAGATGTACACAGACCATAAAAGTCTGAAGTACATCTTTACTCAGAAGGAACTGAACATGAGGCAGAGAAGATGGCTGGAGTTGATTAAGGATTATGACGTGGAGCTTCAGTACCACCCAGGCAAGGCGAATGTAGTGGCAGACGCTCTCAGCAGGAGAGGCGGCGCATTTATGTTGACAACACAGAAACATATCTTAGAAGACCTTCAGGAGATGGGCATCGAAGTTATACTTCCTAGTGATGTAGGAGTTCTAACTAGTCTACAAGTCCAATCTAACTTGGTAGACAGGATCAAGGCATCTCAGGCACAGGACCCGAGGATTCAGAAGCTTAGGGCAGAATGTGAGTCAGGACTCAGGAAGGAGATGAGGATTCATGAAGATGGTACACTTAGGTTTGGATCGCGTCTATGTGTACCTAGTGGGGATATCAGACAGGAGGTTATGGCAGAAGCTCACAGTTCTCAATATTCTATTCACCCTGGAGGGACCAAGATGTACCAAGATATCAAGCAACATTTCTGGTGGAACGGAATGAAGAGAGAGATAGCTAGATTTGTTTCTCGTTGCTTGGTATGTCAGCAAGTGAAGGCAGAACAGCAGAGGCCAGCTGGGTTATTGCAATCGCTTCCTATCCCGGAATGGAAATGGGAGCATATTACAATGGACTTTGTGACCGGTTTACCGAGATCACCAAGTGGTAAGGATGCTATTTGGGTGATAGTAGATCGGCTTACAAAGGTGGCACACTTTCTTCCTTTCAGAGTAGGACAATCTACAGAAAAGTTGGCGGAGTTATATATGCAACAGATAGTCAGGCAGCATGGAGTCCCTGTCAGTATTGTGTCGGATCGAGATACCCGCTTTACCTCGCATTTCTGAAAGAGCTTACATCATAGTCTGGGTACCAAGTTAAGATTTAGCACGGCTTACCATCCACAGACGGATGGGCAATCAGAAAGGACAATTCAGACCTTAGAAGACATGTTACGAGCTTGCACTCTAGATTTTGGAGGGTCTTGGAAGAGTCACCTGCACTTGGTCGAGTTCTCATACAACAATAGTTATCAGGCCAGTATCCAGATGGCGCCATTCGAAGCATTATATGGTAAGAAGTGCAGGTCACCGCTTGCATGGGATGATATCGGGGAGAGGAAGATGCTTGGCCCAGAAATGATTATTCAGACGGTTGAAGTAGTTAAAGGAATTAGAGAGCGACTTAGAGTTGCGCAGGACCGGCATCGTCATTGGGCTGATCAGCATCGTAGGCCGTTAGAGTTCTCTGTTGGGGACCACGTATTCTTGCGGATCTCACCTACTCGTGGGGTCATTAGATTTGGCGTTTACGGGAAATTGAGTCCGCGGTACGTGGGCCCATTCGTTATCCTTGATCGAATAGGCGATGTTGCTTATCATTTATCACTCCCACCTTCGTTGCGAGAGGTGCATGACGTGTTTCATGTATCTCAATTACGTAGGTATGTATCGGACCCAAGCCATATCCTCGATCACTCTGAGCTAGTTGTTGGTACCAGCCTGTCTTACGAGGAACAGCCTGTGCCCATTTTGGACCGAAGAGAGAAGATACTCAAGAATCGAACAATTAGTCTTGTCCGTGTTGCTTGGGGTCATCACTCCTTGGGAGAGTCAACGTGGGAACGTGAGGATGATATCCGATCACGGTATCCACACCTGTTTGACTCACAAGGTATATCTTTTTCTGTATACCTTGATTGTCTTGATTCTTCATGCTTATCACCTTATGGGTAGAACTGATCGATATCGTAGATTGATGGATTTACATATATAGTACTTGCTTTTGATATGGTATACATGATTGCTTGCCCACTAGAATTGCTTGTATTAGTTTAGCCCCGATGTTTCTATCCTGCTTGGATTTGAAATTCCGAGGACGGAATTCTTCTAAGGTGGGTAGAGATGTCACTCCCCGTTCCCGGAATACATATTTTTATATATGTACAACTCATGTGTATTTATTTAGTATTTATCATGTATTATTCTGTATTTAAATTCCTTTAGTTTCATGTTAATTAATTATCTGCTCTTTAAATTTTTATGTTAATTAATTTCCTGCAAATTTTATTTCTGCAATTATATTTCTACAATTTAATTACCTGCATTTTAATTGCTGCTTTAGTCTTATTGGGTTTCGGTTTGCTGGACCCCCTTAAACCCGGCCCACTAGCCCCCACCTACCACCATCCTTCCTATTTAAAGCATCATTCTCCTTCTCTCTCCTCATTACTTCTTTTCACCATTACTTCTTCTTCCTCCTCTCATTTACTCTCCACCACCTACCAGCAGCAGGAGAAGGCAAGTGCAAACTTGCTTCTACTTGAGAACCATGTTTTTATGGTTTATTTGGCTTCTCCTTGTGATTCTAAGAAAGTTTAGTTCTTAGTATTTTGGATTTCGTTGGCTGGTTTCTCCTAGATCTAAGTTTTGTATTCGGCTGTTCATGGGTTCTTAGTCCACCAACTTTGCGTGTATTTCTCTGGCACTGGAGCAAAGGCTCCATAGGACTTGGAGTTTGGGAGATGTTTCACGCACACGTTCTTACGTGCTCGCGTAAAACATCAGCCCAGTCACGCACACGTCTATACGTGTTTGCGTGTATTTTTAGTCACGCTCGCATTTGCGTGCGTGTATTTTTAGTCACGCTAACGTTCTCATGAGCGTGCGTGTATTTTTAGTCACGCTCATGTCTGTGCGTGTCTGCGTGACTTTTGAGTTACGCTCACACTGTGCTTGTCTGCGTGACTTTTGAGTTACGTCCACTCTGTACGTGCGTGTATTTTAGTCACGCTCACATTTGTATACGTGTATTTTCAGTCAAGCTCGCGTTGTCTGCGTGAATTTTGAGTCACCTTCTGTCTTTGTACTGAGTGCGTGACTTTTCACGCTCATGTCCCTGAGTTTGCGTGCGTGACTTTTGGCGTGCGTGACTTTTCACCCTCGTGCTGAGCGTGCGTGCGTGGATCACTTGTCACGCTTCACTTTTCATGCTCACGCTTTCCTGAGTGTACTACTTCTTTTACGCTCACTCCTTCATACCAGACTTGGCGTGCTTTTCACGCATACGATTCTTGCGTGACTTTTGGCCTTAGCTTAGACTTGTTAGCATGACTTCTTGACTTGGGAGTTTTATTTGTTTTATACTTTATTCATTTAATGTTGGCATGATAATTCCCTATTATATCCTTACGCCTTTTTGCATGAACCCGAAAATCTTAGCATGTTAATATTTTAATACCTATGGTTGTGTATTAGTGCCAAGTGTCTGGATTGGTATATGGATACCCAGTAAGACTGGAACTTGACCTCGAGAGTTATAGACTCGACCCTATTTGATGATAAATGACTTTCATGCCTTGTCACCATTAATGACGATGGTTATTTGACTAATTGATCATGCGTTCCTAGTTGGAACTAAGAGACTGGCTAGTCGTCTTATTGAAATGAATGAATGAGACACGTTCATGTTATGAACTATTACAATCGACTGGCTGATCCCGAACATTGACATACATGCATATGCAGGCTTCAATCTATTTATTTAATTATTTATTTATTTATTTTCTACAAAAGAAGCATGTGTACTTTATGGTCAAGGCATGATTACCGTGGTTAGATTTGATTGTTGTATTACGCTATGTAAGACATGCAACCTAACCGCACTGGTATCGTTGTAGAGTTGAGCATATCGTACCCCGTACGAAAGTACTCATTTGAATGACCATGATCCACGGCATGGGATTTCATTCAACGTAGGGACTATTAAGTTAAATAAAATAATGATTGCATGGAGAGAATGGATTCCCGAGTTCTTACATGGCAGCCCCCTTGGGACGAATAGTACCCGACGGGCCGGCTAGTTCCCACAGATACTGTAAATCTGCCACACGGGCAGGGAACAGTATCTGCTTTTATTATTATTGTATATTGTATATTGACGGGCGTCCTGCTAGGACTCGTCTAATTCATGTATGGCGCACATGATTGACTGGATAGACTAGCCTTGCTCGTACATAGTAAGAACTAAGGAATCTTTATTACATTATTCCAGGATAACTTGGGACTCACAATAGCAAGCCGTAGAATTTGATTGGCCGTTCAAGATGATTTGTTTGTGTACTGTACTACCCTGTTACCTAACTGGGATGATCAGAATGTCAGGACATGACGGGCCAACTTCTGTCCTTGTTTGGTTGGGAGGTTGGTTCGAAGTGTCGTGATGTGATGTGAATCCTAGTAGCAAGCAGAGATCTATTATTATATTCTTTTACTTACTGGTTTATGTCCTTCCTTGTGGTACTTGCTATTAGAGGTCTAACCTCTCTGGTTTTGTATGGCCAGATTTAGAGCCGGTTCCCGAGGATCCAACGTACTTCTACCTCCAAGACGGTCAATACTAGAGGCATGATTGCAGGAGGACTCGAGTGGGTTCCTTACTTCACCGCTCGTTTTGTTATTTACCTTTATACTTAGCCGTTTGGCACCGACATGTTAGTCGGATTGTCTTGTACTTACTTTTACATGATTGTAATTAAGTCAGACTGCAGCTGATAATAATTGTGTATACTTGCTATACCATCTGGCTATGTTTTGTAAAGCCAGATCTCAAGAATATTTTGACTAAGCGTTTGGGACGCCTTACTGCTTTATCTTACATGTTCTCTATTTCTGTTTCCTTGCTTGAATAATTGAGACAATAGATGTGTAATGACCATATAAGGACTCTTATGTAGTATGCACCCCCTCGTCTGGTTAGACAACATTGATCGTATTATACGGTATTCATCTACCCGTAATACGTAGCTGGCTGAGTCATTCTTCCGCTCTCCGGTATTCTGGTTCTGGGGCGTGACATTTCTATTCGTCTTGATTTCTGAAACATCTGTCCGTTATCAACTTTATTCTTTCTTGGAATGAGTTTGTGGACCCCAGAGGGAAGGTATAAGTTGAACTTGTATATCATCCAGGTTGGGGAGAGAATATGATTTACCAACCTCGTATCATGGTCGAGGTTTGTTTTAGATTATATTCTACCATTTTCTATCTTGACCTAGGTAGTACCCTTGGGACTTTTCCTGAGATTTTCCTCTGAACCCTATCTCGGAAGTTGTTTCCGTTGTTTCTATTAACTTACCCTTGACTTGTTGTTGAATTTTAAATCTTAATATTCGTTGTTGACCTTTGATTTTGTTTTGGATAATTCTTGTAAGAATTGAGTTAAGATATCCTGATAAACATATTTTGGACGAGGACGAGGACGATGAGAACAGTAAGTGTCTACTTTACTTATGGAGTTTGGAATTTATCGCAGTCATATTAGCTAGCCTGACAGGGACATGGAGCCTGATTTTGGATATACTATCCTAGTTATGGAATTTAGATTCTCTTGCAGCCATACCGGTTGGCGTGGTAAGGAATCTAGATGACATGATTATAGGGTGTATACCTTAGTTATGGACTCTATCGTTTATTGTAGCTATGTTTACTGGCGTGGCGTAAATTCTGGCAACATGATTTTGGATAGACGTGTATGGTTATCAGGTCATATCTTAAGTTGATTCACTTCTTTTATCAATTGAGCAAGATAATTTCTACCATTATTTCTTGTTTATCATTCATTTCTTTTCTCATCGTATGATGATTTCCTCATCTTGCCATCATTTCCTTTGACTAGTTTAGCTATGTCTTGATTACACCAATCACCTATCTCATATCTACATCTATCATCTACACTTGGAAACTTTGAAAATTTTGAAATGTTTATATCTCAATTGTTTCTTAAATTTTGATACTATTAAGATTTTGATTCTCTTCTGTCCATGACCAATTAATTTTGGTCGTCTTGTTTATCGTGCCAAAGAGTTTTGGTTGCTGACTAGACTCTAGATGACTTCAAAGTCCTTTGTGACTTGGGTTCCTTCCTAATTGTGCTTTTAAGACCTTGATTTGGAATTCATGATTTATTCGTCATTCACAACTAAACTTGGATCTTGATCGTGCTTATGTGACCTATAATCTGATTTCTATCAATTCTATCCCTCATCGTGCCTGAACAATTTTAAATCGATTATCTTGATCGTGCAAAACTCGTCATTTTTGGATCGTGCCTAAAATATTGCCTAAATCTTCTATCCTATTTTTTTAACCCCACTACCAACCTTTAATTTCGAGGACGAAATTTTTATAAGGTGGGTAGGATGTAAGCCCCCTGAAATTCCCGAATTATTTTTTCGAATTTTCTAATGAATTATTTTCAATAATTCATTTCTATATAATTAATTTCGATCATTAGATGCTCTTTACCGTGACTTGAAATTCTAGAGCATCAGGGATGCCAGTCTCTGGAAACTTTCTTCTTGAAGTTTGTAGTAGACGAGATTACCTTCACGTCGATATATCATGTCCCATCCAAACTCGTTCCCTTGTGCTCCTATTTCATCCATAATTTAAATTGTTTAATTTATTAATTAATTAAATCTTGGCTTCGACTTTGTCCAAACTTGGCCCAACGTCCAACCTAGTTTGGCGTGGACCCTACCATGACTGTCCATACATCCCCCTGATGTGTCTGCATTTTTTCCCTTCTTGAAAATACGTTATTTTATATAAAATATATTTATTTCTCTATCTTTTATATATGTATATATATATATATACATATATAATATAATATATAAAATATCTCTCTCCTTACTAATCAAACACCCCACCTCACTTCCCTCTCACATCAGCACTCACCCACACCCCCCTCCTGTACGAGCAACACTCTCCCCCTCTCTCTACATTCTCTCTCTCCCTCTCTCATTAATATCACACACACACTCATATATAATATACATCATCTCTCTCTCCTTCTCATCACACACACAACACCACAAACCCCCCCACAGCCCCTTGGCCGAGCCTCCCATGGCCAAGCTCCTCCCTGAGCTCCTTCTTTCCTCCTCCTCTCGAACCATTACTTCCCTCCTCCTTCTTCATCTTCATCACCTACATCCCCATCACCATTCCACCACCACCTTCCTTCTCTTCATCTCCTCCTCCTCCTCACCTCCATGGCCGACCACACGAACCACCCCTCCTCTCCCCGAGCAGCAGCTCCAACAAAGCCATCTTGAGCTCCTCCATCAGCCTCTCCATTTTTTCCTCCTCCCGAACTCATCCGAGCTCCTCCACGAACCACCACACCACCATCACCTTCATTCACCATCACCCGCGCGCCGCCGCTCGCCGTGCCCCGCCGTCGCGCAAGGCCGGCGAACCCTCGACCAGCAGTGCGGCCAGCGCAGCAGCAGCGGCGCTCGCAGCAGCACATCGCAGCAGCAGTAGCAGTGGCGCGCGGCAGCAGCCACTGCCGGCCGGCCGCGCGTCGTCCCGGCCACCCCCACTCCGGCGAACCGCCAGCGAGCCCCCCTAGGCCGGGCACACACCACCGCACCCTCCCGTGGCGGCCAACGTCCTCCGGGACGTGCCGTCTAGGCGATTTCAACGTTTTTCTCGGAGTTCCGTCGACGCGCGCGCGGAGAAATTTCAGAATTCGAGTTTCGTCGCAGCAACTTCGTACCTATTTTCTGGATAATCCGACCGTTGGATCGGCGATTTCTTCACTCCGTCACAATCTCGGTATATACCCCTTCATCCCTCTCAAATTTCACCCGTTAATTCCGTTGTTTGCTATGTGAAAACTGGCCGCCAAGTTGACGTTTTAAATTGAACTATTTTTAGACAGTTTCGTGATGCCAACTTTGCGGGTTCGTATCTTCGTCGTCGCAGCTCCGTTTTGCACGCTACCATTTCCGGTGCACAGCTGGTATAACCCTCTTCCTGCCCCCTTTAGATTTCATTTCCGTTTGAGCTTGTTAGGTCGGTCGAATTCGACACCAAAGTTGACCGTTCGAATTCTTAGTGTTGCACTTGCAAAATTCCAATTTTGAACCCGGGACTCCGGATTCAATTTCTGACACCACCAGTAGACTCGTGGCATCGTTCTGGCATGTTTTCATATAAAGTTTGCTTGATTTGGAGAACGTGGGCCCTGGCACGCATTTCGGTACAAAGCGGGTCCCACTTTCTGAGTCAACGGGACTTTTTGACGCCGGCTCATCGGAATCCAATTCTGGATATACCGTTGAGTTCGTATCGTCATTCTGGACTCGTTGACATATAATTTGCTAGGTTTTAGTGGACATTGGTTCCGACACGTATTTCGGTGCAAGTCGGATACCAATATCCGGGTCAACGTGTCATTTTGAGTCCGGCTCATCGGAATCCAATTCTGGATATACCGTTGAGTTCGTATCGTCATTCTGGACTCGTTGACATATAATTTGCTGAGTTTTGAGGACATTGGCTCCGACACGCTTTTCCGTGCAAATCGGTTTCCAATGTCCGGGTCAACGGACCAATTTGAGATCGGGTCAACGGAATCCAATTCTGGATATACCGTTGGGTTCGTATCGTCATTCTGGATTCGTGGACATATTATTTGTTAACTTTTGTGCACTTTTATTTTGGCACGTTTTTCGGTGCAAAGTATGTCCAACGGCGGACATTATTTTGGCCCGAAATTACCGTTTTACCCCTGTGTCCAAATTGGACTTTTGGACAGGCTATCCTAGCTGATTTGACCATTCTAGACACGTTGGTGATGTTAGTTTCATCATCCGACAACATCTGTATATTTCTTCCCTTTTTGTGTTACCCTATTATTATAATATTTTCTCCTTTTGGTTGTTTTAGAGACCCAGCGATTTCAGTGATTTCTAAATCACCGAAATGCATAAGTTGACCTTGTAGATGTTTATAGAGACTAGCTTTGATCCAGTTTGACCATGGTTGACTACTTTGACTGAACGTCGAAGTAGAGTCAACATTTGACCTAAGTTAGACTAGTTTTGACCTTGGTTGACCACAGTCGACTATTTTTGACCAAAGTCAACCGGAAGTCAACCGTAGCCTAGGATTGACCAGAACTTGACCGAAGTTGACCAAAATCAACTGTACGTCAACCTTGACCCAGTTTGTCTTAGTTTGACTTAGTTTGACCTAGATGTTTAGTATGTCTTTTGACCCTGATCAGCTCTTGTATTATTTCATCTTTAGGTCTGTGGCTTTACTCTGAACCCTGATTCATATTGACAGCAGGACCCCAGGCGAGTACATTCTCTGATAATATTTTTGTTTTATGATATCGTTTATGTTTCTTGTATTTAGTGTAGATACCCTTGTTCTCTTGACACATTGTTCACACGGATTGGTATTTTCCTGGATCCCGTCATGAGATATTGTTCCTCGCTCTCCTTGGTATATCTTGTGCAAGTCTTTCTTGTTCCTTGTGCATTGTATAGACACGATTCCTGCGAAGGCTAGCTACCCTCTCAGAGAATCGCGTGTCATGATGTGTCATGGTTGGATCCACTATAGTAGTCGGGGACGGGGAGTATTAGTGTAGATGTGTGGTCAATACCCGTCTTGTATATCTTGTGAACCTTGTGAATGCCAATCATACACCACACGTATGGTTGGCTAGATCATAACCTTGTGCAGACCCAATCCGGCCACATGTTGTAGCTAGTACTCACACACCTAGATATATGATTCTTGATTCTTGTACATGTCATGATCAGTTTTACTTGCCTTGTTCTAGCTCTAGATTTACAGCTTACCTTGCCATGATACTCACATGTACATTTCATGATTTCTTGTATATTTTCTCTATTTACTGCTACATGTTCAATATCGTCTAATTAGAACTGTTATTTGAGATTTGTGCTCGTTCCATCCTGACTGGATATGTTGACAAAATTTTAGGAGTAGTTGTGCCACATTTGTTAGACTGCAGGATGATTCTAGCTGAGGTGGTTCACACTGCTCCTCTATGTGAGTTGCCTGGTAGTTATTCCTTAGTTAGTCTTGTTGTTCCTTCATTATCTTCCTGTCTTATGATCATTGTAGATTCTAGTTGTTCTAGTGATATTGTTATTATTTCTTGTCTTATCTTCCTTAGTTTCGTGATGTGACATGAGTACATTTCTAGTTATGGATTCTTAGATGTTGTAGTCAGTATCGTGCACATGACAGCGTTCTACCACCGATACCGCGGCGTAGGCTGGGCGTGGCCCACGTATTCGTACCCGTATATCCGGGTGCGGGTCGTGACACTAGCTGCCAGGGCTGGTGCTGAGGATAGACTCATCTGCCCATCGGACCTCTTCCTGCCTCCGGTTTGGTCCACGATCCTCTGCGAGGTATACTCGTGCCTCCTAGCTGCCCTCAAGACAGCATCAAAAGTCCGATGCTCGAACTACTCCACAGCTAGAATAATTTCTAGTTGGAGTCCCTGCTGAAACTGCTGCGCTCGATCTAACTCGGTTGCCACCAAGGTGGAAGTAAACCGACTCAGTCTTGAAAACGCGGCCGCATATCCATCGACCATCTTGCTCATCTGCTTCAAATTGGTGAATCTCGTCTGCAGATTATATCGAGCCACTGCATCAAAGTACTTGATCTTAAACTTGTCATTGAATGTCGTCCAAGGGACTGGCACCGCCAATCCAACTGCTAACATCGCCCACCAGGTGCGGGCTAAGTCCAATAACTGTAGGCGCACTACAGCCACCTTCTCTTCCTCGGAGTCTTGGCTGCTTCCAAGACAATTTCGATGTCCTGGAGCCAGGCATCAGCTGCAACTGCGTCCTCGCTGCCGTCAAAGAAGGGAGGGTTCAGGCGCTTGAAATTGTTGGCTGCACTGTTACCTTGGTAACCCACTCTGCCCATGGCTAACTCTACTGTCTGGTACAGGGCATCGTCCCGATGATCTTGAGAGGCGAGCAATTCCCGGATGAGTCCTACCAAGACTCCATTGTCAGGCTTTGTAGGCTGAGCTGGCTGAACTGGTGGCTCTGGATCCCCGGAAGGCATAACTCAGGAGGCTGCTCCAGAGTGCTGGGCTTGGTCTCCTTGTTGAGGCTGGTTCACTGGTGGTTCTCCTTCTGGCTGATCGACAGGACCAGGAGCAATGCCACTGAAGAAAATAACATGGGGAACATTAAGGAAGGACCAAGATAGATCAAGGATATAAGCATGTGATCATGTCAAGATTTCAGGAAGATTAGAAGACACGAGTAGAGATCAAAGGCGAGTGCTGATTGACACATCTATCCGGTAAAACCTTACACATCTTGATTTACAAGACCTGTATGGGCCACCACTTAAACCGTGTCACGCCCCAGAACTAGAATACTGGAGAGCGGAGGACAGATAGAGCCAGCTACGTATATAGAAGTGTAATCCACCTCGATATACGGTCACGGCTGTCTAGATGTATGAGGGTTTATCTATAAGCCATCAGTCTCTTATGGTCAAGAATAAGCCTAGTGGCTCAATCTCAAGCAAGTAATAATAGTTACAAGATGTTAGGCTATCAGATATTCAATAGTAAGGCGTCCCATACATTTTATATACAGATGATCATGAAGCTAGTCGTACAAAATACGAGGACTAGTAAGAGTTTCAGTCATACATGATCAACCCTAGGATTTGTCAATCATGTTACAGCCCTTAGGCAGAAAAGAAATATAAGTATTCAACACGAGCTAACACTTGCTCAGCGGCTAAACGCCTCAAAAGAATAATTTAACAATTAAAGTGGAAGAGCAAATAAACCCACTCGTTGTCAGGATTTCTTCTAGTGTTCACCATCTGGCAGGAAGGCTGGGAGATCCTCGGGTACTGCTCCGAAATCTGGCCATACAAAACCAGCTGGATCAGACCCCGGAAAGAGAAAGTGCCACAAGGGAGCTTCACTTAAGAACTAAAACCAACATGTCAGAACATAAACAAGAATAATAACAAGAAGACATGAAATGTAAATAAGGCAAAAAATGACGAAAGGATGAGGAACTATTCCGGAAGCCAGGTTACATTCCTTAAACCAAACAAGGACCGGGGCTGTAGTCCTTCGCCTGAACAGAATCGGGTCTCTAGTCATTTATTGCTAAGAGTAAAGCATAAGCAAGCATGTCCTGAGATAGCCATGTATTGGATCTAGACAGGACTAGACAGGATTGGACTTCATCCAACATTCACGGCCAAGCAAAGAGTACGGCTTGATACTTTAACTAACTAGGGTTATCACAAGCCTAGTTACTAGCAAGATGCAATAAGATGTTCCGGCAGTCACAAGTCCTGCAGCTATCCAGGTTATCCAGGCGAGGTTCATGTAAGAGTTATCAAGAATTATTAGGTGACTTTGAGTGCAACACATGACAGTGTGCATATTACTTGTCAAGAAGTGCCCCACATGACAGTGGGCTGGAAATGTGCCCTACTCGTTGGCAGGCTACAAGTCCATCAGGTGTGGCCGGGATAACGGGATCGCCTGTAACTAGAAACATCTCTCTATATGAGCTACTTTGATCAATCTAGTAATTAGCCGAGTCAGATTCAGCATGAATTCCTGGCCGTGGTAAACAGGGATGCAAGTTCTAGACATGATGCGAGACGAGACTGGTAGCTTATACAAGCACATTCAAGAACAATCACCCACGGTGTCAAGACGAGTTATTACTCAGCATGTCAAGATAGCCGTCGCAACATCATTCAAGATTACATGCTAGACTTACTTATCAAGATTACTTGTCAAGAGTGCGCCATGGTGGGCCACTATCAAGATTACTTATCTTGTCGAGATTTCGTCACGACGGACCACCATCAAGAATTATCATGTCAAGTTACTTGTCAAGAGTGCACCACGACGGGTCACTATTTCAGAGTTATTTATGTAAAGCCATATTGCTATGCCGTGTTCAGGGTTAAATTAAGACAAGTTATGCCCAAAATTCACAATAATCAAATCGGGTAGTCACAAGTTAGGCTGAGTACAAGATGTAAGCAATTTAAAACATAACAATATAATAATAAAAGAACATGCAAGGGACAAGGGTATGGGGGCCAAAGAAGCATGCGGCCAAGGCATGTGGTCCGTAGGATTACATGTGGCCAAGATCACATGCGGCCCAAACATGCGGTCCGTAGGACTGCATGCGGCCAAGATCAAATGCGGCCCAAACATGCGGTCCGCAGGACTGCATGCGGCCAAGATCACATGCCTTCAAAAATACATGCATGCGGTCCGCAGACTCAAGTCGCTCCACAGGACATATGCGGCCAGACTATACATCTTCTCTAAAAATCCGAGAAAGATGGCCATAGAACTCACGAACTTCCAAAGTCCATAATTCATTCAAATAACTCGAAATTCAGGTTTCCAAAGGTCCATTTTGAGTAAAATCAAATTCTCTACAACATAGAACAATCAAAATATGAAAATAATAAAGTTTGATAGATCAAAATCCAAGAAAACTGAAAATGACACAAACTTAGATCTACAAAGATCCTTTCATCTAACCCAAGAACTCCAAGTTCTAATGAGGCTTAGAATCAAGAAGGGAAGATAATGGAACAATAAAATCTAAGATCCATCATGAAACAAGATTACACCTGCCTAGGGCTTGGTAGGTGGGAGGAGTAAATGAAGAAGATGAAAAAGTAAATGGAAGTAGTGAAGAGAGAGAAAGGGGTGGTTGGATTTTATAAAGAGAGGGAATTGTTCAACATGTTGAACCAACCATCAGAATTAACCAAACCAAGCCATCCAAAGCAAGTCAAGTTGGACTAACCCAATCCAATGTTAACCTTAGTCAAGATACATCAAGACAAGCAATAAAGAAATACAGTAAATAAAATACGGGTCAAAATTCACATACGTACACTGGAAATACGTATAACGAAAAACGAGAGTGACAACAAGACACCCTTACCCCATCATCTCGTCCACCAGTTGATCTAACATCCACGGGATGGAGCAAGGAGTATCCTTATTTGCAGTACGATGCTAGTAGTCAATATCTCCCTCGATTGGTGATCCTCCTACTCCACCAGAGAGGCCTATTAGGGAGTTTAGGCAGGAGATCTAGACTTTACCAAGGAATTATAAGTAAATTTAATTTAAAATTTATGTCACTTTATATATTAGTTTATTATTTCTTTCCTTGAATGTTAATTGTTGGTTTATATTTTATAGGGTTTTTTGCCTACTGCAATCTCGACCCTTGGTGCGTATTCATGGGCCCTACATTAACTTCTCCTACGTGTCGAAGGACAATTGGATATGATTGGACCATATGAGGATATATTTTACTAACACCATCTCTTAAGAGGCTGACTTTCATTAATTAATCTTATAAATGTTTACTTTTTTATTTGAATTTGGATTTGTAGAAAATATATTGGTGGACGGAGCATCGAGACGAGGCGATCAAGAATACCTAGAGGGGTGCTTGTAGCCACGTGATCTGTGATGTGCTGGATGACGATTGCTCATAGAAAAGAGAGGAAGGCCTGGATCAATGAGTATTAGGTCGAAATGCATAAGCAACTCGAGAATCATGAGTTCAAGAATAGGTCCGAGCAAGCTTAAAAGATACATTCTTCTGCTGGACTACATATTGATGGATTGATCCCACTGCAGTGAATGTTCAAAATCTGGTACAATGATAACTTCAATTAAAGTATTTAAATACCTTTATTATATAGTTTAATATTATTAATTCTGTAAGCACCCTGATTTTTTTAAAAAAAATTAAATTTCTTTATATGATTTTTATATATTAAACCATATTTTATTTTTAATTATGGCCATATAGGTACTTTGTCGTAGCTTTGATTTTTGAAGCACAACATTGACCAATTCCTTGACATAAGTTTCATATTCGTGCTCTAGACGAGTCCACCTTCATTTTGGTATATTATGTCCCACTCAAACATGTTCTCTTGCACCACATATTTCTTTCACAACTTTGGGGTCAAAATAGTCATTTTATCCTTTTTCATAATTTTAATGTATTTTTTCAATTTCAATTTGAGGTCCAAATCCGATCCAAACTTTTTGACCCAATATATAATTTTGAGCCTATGATGCACATGCCTAGGGTGTGCCATTCAATCGAGTTCCCATGTGCTATTGCCACATGAAACTCATTAGTTGACTTTTCGGATTTAAATTGACTAGAAAATCTATTCGGACCCTAACCTAGCCAACCCTATTTGTTAGAGCCTATCTAAGGTTGCCAAAATCGATTATATATATATATATATATATATATACAATTAATTTTAGTGATTAAATTGCAACCATGTGTATTGCATCCTCTATCTTTGACTTGGTCAAACAACCCACCCAATAAGAAAACCTATTACCATATTAATCCTTTGGAGGGTCAAATCTCATCCAATTTAGTCCAAACCAAAGCCCAACTATTTATAATATAACATCCCCTCTCCTCTTATTGTCACCAACACCCAACAAAACCTTCCCCCAAAAGTCCAATCCCGAAATTTCCTCTCAGTCTTGGCCACCGACAGCACCTTGTGACGTACCGACAGTTTCGACACCTTTCTTACCTCCCGTGACCCTTCACGAATATTCGTTACGAAGCTAACACGATCCTCGACAATCTTATAAACCCTCCCTTACATTCATAATTCCTTCTAGTACATCAAAATAGTCCTACAAGTCAACCAAAGTTTGGGATCCAAGTTTGAATTCGTTCCAGCAGGTACGCTGTTTTGCATCTAAAGTTTCGTGTACTTTTCGACCTCATCTTTTTGTGAAACCAAAACTAATGGAAATACCTCTGTGTCTATTTTTATGTCTAATTTGTCATCCATGCAGTTCCAAACATTTTGTGAGGGGCATCAATTCTACGATAAGGTGTCCAGAATAGACCAGATCTGTTGCGAGTGGATTTGTGCCAATTTAATTTCAGACTAGATCTTCCTAATAATTTTTATAAGAAACTAGACATCAAGAGATTTCCAACGCATATCTTTTTACCGAGTTTTGAGTTTGTTTAGTATTTATTAAAAATTTTGACACTTTTCGTAAAATCGTAACTCCGAAAATAATGTGTTCTTTGTATCCAAAAGCCTTGATACTTCATATACCTTTACTAAAGTACTTGTTTTGTAAGATTTGATGATAAACATTATTTTAAATAATTTCTCTAATTTTTTCAAAATTTAATATTTTTAATTATTTATTATTTCAGGACTCAATTAGTAGGCCAAATGTGGTATTAACGATGTAGTTTCATCATGATGCTATTGTGATTGAGTTTCCATCAATAAAATAATATTGTTAGTAATATAAAAGTATTTATAAGTATTTTCTAGAAATTAAATTATTATTTTATATTAGTTATAAATTATTTTTTATAAGAAAGTTGGTACTATATATATTGTATGGTGTTGTACCGACATTATATATATATATATATATATATATATATATATATATATATATATATATATATATATATATATATATTTTTTATATATATATATATATAAAATATATATATATATATATATTTATATATATATATATATATATATATATATATATATATATATATATATATATATATATATATATATATATAGGGTATAGATATTTAGTCTATATATGGTAAGTTGTTAGAAAGTGCTAAATATAGTATATTATTATAGGTGAACTTGGAGGGAGTAACGAAGACATCGGAGTTGGTCAGGCAAATACACATTCCCGAACTTCACAATATTTACATGCATTTCTTATATTGCTGTTACTTTTCTGTCCTACTTGATCACATACTTCCTCTGATTCATGTTATTGTTACTTTTTAGTTATCACTGTTATTTTCTCGTTATATGTGTACGTAGTTTCTTTCTATTTTCTATCCTTATGATTTCGTGTTCATGTGTCTTATGATTTATCATTGCCTAGTCTTATGCCATGTTCCCTTGACATGACTGACCTGGACTTGACTTGTTGACTTGATTTGAATTTGTAGTACCTGAGGAGAGAGTGTTTTATTAGCCGTGGCTATAGCACTATATTGTTAGTGCCTTACCGGGCTGCGGTAGAGAACCTGTTATAGGATTTTCACCGGACTGCGGTTATTATCACATGTTTCCTGATAGCCACGATTAATATTATATTCTTGTGACATGTAACCATCTATAGAGTTCTTCTATGTGTTATTCTTTCTTGTACTTGTTATTCCTATTTTTCGCATGTTATTTACTGTCATAGTAGGCTTGTATATTATGTATCTTGCTAGTCTCCTGAGGACCTGGTGATCTCTCCAGGTGTTAGATGAAGTTATCAATGTATAATACATTGATGGATGATGGTTGCTTCACCAAGACTTCAAGTATATTTAGTTGATGCTATTATCATTCTCTTCCTTATTTATATTTTGTCCTATATTTGACTCATGTTGTTATTATAGCCTAGTTATAAGCTTCATCTTTCTTCTAGCTTGTTCATGACACATGTATTATTTGGGATTCACTATAATATATTTATCTATTCTAGAATCAGTGTATTACGGTCTGATCAACCTTACTGCACTTGATTCGTTACTTTTTATCAACATTTAGTGGATTGAAATATAGTTGATTTAGAACAACAAAACATCTTATACGTACTCGAACTTGGCTTGAGTACTCTCGATACGTAGCTGGCTTGTAAACGTATTCCTAGTCCTACGTATTTTTGGACTAGGGCATTACAAATTCTTATACTGATATGTTTGTTTATTATTTCGTACAAAGGTTGATAAAGAAGGTAAAGTAGGGTGTAAATCCCTCAACAATTGATTTCGCCAGTTTCTTCAAGCACACGTACAAGAGGAAATACATGACGTATGTGGATGAGAAGACGAGCAAGATGCATGTAAGTGTTGTAGTTGTATTATTTTTCTTTTGTTATACTATATAATTTGAACACATAACTTAGGATAGTAAAAAATATATATATATAGGTTATATGAAAACAACTTAGGATACTAAAACGTGGGTCCACAAGCTGCGTTTCGGTCTCTACAGACTAAGACATCCTCTCGGGCCAATCAGGAAGTGGTTGACGAGAGTGTTGGGCAGTGTACACGGCGTCCACATCGTTGAAGATAAGGACCTTTGCTTAAAGACAGTTGGCATGAGATGGAAGGACAAATGCATATATGGCATCGGTGTATTCCAGATCTCCTCCACCTGCTTCTTCTTCTTCTTCTTCTGCTCTGTCTCTTCCAGATCCAGTCTTAACACAAGTGGTTTCAGTTATTACAGGACTCCGGTCGCATATAACCGGTCACCTATGGAGCCTATGTAGATAGTTATAGATAGGTTGAGTTCATTTACTCATGTTGTTCCTTCCTGCACCTGATACTCCTGCGGCCCCTATTGCACCTGTTACTCTCGCTGCCCCTGCTGACCCTAATATGGTTGAGCTGGTTACGAGGATCCTATGTTCTTTTTCACCGGATGTTATGGCACATTTCCATGTGCCGCCACCACCACCACTAGAACAGTAGTTATTTATATTTATACTATTCTAATATTTATACTTATTTTTGTAAATTTGGGTGTATTTGTACTTTAAGTGTATTTGTATTATACTACTCGTATTTATATAATCTTACGACAGGTTGTACAGGTGTACAATTATTTTTCGTTTATTCTATTTTCTGGATTTTCAACAAGCATTTTGTGCTGCTGAATGTTTGATTGGATAGGAATTCTAAAACTGGTCGTGTCGGATCTCATATATTTTGTTTTTATTGGGTTTTTTTGGTCCAACAAATATTTTGTGTCGATGAAGGTCCGATTGGATAAAATTCTATGAAAAGTTGCACCGGATATAAAATATTATAATTTTATGTATATGATTCGAACATATTTTCAAATTTTAATGCACTTAGCGACAGACGAATAGCTGACGTGCGAAGGATCAATGGAAACAGAAGTGTGCGACAATATGTTGTCCATCCGTAGCTAATAATATCAAAAACTAGAAATAAAGTATCAGAAATGCGACCTTGGCACATTCTCTTGGTAATCACTCGGTACATCGAAGTGGAATCGACGATTAGTCGGTTTCCATAAAAATACGTCACTAGATCATCGTCCGACCGTCGCCAAATAACATTCATCGCTTGTTTGTCACTTGTTCGTTGGTAAATCTTTGTCGCTTTCCTATCGAAGGTTTCTCGTCGGAGGGTAGTCGAAACGACAACAACTTGAAGACACTTGTCACGCCCCGATTCCGTCGAATCGATAGTCGTCCCCCGGGCGTGATGCCGTGCAAACCTAATTTGCGATCGCACAAGACATAGTCATAAGGTAATCCGAGACACGAGATCTAAGAGAGTACGCAGACAAATTGAATCACACATTAAGTAAAGGAAATTTTGATCTTTATTGATAATGAACATCTTTTACAGACTCCAGTACAAGACTCATGCTGCGCGGGCTACAACATGACTCGATTACAAAAGAGTGCCGATGAGATAGTCGTTCCATACATTGCACACATCCCCTTAATATACAACAAAGTACTCCAGTGACCTGGATGGGAGGGACGCTGAGTCATCTTCCTTGGACTGTTGAGAGTCTTCAAAAGTGGAGGTGCGGGACAAGTCTTCGACGCGCGACCGAAGCTTCAAAATTCGAATGTCGTCGAGCTAGTTGGCGCGCCCTTCCTGGTTCGCGGGACCTGCAAAGAGCGAGGATCAGTACGATCACCTGTACTGGCGAATGACTAATTAAAATCCAAGCTCTGCTTTTGATTCAAGAAGTTTCATAAACATGTTAGCTAGCTATTTCTGTGATCTTTCTAACCATCCTGCTCAATTTGCATGTTAACATGTTTTGAGGCAAGCATATGAAATTGTATAACATTAAGCAACTATCATATTCATCCCGTATCACGTGCATTTGTTAAGCAGTGAATGGGTGTGAAGGCCACTGGCAATGTCAAGCTATCGTGGACTATAGCTGAGTTAGACGGCGACCCTTTCGCGACGGGTAGCGAGCCATGTGCGAAAGTTCCCGCGTAACCCACGCCGATGAAAGGCTGGCGCTCGCTATACTCATTCCTCCCGGGCCGAATCGGTACCTTGGCCTAGGCAACCGTTCGAGAAAACTTCACCTTGTCGACAAGTTGTCCAATGACCATGTTGCAGAGTCTTTGTTATAAACCCAGTTGATTTACTCATTTCGCCATATCGTTGCGATAAACGTTAATCGATTCATTCATTGTTTTGCATAGGCTAAGAATAATTGCATAAGGAAGCATGTTTTCCATTTCCAAAACCGACAGTTGATAGCAAGTGTCTCGTGAAGAATCGTGCCACGATTTCTTTGATTCTACACTATTATGACAAGCATTCATTTTACTTCACATATTGATTTTTGAAGTAGAGGGACGAGGCGAAGGAGGTCAGCCACTCGCCTTAGATTTGCTTCAAGCGAGCGACCGGTTGGCTGTGCTGACGTCGCCTACGCGATCACCTGCAATCGCATAAGCAACCGATTAGAATACTGTGTGATTCAAGGAATTTCGATATGAATGCGAAGCTCGAAAACGCAAGTCACAAAAACAAATCGTAAAACATTCACGAAAAACGCATTCACGAAAACCAAAGCCAAAGCCAAATCAAGTACGACATGAAAACCAGAGCAACGGAAGGTCTCTCCCGACTCAGCCGCGGAGCCAATCCTCGAGGCACAACCCGCTGAATATGGGACTTGGTTCCGAAGAAGACATTCCATAACGTGGAATGGATCTTAATTCAACCGTTCCCGTTCGATCGACTCGGCCGATTCCGACCTATCGGTCCCGAGCAAATCGATAGCGACAGTGTTCCTTTCTCGCGCACCCCGTGGACGAAAACGGGGCACAATGTAGGGACAGGGCACTACAACACTCTTGACAATCTTGATGGCAAAAAGCATATTGATGACCATTTTCTGTCGTTGATCCGTCGCTACTTCAGATATCCCTATACCTTTATAATCTTTGTAGTTTTTTTTTGTAGTGTCTGTAATGAAATTGGACGACTAGACCAATAAAGAAATAGCAACAGAAAATAACAATGAAACTTACCACCACCAAAGTTCAAGTATTTTTATATTTTTTGTACAAGTAGAACTACTTCTTGTCGATGCCAATTTCTGAGGTTACATATATTTCCTACTTTCAACGGGGAATTTCTAGAGGAAACTCCTTATAGCTCTCGAGAAATTTATCGATGCCTGTTACCAGGGGCGTAGGCACATGGTGCTAAGGGGCACGGCTGCGCCCCCCGGAATTCCATTTTAATTTTTTTTTTGTAGGAAAGCTATACAGGTTGTAAGCTTGCAGTGTAGAGTCAGCCAGGGGCGTAGGCACAACATAGAGTGTAGACAGTGTGGAGTACGTAGTACCTACCTATTGAAAGCACTCTAGAAAATATTGAAAGCAGTAGTCCCATGTTTTTCAGTCTTCAGACAGTGTAGAGTACCTCGTACCTAAGGGGCTGTTTGGTAACCGGAATTTGGGGTTGGATTTGGAGTTTCAACTTAAAGTGATCCAAAATCCACAAGTCCCATTGTTTGGTAATGGGTATTTGGGACTGGATTTGGAAAGGAAATCATTACATGCAGTTCCTGTCTCCCCTTTTGTCCCCCCCAAAAACTAACTCCCCACATCCAATTTTTTCTTTAGGATGTGGGAGGAATTGGAAGGAATTTCTCTTACCGGCGACCACAGCTCGACCGCCTTCGACGCTTGACGACCACAATCTGACCGCCTCCGACGTCCGACCACAATCCAACCGCCACCGACGCCGACGCCCACAGCTTGACCGACCGACGCCCACACCCTGACCGCCACCGACGCCCGACGACCTTTTTCGACGTCGTCCCCCGCGACTACCAATTGCGGTCAAGAGGCGACATAAGAGGGGATCGGGAGGCGGCGGAGGAGGGGATCCGAAGGCGGCGGTGGAGGGGATCGGACGGTGGCGGAGGAGGAGATCGAAAGGCGACGGTGGAGGGGATCAGAAGGCGGCGGTGGAAGAGGGATTTTTTTTTGGTCGGTGATATTTTTGTGTGGAGAGAGCTTTCAATGAGGTTTTTTTTTCCATTGGTTTCTTTATGAAAGATGGCAGCAAATTTAGATAATTAATATAATTAATAATATGTATTAATGTAATTAATGATTGTGATCCTATAGTTTTTGCTGGCTATAATTAAGATAGGAACCAAATTTAAAATAAGGACCAAATTTTAGATAATTATTTAATAACTGCAATTAATATATGGATCAAATTTATATAATTAATTAAAACTAATTATTATTGAATTGAGATATGCTGTTTATCATAATTATTATTATGATGAGATTAACTACTACTATTTTCTATTAAAATAATTATCATTCCACTTTCCACTTCCTTATCCTAACCAAACACATTTGTCCCCCACTAGGGGGACAAGAAAGTGCATGGATTCCAATTCATTTTCCATCCTTAAAAGTCCAAATTCATATATTTTTTCACTTATGATTTACCAAACAGCCCCTAACCTGAACTCACCTAGTGTTTTCAGCCTTCACACTTGAATTAGAGATGACAAGGAGAGGCACCTGCCTATTGAAAGTACGCACTAGCACTGTAGAAAGTATCCATTCTTTGTAAAGTTCACTATTCTGAATCCTGATGCTTCGTTTACCAAACAGCCCCTAACCTGAACTCCCTTCAGCCTTCAGACTTGAATTAGAGATGACAAGGAGAGGTACCTACCTATTGAAAGTACGCATTAGCACTGTAGAAAGTACTCATTCTTTGTAAAGTTCACTATTCTGAATCCTGATGCTTCGTCTTCCTCTTCCCTACAAGAAACAAGCAAGGAGAGGTACCTACCTAACTAGAGTACAAAGTGCTGGGTTTTCTTTGGAACTGATTGGCAAGAACATGAGGATTAAGACCTCATCAATCATCATCATCAAGCTGCAAGCAGCCCCTCTTGAACAACCAGGTACCCTAATTTGGAATTTTTTTTCTTTCAATAATTCATGTTGTTTTTGTGCTTGGCTGGGTTTCTTGTGACTGTTCAAAATTTTTAGTTTGATGCAATATTTGCTGAATTTTGTACTTCTTTAGGTGCTCCTTCAAATTTAATTGATTAAAGTTTGTTGTACTGATCAATATGCCATTATTATTTTTTAGAATATTGATCGGAGTAAAGTCTCTTTGCATGTTACGAGAGGCCACATACAATAGTATCGAAAGTAAAATGCATGTAGAGAGAACCAAAATTAACACTAGTGACCACTACTATGATCATCCTGTATCTTTAATAATCAATATACCATGATTAGCAATAGTTGTTGTCTGCTGAAGACATTTTTTTGTTGAATTTTTCTTGTTTTCGAATATTTTTCCTATGTGTCTGTATGTTGAATGGTAACAGGCATGCCATCTTGAGCAGCCAGGTACCTAGAAGTTGGAATTCTGGCACCTGGGTTGGTCTCAAGCTTGGATCTTTTCAACAATTCAGGCTAAAGTTGTGATTTTGACATCTGGGCTTGTCGTAGATTTTGTGTTCTGTTGATTGTTCAAATTTCCAGTATTGATGCAATATTTGTTTATATTAATATATGACAATTTTGAAATATAAATATGTTATTATAATTTATTATTATTTTAATAGTATGTATTGCACCCCCTCGATTAAAATTCTGGCTACGCCACTGCGTGTCACTAGAGTACTCTCCGGCACGGTCCCAATGTCCCAATAACTGCATCATCCTTCTCACCATTTCTGAACATGATGGTAGTCAGGATGCTTCTGACTCCATGCAGAGCCGGCCCAGGGCATGGGCGAGGTGGACAATCGCGCTGGGCCCCCAATTTTGGAAGGCCCCATAATTTTAAAATAAACAAGATATATCATAAAAAAAAATAAAAATAAAACAAAGATCCAATCTGAAAACAAACAGAAAAAAGCCAGTGCTCCAATATGAAAAAAAATGATAGCTTGATTGATGTTTTGCTTGTAAAAATAATTTAAAAAATTTATTTATGTGAAAAAGGGCCCAAATTATAAATTTTGTCCCAGGCTCCATAAACCATAGGACCGGCCCTGAAGAAGTTCCTTCTATTAACTTCCTCTAATTATCATAGTTCTAGCCAATACGGTAATCCTTAGCATTTGCTTCAATGTCTATCTTGATTTACTGTATGTATTTCTTTGTATTAACAACTTTCTAGAAGATGAACTTACTTGGAACATTGAAGATGAGGTCTCATGGTGTATGTTATTTCCCGATGATAGTGTGTTAGTTTATGTAACTAGAAAATAGGTTTACACTGTAAAATGAATATGTCGAAGGAAGCTTAAAAAACTACAAGCTTAGATTTTAAATCTTGTAGAAGTTATGGATCTAAAAGATCAAGAAATGTTGGAAGAAAGAGAGTATATGATTGTAGCTTTAGCAAAAAAAAGAAGAAGCAATGGAGCTAAATAGAGGTGTTGAAAAAAGAGTATATATGAATTGTGAATGATGAGATGGATGAGCGACAATAAATTGAAAGATATAACCTAATGAAGGTCTTCCTTTAAAGTTGGAGATCTTGCACTAGCTTAAGATATACAAGCAGAATCTCATCCAGACCTTACAGAACAGTCTTAAGAGGCCTTTCTGCTTTAGTGGTTCATCCACACCCTCTGTTTCGACTGAAGAAGCATCTTTATCTCCATTGAACCTTTGCCGTCAAAGCACTAACGTGAAGACCTTCATTCAAATCTGTCACCTACTTTGGAAGGCTATAATTGAGATACCATTTTTTTCCGTACAAAAGTTCATATATCAACCAGAAATGTCCTACCTTTGAGTGCATTTTGAACTATTGATTTATGTAACTGGAATTAACCAATTAGGCTTACAACGAAAACTAGAAATCGAGCACTGGTCCAATTTGAGTACCTATACAGGATAGACCTTACTGGAAAACTGTTGCAAGGCGGGCAGCAAGTGTTTGAGACTTTGAGTTCACGGTGGCAATTTCAAATAAGCTGAGAGAACCTCACTTGAGAGGGTTTGGACATGTGCAATGGAGACCAATAGGGAAGAGTTATATATACTAATGGGAATGAAAGAACAAGGGTAGAGCTAAACAAAACTTGGATTATGACAGTGAAAAAGGATGCCATTCTCTAAGGTCGGAGAGGAGATGGGACTTAATAGAGCTCATTGTAAGATAGAAAGTCATGTAACAAACCTCAAAAAGTTAGCGGTAAATCTTTTGTTTTTGTTCTTGTTGTTGATGACTTTATGAGAGGAGCTTCCTATTAACAGTCGCACAAAATGATAAAAGTAGCTCTCTAGTCATTTCTTATTCTATGGTCCATGGTTAATTCCCAGGAAGAAACGAATAGAATATAAACAAATTTGTCTTGGCAATCTGGTTTTTACATCATAATAGTGGTTAATATTATTTGGTAAATAAATTCCAGATTTGTTAAAAAGTATGTGAAGTAGAAGCCTTATAAAGGCAACAAATATCGAAAATCTGCCTTGCTAGGCTGAATTTCTACCATCTTCACCAATGGGATCTTCGTATCTCCACTTAGGCATTCCAAGATTGCCCTTTTTAATGACCCAGACCTCGGCAATTGGCTGTAAGTCCACTCCAGGAGTGACTCTATGTCGTCTGCAAAATCTCGCATGTGCCATAGTAGAAGCCTGGGCATGAGTATTTTCTTCTTGCTTGTTATCGCTACTGAAGCTTCAAGATATTCTATTTTTGCTCTTTCCAACTCATTTGCTATGTTTTCTGCCGTGTAGATTCTCAACTGCATGCACCAAATTAAGGGTTTTGGAAACTAATTAAGATAAATTGATCAGTGTCATAAACAGTAAACACTTAATTCAAATGTTTGATTTCCTAACAGAATAAACACTTGAATCTTAACCAATAAAATCTTAAATTTGCTAACATAATGAATAATTGATACTTGGCTGGTCAAGGGCCTGATCGTGTCACTAAAGGTCTAGTCTGTAAAATTTGTCCCAGAAAGTTCTTTGATAGTGAAATGTAAATATACATGCATGTTCTGAACAATTAGGAGTAATTACTTACTGATGGCGAAGACCAGCTGCCTCGACAAAGTGCAAATGTGACATTTGGTTCAGGATAACCAAGTCCATAGGCATGTCTAACAAGTCCTTCATTATCTATGGCTCCCTTATAGCCGCCAAGCAGTTATTTAGTAGAAAATAAATGATAATGGATAAATTTGATTAAGAAAAAGAAAACAAGAGGTGTTCAAGTGGTTAACTCACAACTGTAGCCTCGGAAGAATGCCTGAGAATGAAATGTTCTATGGCCAGAGCATTAAGGATTACCCCTCCAACTTCAACTGCAGCCTAGATCATGATTGCCCGTTGAGAATACGGTAAGACAAAAGGAGGAACTGTACATGAATGTTCTAAAACGTATGGGTTTTCGGAAATGTTGTATACATGTATGTAACTTTTAGTCAAAGTTTAAATCCTTTATGCTCTAGTGATAGAATGGATACCTATACATAGATTTTGAATTATTCTCCACCGAAAAAAAGGTTCTTAATTTTAATAAAGTTGTAGCCAAAGTACTAGCATGGTTTTATTCAGAATGGTAGCAAGCATACACTACTACATAAATATTCTTAAAACATATGGATTTTGGCTATCCATGGTGTTCCAAATCAATGTTCTACTTGGAAGAACTTTCCATTGTACCAAATAAATGTTTTAGTTCTAATGATAATAAGCAAAGGTTAGTTCATGATATATTTGTGTTACTAGAGCTTAATTGCAAGTAGCTCGGCCATGGAGGGTCGTGACAAGTGCAATTATAGAGTATGACACTTCTTGTAATCTTAGACATTTGCCATTATAACAGCTAGTTATGTGATGCAAATTTGTTTTTTCTTTTTGCACCTAATAACATGTTATGGTTACAATTGCAGTAACGAAGTATGAGAAAAGGAAAATCTTTCATGTACAATGGGTAGGAGATACCTAAAGTCATCTTGCATTACTTGGAAACACATTCTAACACAAAAGACACTTTATAGGAGGCAATAGAAAGATCAACTAACAGATAATTGAAATGTGATGGCTTCCTTAGTCTATGAAGCAAGGATGAGAAAATGCCAACAGACCGAGAGGTATCCTCCGGTGGGCATTCAGTTTTAACTGAGGAAGATATCCCCAACCTTCCAAAAGATTTTGGAACGTTGATGAAAGTGGATGATACTTTTTTGTATTGGAATTTATGTAAAATCCGAGGGTAAACTAGTTATAATTGTATTAGGTGAAGTTTTGGTCTAGGAGTTTAGGAAGTCATCAGACTTACTGTCAACTATCAGTTGTCAATCTAAGTAAAACTTTATGATTAGGAGATAAGCATGAGAGGAGTACAAAATTTGCTTATATGTGATCTAACATTGATTTGGCTCCCCACCTTTTTGCTACTCCTCTAAAGGGAAAAGTAGCCTCCCTAGTTGAAGATCAAGCAATTCATGAGTTGCTTTTTTATTTCATAGACTAACCAATACTCGGAAATAACGGAATGATTGTTTCTCTATAGGAAGGGATTCCTCTAATAAAAGACAAATCATGTGTTAGATGGAATGATCAATTAACAATTGGGTGCTTTCCTGATCAATTAATAAAGAAAAATGATGGTGATGTTTATGTACTAAATCGTCTAAAAAATATTGTTGTAGAGTGGGGGAACCATGGGGCACCTGGTCGAATGTAAAGCAAGCATAATCATCCTTAATAATGGTAAAGAAAGAAATATTTTGCGAAAGCAAGGCATGATATATAGAAATGATGTGTCAAAGGAAGCCTAGTCATCTGCATGTGTCCCATGAACTGAATTACGGATATGGAAAGTCCAGAAGTTAATGTTTATGCTTAGAAGGCGACTAGCTTGGCTTAGATTACAATGAAAGAATTTGATTTTCTTAACGAATCAAATATTAGAAAAGAAATAATCAAACCCTTATATAATAAATGCATGTGATCGATCCAAGTTGGAACTTTTTTTTTTAGATCTAATTGATGTGCCACGAGAGAGATATGATACAAAATGGGAGAATCATCTCTTTTATCGAACTTTTGTCTTATCTTGTTGTCTCATCTGAAAGTGATCGATTCACTGCAAGAAAGCAAATGCAGCTGTTAGGTCACCTATAGAGCGATAAGGCGGCCAACCGAAATATTCAGTCCAGTTGGTGAAATCCCTAAAAAGGACCCTCCCTGTTGTGCGCTCCTCCTTGAATTATTCGGCCATACAATACTTATTAAATACAAATGCATTTCGACCCCACCATAGTTCCAAGATCATTTTGTGCTACCGGGTGTGGCTGAACCATCTACGATGGGGGGAGAGAAGAAAGGAAGCTTAGGATACACTTTCACATCGCCTTTTTTGTAGAAAGCTTGACCAAGGCCAAAAGTTTTTGGCCCAGGCCAAAAAGAGGTTTATCTACTTCTTTCGCTTGGTGAATGATCTTCGCTTCGCGGGAACAACAAAACCACCATCTTGCTCTTTCCTTTCTTTGGTGCTACCTTTTTTTTTATGGGATGGAGTTTGTTGTATAATAAGATATTTTTGGAGTATGTCCAGGAACTACTTCTAGGTCAACTAGGGAGACAATGTTGGACCCTCATTTGTAAGGATAAGGTAATGGAATTGATAAAGCAATTTATAGACCTAGGTTGGATTGGAAAATTTATGAAAGGAACAAAGATGATGGAGATCATACTGAGAAACAGAAGAATTTTGTATAGGGACAACTCTTATTTGAAGGAAGTACAATAAATGCGATCATTTT
>JANAVB010028701.1:0-220000 GCA_029216955.1 Iris pallida
TGGGAGAGCTGAAATTCTTTCTCGGACTGCAAATCAAACAAACCAACAATGGGACGTTCATAAATCAAGCTAAGTACACAAAGGATCTACTGAAGAAGTTCGACATGGAAACAGCAAAACCCCTTAGCACTCCAATGGCGACTTCAACCAAGCTAGACATTGATGAACAAGACAAATCTGTCGACCTACGTAAGTATCGAGGTATGATCAGTAGCTTACTATATTTAACTGCTAGTCGACCAGACATTATGTTTAGTGTTTGCTTATGTGGACGTTTTCAAGCTAATCCTAAGGAATCACATTTGTGCGCAGTTAAGCGTATCTTTCGATACCTTAAAGGCACTTCTTCTGTCGGCTTATGGTATCCCAAAACTACATCGTTTGACCTAACCGGTTATTCCGATGCTGATTTTGCCGGATGCAAGGTTGATAGAAAAAACACTAGCGGCACTTGTCATTTCCTAGGAAAAGCTCTAGTATCTTGGTTTAGTAAAAGGCAAAATTTTGTTGCATTATCAACAACAGATGCTGAGTATATTGCCGTAGGACGCTGTTGTGCACAAATTTTGTGGATAAAACAAACCTTAGAAGACTATGGATTGCATTTTACACATATACCTATTTTCTGTGATAATACTAGTTCTATTAGTTTGACTAAGAATCCAGTATGTCATTCTCGTACTAAATATATCGAGATTCGATATCATTTTCTTAGAGATCATCAACAAAATAGAGATATAGACCTTGTATACATAGACACACAGAATCAATTAGCTGACATACTCACAAAACCTTTAGCGAAGATCGTTTTAACTATTTACGTCGAGAATTAGGAATTTTAGATATCAATAATATTAATTAATTTTGTTTTATTAATTATTTATTCAATACTCAAAAACTGTTTTTCGAGACAAGCCCAAAAAGAGTCTGTCTGTCACCACGACTACGGTCGAAGCAAATTTAAGAGTTCCTCGGTGAACCTCTGTTAGCTAGGACAGTACTCCTACAGCTAATCTGAGACAGATGCTGAGTAAAGAATATTAATTATATTACTTTGAGATTTAAAATTACTAAACTTTGAATTAAGCATTTGAAACAAATTAATGAAAAAGAATGTGGCCTCTTTTTAAATTTTCTTATATATTTATAGCCAGGCAACGCTAGGCGAATTCGGCCCGAGTTCGGACCGAATTCGGCCAGAGTTCGGCTGGGTGTTTATATATACCAGCACCAACCCGAGGCCTCCTTCTTCTTCATTCTTCCCCCACATCCTCATAACAGCAGCAGCGCCCCTCCGAACCCTAGTTTCATCTCCATCATTGTTCTTCCAATCCTTGTGGAGTTTCTCGTCCAAACTTTGGATTCGTGCGGAGATCGTCATCCTCTTCAACATATCCAATTCTTGAAAGGTATCCCTTCTTTCTACCACTTTTCAATACTTAGGGTTTGTAGAAATTTTTGGGAAAGAATGCCTAAGTTCAATCCCTTCAAGAGGAAGAAGACCAATGCCAGTGAAGAGGCATCGTCTTCAGATCCGCATACGGATTGCCACTTTTCTCTGATCCAATCGGATGATGGTGCGTCGGATGAATTTTATTTTAAAACTTTCGATCAAGCTTTATTGTGGTACGCCAATTTTGTCATGCGTACTATTTGTACCGGGTCGCCGATTAAGTGGACTGTCTTTCCGGATCACCGCCCTTATTTTGAGGCATTAGGGTTACAATATTATGTCACCTTATAATTCCCCATTGCTACAAATGCCATTAGACTATTCTACTGTAATTTCATGTTAGAAACTTTTACAGCGAGGATACGTGTCGGAGGAATTGATATCGAATTCACTGATGACACGTTAGCGGAAATCCTTGGTATCCCAAACGAAGGTGCCCCGCTAGATGACATCAATGATTTTGATTTCCCCGATGGCACGACACTCGTTAGTTTCAAGAATGAACTTTGTGCGCCCGCACGCGTTCTTCCTGGAAAGTTCAAGGCTAATAACTTGAACTTGTTTAACTACGAATTACATCACATCATCTATTCCACCTTACTTCCAAAATCTACTTCTAAAGATGATGTCACTGCACTTGAGTTTTCTGCTCTTTATATTCTTAAGGAGATTCCTTTTTCTGCTCCTAAGACTATCATTCAGATGATGGGTAGATGTCGCGGGAGAGACCGCAACCTATCTTATGTGATGCTCATTCCTCGTATTTTTCAGAGATTTGATATTGATTTATCTACTTGTGCTGTCGACCCCGAGCCCAAGTTTCTCAAACTTTTTTATCGCAGCATTGCATTTGTTCCTCCACCTACTGCACCTACTCCTCCTGCACCTACTCCTACTGATCCCATAGCACTTGTTCCTCCTCATTCTTATCCTATGACATTTGAGGATATCCATCAGCACTTATCAGATCTGCGGTTTTTTATGTTGAGACCTCTAGGGAACACGAGTTCCGTGATGTGACTCGGTTCCAAGCGATTGCCAACTCCTTCGTCGATCTGAGGTTTGCGCAGACGGGTCATTCTGTTAGCTCTCTGCCTCGAGACCCTTCTGTTTCTGGCTACCGCATTGACGACGAGGCGGTTCACTCTCTGTTCCAGCCAGGGAATGCATATGATTGGTATCGTACCACTGACGCCACTCCTCGTACTTCTGGCACTGGTACTTCTAGAGCTGGTCCTTCTGGACATGCTGGAGCTACAGATGATGACATTGATGATGATGAGTTTTGAGATGTTAGATTATTGAGACTGTTACTTTTTGTCTTATGTTTACTTGGAAATGCTCCGACATTCCAAGATTATATCAGTACTCTTTTTTAGTACTTTTTTATTATGTGACTATTCATGGACATGTTTTTATGCCTCAATTTTGGCATCTTAGTCTATTTCAGCACTTCATTTGTTTCAGTTTAATAGTAGCACTATCTATCTTTTGTTGCTTCATTCTTTATTAACTACCTGTGACAAATACATGCCTGTGTTGTTTCTACCATGCCTGTCATGCTTATCTATGTTTATTGTGTCTCTTCACTGTTTGTTACTTTTGCATTGATTGCGGGGGAGCTTTCTCTTATGCAATTATTTTGCTAAGTGACAACGGGGGAGAAATAAGGATTTAACATTTTTTGTGAATACAGGTTATGAACAATTTTTTGATTACTATTTTGAATTGATTCCAAGCTTAGATGTTATATCGGCAAGGTTTATCAATTATCAAAATGGGGGAGATTGTTGGCCCATTGGTCATGGTCAAACCTGATTTTAATAATTGATCAAACTCTGTCTCGATATAATTACAAGTCAACTCAGATGTTTACCTACGACGTTTTGGACACTGCTCAACAATGGTTATCAACAATGTTCAAGACTGAAGCCGTTTGCCATTCAGAATGTACTTCCTGCTAAGCAATATAATTTTTCATTTTATTGAGTCTAGGAATACATTGTACACCGAGTCGTACTGGCAAATAGGTTATCCGAAAATGTTTTTCAAAACCATCCTATTCTTTTACAAATGACCTACGTTTTTGAAAAACATTCTTTTTACAAACAGCTTCTGAAGGATCTTTCAAAAAGCCAAAATTTATTTTCTCCAAATGAACTGGCAGAACCCCAGGAGAACTCGGGCTGAGTTCGGCCAGAGTTCGGCCATGTGGAACGTTAGTGAACGTTGGGTTTTTGAACTTGGTCATCCTTCAGTTACGGTTTGTTACAAAGAGTTCTGTCCGGATTCTGCCCGAATTCTGTCAGAGTTCTGTCTTTGGAAAAACTATAAATAGAGAAGTATTTCGATCATTTCAACACACCAATTCACTTTCAATCTCTTCTCTTCCTAAGCTTACATTCTTCCAAAGAGTTCTAAAAGCTTTTATTTTCAAATCCCAAGTTAGTTACAATCCTCTAGTCGATTTGCCAGTGCGGTACGATCTAGAAATTTCAGAGTGATTGTAATCAGAGGCTTGATAGAAGATTCAACTCTTCACAATTGAAGTTGGTCGAGTTCTTCGTATCAAAGCTCGCGTCTGTAGAAGTTGCAAGGACTTCGTATAAAAACTTGCGGGATTTTCCAATAGTGGATTCAACTGGAAGCTAGAGTTCTTTCGACTGGACTAGTCCTCATAAGAGGGAAACCAGTATAAATCTCGGTATTTGCGTTTGCCTTCTGATCACTTTTAAATTCTGTTATTTACTTTTGTGATTATTATTTTGTGATCTAACTGCTAACAAGTTTTTAATTAGCAATATTCCGCTGCCTACTCTATTCACCCCCTCTAGAGTATTCTGCTTTACGATTTCGTTCCTACACTCTGCTCCTCCCTACTTCCCTTCTTCTTATTTGACTCTCTCAGCCACATATGATATCCAGCTCAAGTGTAGAGTCGGGAGAGAAGAAGTGGGCAGAAAGAGGAGGGAGAACCAGTACAGCTGGTGGCATGACCTCTGGAGGAAGTACAGAGGTTTTGCTGGAGGTGATGGCGATTTTCCCAGGATGGTGTTGAGGAGCAAGTGTAGAGTCGACCGAAGGAAGCTTCCTTCGGCCGACTCTACACTTGCTCCTCAACACCATCCTGGAAAATTGCCATCACCTCCAGCAAAACCTCTGTACTTCCTCCAGGTCATGCCGCCAGCCGTGCTGGTTCCCCCTCCTCTTCCTGCCTACTCCTTCGGCCGACTCTACACTTGCTCCTCAACACCATCCTGGGAAAATTGCCATCACCTCCAGCAAAACCTCTGTACTTCCTCCAGGTCATGCCGCCAGCTGTACTGGTTCCCCCTCCTCTTCCTGTCCACTTCTTTTCCCCTGACTCTACACTTGAGCTGGATATCATATGTGGCTGAGAGAGTCAAATAAGAAGAAGGGAAGTAGGGAGGAGCAGATGGGTCCAGAGCATGGATGGAAGAGAACTAGAAAGTACTGAACCTTCCTTTTGTGAGAACAGTGAAGAGTGAGAAAGGAGAGGGGGGGTCTTTGATTTTTGCGTTCATCATCATTAGAGGGAGCAGCACTGGAAAAGTTGTGACGTTGGTAGCATGAGAGAGTAAAAATCTGTATCACAAGACTAACAGAATTACTATGTAATCATGTACTCACCAATAACCGAATGTAACTGGAAATCTTTCATAATTCATTCTAGCATACATTAGTGTAAATCATCTATGTTATGTACATATGGTGTAGTATATGTTTTTATCGAATCTAGTATCAGAAGGATATAACAGAATCAAGATGAACTAACATAATGTAATACTAAAACATCATCTACTACTATATAAGATATTGTGATAGGTTGTCGTATCATCATTGCCGAGGGATGAGGGTCGTAGGACAGTCAACTTTATCTACGGCTACATAGTTTCTGTCTCGCCAGTCGAATGGCTGCAGGGACTATGTCCTGATCACCATGTCGTACCGTAGATTAATGAAAATGGAGCTGGAGCTGGAGCCAAAATACAGAATCCAAAATACAAAATACAGAATCCAATCCCTGGGTTCGCCGAAAATACAAAAACAAAGATTGACACAGTTCTAATTCATGTGTGTTTTAAGTGTGAGAACGGATGGCTCAGAACACAACCTAAAATTCATTCTAGCATACATTAGTGTGAATCATCTATGTTCTGTACATATGGTGTAGTATACGTTCTTATCGAATCTAGTATCTAGTATCTGAAGAATGTAACAAAATCAAGATGAACTCACATAATGTAATACTAAAACATCATCTACTACTATATACGATATAGTGATAGGTTGTCGTATCATCATTGCCGAGGGATGAGAGTTGGAGGACAGTCAACTTTATCTACGGCTACATAGTTTCTGTCTCGTCAGTCGAATTGATGCAGGGATTATGTCCTGATCACCATATCGTACCGTAGATTAATGCAAATGGAGCTGGAGCTGGAGCCAAAATACAGAATCCAAAATACAAAATACAGAATCCAATCCCTGGGTTCGCCAAAAATACAAAAATAAAGATTGACACACAGTTCTAATTCATATGTGTTTTAAGTGTGAGAACGGATGGCTCAGAACACATCCCAACCGGAGAGGATACTCTGAGAGATCCATCTAAGTAGGACTTATACTCTGAGAGATCACCTTTACAAGAATGATTTCAGTAGTGGGATTGAGTGTTGGAGGAGATACTATCAGAGTGTACGTCCTACTCAGATGGGTCTCTCACCATTACTATTTTTTTCTGACAGCATGGTGGATGTGCTCCGTCAACAGATTCTTGCTCCGAGCCAAAACTTTGCCCTGGAGCTCAAGTGGATATCCTTCGTGTAGAGCTCGAGTGAGAGGTTCCTGACAGCATGGTGGTCTCCTTTGTCAAAGGATTCTTGCTCGTCCCATAATTGGTTGTGTTTTTGTATTTCCTCCAACACTCTGATAATACCTCCTCCATCTGAGTAGGACGTATACTCTGATAATATCTCCTCCAACACTCAATCCCACAATTGGTTGTGGGACGAGCAAGAATCCTTTGCCAAAGGAGACCACCATGCTGTCAGGAACCTCTCGCTTGAGCTCTACACGAAGGATGTCCACTTAAGCTCCGGGGCAAAGTTTTGGCTCAGAGCAAGAATCTTTTGACAGAACACATCCACCATGCTGTCAGAAAAAAATAGTAACGGTGAGAGACCCATCTGAGTAGGACGTATACTCTGATAATATCTCCTCCAACACTCAATCCTACTACTGATATCATTCTTGTAAAGGTGATCTCTCAGAGTATACGTCCTACTCAGATGGATCTCTCAGATTATCCTCTTCGGTTGGTTGTCGTATCATCATTGCCGAGGGATGAGGGTCGGAGGACAGTCAACTTCATCTACGGCTACATAGTTTTTGCCTCGCCAATCGAATGGCTACAGGGACTATGTCCTGATCACCATGTCGTAGTCCAATACAATGCAGAGATTGACACAGTACTTATTCATATATGTAGTCCAATACGAATAGTCTAATACAAAAATAACCCAATAAAAATAGTCCAATACAAATAAGTGAGTCCTAGCTAATGAGAACCACGCAGCTCATGCAAACGCTCAGTGATACGATCACACAACCACCTCGAATAAGTGGGATCGACGGCATTAGGAGAGATGTAGTCCCTTGCAAGTGCTGCATGAATAGAACTCCCGGTCTCACTAGCTTCCGGTGCTGGATGAATAGAACTCCCGGTCTTACTAGCTACCGGTGACACTTCCTCCTTAACAGTAGGAGGAGCCACCTCAGCATTCAGTGTTTCCCTCAAACGACGTACCGCTCCTCGGGTCATGGGTGCCATCTGGTAAGATCGATATTCACAAATAATGTAATTGTAACATAAGCAAGCTAACTAAAGGAACCATCATGTCGTTTGAGTACATTTTCGAAAGCAGATAAAAGACAGAACAAGCTAACTAAGGTTTAGTGTGTTTGTAGGTGTTAAAGTAAATATGCATCAATGAACCAGTGAGGGTCTTTGGGTTAGTGTCTAAGTGACATTAAGTTGTGAGAGTGTGTCTTAGAGTGTGGCCAAATCAGTATTCAGAGAGGGTTTAGTTCTGAGATCAGAACTGAGTAGGAAGATGGGGAATGTTTGGCTTAGGCCTTGATTGCAGGCAAATGCAAGTGGCTCGGGGTTGGCTTCAGGCCAGTACAGGCAATACAAGCTACTACATTTGCATATTGGCCACAGCAGTGGCAAATTGGGCCAGGCAGTAAGGAGTGCAGGGCATGTGGGGAGTGCCTTGGTACATGGCCTTGGCATTGGCTTTAGTCACTTGGCCATAGGACTGCATCAGTCAGGTAAGTCACTGTATCAGTGAAATCAGTTAGGATACATGAGTATGTATCAATGCATTAGATTTGTGTGTGTCTAAGTATAAGGTATCAATTAGTAAGGTGAGTGTTCATAGGGTGAAAGTGTGTGTGTTAAGAGTATGAGCATTTTATAAGTGAGTCCCTTTATATTTGGGTGAGCTATTCGAAAATAGAGAAATAAAGAGAGAATGGGGCTACTGTCATGAAGAGAAGGAATATTGGTTGGTGTCAGTCCTACAATCAGTGAGGACATGGGTACTGTTTTGAGTGTTCAGTTGTATGAGTGTCTTATGTTGGTATCTTTGGATCAGTAAAATGAGGGTGTATTATGAGTTAGTATTTTATTAGCAATTAGGATACATGAGTTAGAGAGGTCAGTAATCCAAGTATCAGAGTTAGTAATCAGTTGTATGAGAGTTGTGTTAGAGCGTCAGTTAGTATCTTTGAGTGTTCAGGAAACTTCGTTTCCTCTGACTGATCAGTGAGAGTGAAAAACATGTGAACCATAGTGAATGTATCAGTATTTAGGTGAGTTAACTGTTCTGAGTTAGTATTGGGGACAATGGGCTTACTGTCAAGTGTCAGTGAGTGTCCCTGTATCAGTAGGTTAGAGGAGTGTCTTAGTGTGTTTAGAGGAAACCCAGTGTTCAGTTGAAAGGAGGTACTCCCTACTGCAGATACGGCTTAGGTAAGGGCCTTTACGCTGTTGCATTTATTCAAGGGTAACCAGGACTTTGCCAATGGCCAGTGTTCGAGTGAGAGGGCATGGTCCTTGAGCCTTGGGTGTAATGCAGGTGGCTTGGCCACCACTACAGGAATTGGGGACAGGGGATTCACCCTTGTTGAGCCACCCAGTGGCAAGTAAGTGTGGTCGACCTACAGTAGGCAGGCAACACCTTGCTAACCTCATGGCAGGGCCTCTTGGTCAGTCCTATTAGGACCAGAAAGGGTGTTATAGGCAGTGCAAGCACTGCACTGCAGCGAGGGAGGTTTGGCCCTCTAGTGGCAGGCTGCATTTGCATTGCAGCATAGGTTGCTTAGTAGTAGCAGCAGAAGTTACACTAGCAGTACTTGGCCATGGCTTGGGTTTGCCTAGAATGTGTTGGCCACTGGGTTTATATTTGTATGAGTGTTCTTGAGAGCTTTTGGTTTTGGCCAATTTGGCCTGTAGTAGAGCAGTAGCCAATTGGCCGCTGTTCATATCATGGTGTGTGTGTGTGTTTGCCTAGAATGTGTTGGCCACTGGGTTTATATTTGTATGAGTGCTCTTGAGAGATTTTGGTTTTGGCCAATTTGGCATGTAGCAGAGCAGTAGCCAAATGGCCGCTGTTCATATCATTGTGTGTGTGTGTGTGAGGTTGGGAGCTAATGTAGGTAATGAGACATACCTACAGTTAGAGAGGGCTATATATATATATATATACTCCCCCCATCACCGCTGGTCCCCGCGACAGCAGGCCCACCCCCCCCCCACCCGAAACCCTACCCCTGCCCCGAAACCCTAAAGCCTACCCTGTCCCCCGCCCTCAACAACCTTCCCCCCCGCCCCAACTCCCTCCCCCCACCCCGCCGGCCTGAGCGACAGCCGACCCACCCCCCACCAACCCGAAACCCTAAACAGAGAGATAGAGAGAGAGGGAGAGAGAGAGAGAGAGAGAGGGAGGGAGAGAGAGAGCATACCTGAGAGAGCAATATCCCGTCGGAGAGAGCTTCGCCGGAAAATGGGGTACCCGCTAGCTCGCTAGAGGGAGAGAGAGAGAGAGGGGGAAGAGAGAGAGTTTTTTGGGGGGAATGAAAAATCCCCCCCCCCGTCGGTTCAATTTAAGTTAGGTTACAGTATTTAGGGACAGATTACCGACGGATATATTCGTCGGTAGGTAGCCGCTAAATACCCACTAGATTACCGACAAAATGTCCGTCGCCACATAGACGCTAATTTAGCGCACCATTTATTTCAGATATTGCTGCCACAATGTGCGACATATTAGCGACGGACATGAATCCGTCGCTAAAGCTTCGTCAAATTAGCGACGGACGTGCGACTGATTTTGACACAAAAAACTAAAAAAAATTTCCATTGCTTTCTGACGGTAGCCAGTCACAAGGTAGTCGCGAGGCCTTCACTATGGCCGACGGATACGATCCGTCGTTAATCCTCCGTCGCCAATTTGCTGTATTTTAGTAGTGTTCGGGTAAGGATTTCGTCCTCCTTGGTCCTCAAAAATTAATTTTGTAAAATAGTGTAGAGAGCCCATATGACCCTCTAGAGGTCCCAGCAAATAGATTGCAATATGGTCGAGCCAGTGATTCGCAAGGTCGATGCAAACTTCGACAAAAACCTGGTTGCAAACAACAAACATGGCAGTCCCAATGCCCATGTTGGAAGGCAATTTCTCTCCAATCCTTCGACTTTTCCAAAATTGTCAGGTTTAATGACAACCAATACGAGATTGAAACCCCATTTTTACTTTCAATTATAGTTGTTTAAACTGTAAGATATTTATTTGTGAAAATCGAGAAAAACCCGTTTTCAAAATAGTGAATTTCAATAAAAACCTTAGATACGACGTGCGTCCCGCCAATCCGGGCGACGTGGTCACGAACCGAAAGTATTGAAAGGTGCGTATCGGCTTCGTAGACGTGTGGGCTTTGACGAAATTCAAATTGGTTGCGTGTGCACGACGAATTTGATGTGTATCCGTCAAAATTTACCGTATCAGCCTCTGTTCAAATTTTCTAATTACTTTGTGCACGTTCATCAGATCGAGATAAAACTTGTAACAACAGGAACGTATCATTTTTCTGGCCCTATATACCAAGTTTGGTCCGATTCTGAGATAGTTGATCGGATCGCCGTTTTGCGGGCCCCACGATACGATTCAACAGACGATTTTGTGCACGGTCTGCCAGAATCCAACTTTGGACATACGGTTGAGTTCATATCATCAAAACAAATCTGTAGACATATAGTTTGATGACTTTAGAGACCATTGACTCTGACACACTTTTCGGTACAAAGCGGGTACAATGGCGGACACCGTTTTGCCCAAAATTACCGTTTTGCCCCTGTGTCCTGAATTGGACTTAAGGACAGGCAATTCTGGCTAATTTGACTATTCTGAGAATGTTGGTAATGTTTATTTCAGCATTTGGAGACTTTTTGCATGTTGTGACTTTAATGACTCATCTGATGTGGTTGTACTATCGGTTTCACCAGCTAAGGACCTCAGGCAAGTGCACTTTCTGATTGCTTTCTATTCATAGTAGTCTTTTCATTTTATGGTTATACATATATCTTGTTGCTTGTTGACACACTCGTCACACGGAGATTAGTATCATGGATTTATTATACATTCTTGACTGTCATTTTCATGATTACCATGCTTGTGACCTGATTCCATGAGTACTAGCTAGGCGGAAAAATATCTTAGTAGACATGTGAACTACCCCTTACCCATCCTAATATGTCTAATAATCTTGACTGATAGAAGGTGCACACGACACGTGCAGGGTGTCGTATTTACCCCTTAGCCGTTCACATGTCGAAAAGGATATTTCAAACCACAAAGATAGTTGTCTTTTATTTGTTTTCTTGTTTTCTTCACCGCTTGCCGTGTCATTAGTTACTTTCTAGTTTTCATCTCTCATATGTTATTTTCATGTCTTGTTAATTCTATTGTGTTTTCGCATTGCCATCGATTTGTGTACTAACACATTCCTGACTGGAAACCAACATTTTTCAGGTTAGCTATGGCTTCTCTTAGCATTGGGAGATATGGGTGTATTTGCAGACAGAAACCTAAAAATAGGTAGCAGTTGTATCATTTCCATTAATTGTAAAACTTTGTATTTTCTTTAAATATAAATGTTTTAAATGTTGTAATAAATTTAGAAATATGAATGATCAATAAATGTTATTCTTTTTGCGATCTTGAGCATCGTGGCCGTGACAGCGTTCTACCGTCGACTCTGCGACGTAGGCTGGCCTGGACACGTCTCGTATCCGAAAAAGCGGGTGCAGTTCGTGACAAGTTTTTGTGGTGGCCGATGTAGGTTCGTTTTTGCAAATTGTGCGAACTCATGGTGGTACCATATTAGTCGTACTACTGCGAGCCTGCGACTAGGAAATGTTCATTCACAACTAGGAGTAAAACAATCTTAAGAGAATGGTTAGGACTAGGAGTCCCTAATTTAAATTAATATTTGGGTAGTTAAGGTTGATACATATGTCTCACTAGATAACTTTCATAGAAGGATACACTATCGCATTTTGATTTGACGGGATTCCTAAGGAGGGTAGATTCGTAACATCTTCCCAAAATTCTGAAAATAGCACTTATTCCTTTTAGTTGAATTAAAGTATGATTTTTAGAATTTTATAAATATTTATTATAGAAGGCCTTAGTCACGGTTAATTTTCGGAGTGCAGGATAACTAAGAATTTTGGCACTGAGAGTGTGGTCGAGTGCTTTGACTTGTGTTCTAGCCGTGGTAGAGAAGGCCGAGTCAAAGGTGTATACTAACTATGAAAAACCAGGCAAAATCGTGACATAACCCTAGGAATAATTTAATTATTTATTATTAAGATTATTGGCTTTTAGAGGACCGGTTGTTCCAAATTAGCCCGAACTCAAACCAAGTCCTGGTGGTCATGTAGTACGACCATTGTCGTCCATGTAGACATATAGATGCGTATATATATTGGTAGTCCATTTCTAGTATTGTGAATAATTTCTATAAATTATATATTGAATATAATATATGTATTATTGCTATTTAAATTTATATTTTACTTGGAAATAGGATAACCTTCTCTTAGAATGATATTTGGGATTTTCGAGATTTACTGAGGCTATATACTTGTGTATAAATATATTCATACTAGGTAGACATAGTGCTTTATACATATTTTTCCTTCGATCTTGAATATTAGAGAAATATAAATTTAAGTTTTTATTCCTTTTGCCTTCGGTCATTGTCTCGCTAATCATGATCATTTGTACAACTTTATCTTATGTCTTTTCTAAACATCGCCATATCATAAGTTCGTATCACTTATATTCTTTTCCTTGGACCTAAGAAATTATTTTTAAAATAAACTTCTCACTCAATTGTCTATTAATCTCAAGTTAAGTTTTTGATTCAAAAGTTTCCTCTCAATCTGTGAATATTGAATATCCGTGAAATAAGGATTACAAGATTTTTACTTATTTTGACTTCGATCATTAACCTTCCTAATCAATTGTTTTCCTTTCAAGAAGCTGATCTTACACTTGAAGAACAGATACTTACATTTTTCTATCTTTATCGACTTGTATGATATTTTAAACTCCTTTGATATTCTTGAGGATATAGTTGGAATAATTTTGATGACTTCGATGGCTAGACAGCAACGCACTGGCGAGGCACGACCCATAGAGTTGAAATTATTTCAGAGGATCGTAGGTTATGGAACATTGCTAAAACTATATCTTCGTTAACCTCTTTAGACCTTGTGTCTATATAAGGTAGAGTATTTGATAGCATATCACATCTGAATCACAGAACCAAGGGTTTACCACAGCCAGAGTATACGGACGAGGCATAATTCTCGGTAAAATGACTTCAGACGTGATTACAAGTTTAGGATACTATAAGAAAAAAAATGTCCTGTGTGTCCCATTATCCACTTGTAACTCGTTCTGAACGAGAACTTCTCTGATCTAATCAGAATAGTTAGTGGGCGTTCGTTGCTGCTGCTACGAATTCTTCTGTGTCTTCTTCGAAGTAACACATTAGTTTTCGTCTTTCAGAATCCTCCAAGGATCTATGTTTTGCACCTTCCTTGAAGTGTTGCTACGAAACATTGTTCTTACAATCGTTTCATTTTTCAGTTTTTCCATCGAAAATTATGCCCCGGGACTAACACTATTATCATACAAATCCAACCCATTCTACATTTAGATTTTTTTTGAAATTTTGGGCCCCAAGTTGCATTTGAGAGTTCCAACTACTAACGATGCTCTTAGGAATTAGTACTTCCTGGTAGTTGCTCCTAAAATAAGGGCTAAATAGCATTTTGACCATGAATTCTATACCAGCTTAGAGTTTAAGCCCTGACATATCCAATTAGAATGTTTTGACCATTGATTTTATTTTTGAATTTTTTTCTATTATGCCCTCCTTTCTGGCATTTTTGTTAGTTGTTGGCCTTGTACTCATGTTCATGATATAATGTGAAAAAAGAAACCAAAAATAAAAATACATGGGTCCAAAAATTTCAATTGAACGTGTTAGAGCATCTCCAACCCTATTGTGAGTTTAGAAAAAATGGTTGCCACATAGGAATTACAAGCTTTCATTTCAAAAATCCTTCTCCAATGGAAATGTAGAATAAATCATGAAGTTGACATGGCAAGGACAATGTGAAGTTGGTTGTCTAGATCTAGACATGCACTTCACATGACTTTGTCTCCACATCATCAATTATGAATAAAAATATTTATAAAAAATGAAGAAGTGGAGGAGTTGTCTTGGAAGTTGTAAAAAATACTTTTTATTGTCTTCTCAATACTTTTGCATTGGAGAACACTTTTTTATCTCATTGTCTTGTGTGAATATCATCTTGCCACATAGGAAAGACATTCTCTTGTGTCTCATGTCACATAAGAATCACAACACAACAGAATACAATAGGGTTGGAGATGCTCTTAGGGCTTAAACTATAAGCTCATACGAAATCCAGAGTCTAAACGCTAATTATAGAGTATGACTTTAAGTCATTCTTTTTGGAACCTATCATAATCTTGTTCTGGATATATTAATTCTTTAATTTATAATTCTTTGTTATTTTTCTTTTTACTAAATAATCAGGATAGAAAAGACCTGGTTGAACTAGAGGCTTCTCTTCCTATGGACGACGGTGTAATTTGTGCTTATTATTCATATTGTTTTTTGTTTTGGAAATAAGAATGTCTTAGGCTTTCTAGTAACTGTTTCTTTTCCTGTAAAGTTAGGCTTAACTTTCCAATAAGCTCAGATAACTTATTTATTTCACTATATCGGATCTTGTGGTGGTATTTTCTTTAATCCTTCTTTATTATCGTGTAATGATAATAATTGTTTTATAGTAACATTAGTTTGTCTCAGGGGCGGCCCGGAGGAGGGGCAAACAGGACTTGCGCCCTGGGCCCCAAATTCCAAGGGGCCCCAAAATTTTTTTAAATGTTAGTAATAATAACAAATAATGAAATATTGTTATTCTGATTTCTTCTTCAAAGTCCAACGTCGGAAAAAAAATCATTATAGCAATTCAACAAATAGAGCATGGCTTATTGGAATTGGATAGCCGTTCGACTCTTCAATTTCAAAGAAAAAACTAGTCTTCCCATCACTTCAGATTTTCTTTTGCATTTCTGAGGAAAAAAAGTTCTTCACGTCGCTTTCGATTTCAGATGACCAGCAATAAGTTTTTTTTTTCTGAATTTTTCATTTTAATTCTCTCTTTTGCTTATAATCGAAACACAAAAAGCTCTTCACGTCGTTGGTGTTGAATACTGATGAGCCAATGGCTTTGAGTCTTTTCGTTTATCTATGCACTTAAGATTTCACACTTAAAATTATAGGTTCATAGTGTTGAATATCTTTTCGTAAATCTTTGCACTTAAGCTTTCACAATGATTTCGTTTTCAAACTGAAATATTTTGTAGCTTTTGTTCCTCTTGTAACTTTTGTTCCTCCTGATTTTAGCTTCTTTTTTTTTTTTTTTTTTTTATGTTTCTTGAGTTTCTCTGTTGTTGATAAATTCAGCAAACAAGCCCATATATCTCAATCCTAGTATTGAAAAAGCTTAAACAAAAAAAGTTAAATAACATATTGCATCGAATTTTTTTTTCGAAGTAGTATTGCCATTTGCCAAGATATATATTAATGCAAAATTTAAGGTTAATTGGCATGTATCAGTCCCCAGTCAAAAAGAGTTCACTTTGGCTTATTGTATCATGCAAAAAAAAATTGATACTTTATTTTCAATATATTTTTTGAAGAAGGGGCATCATTTTGTATTTAGTTCTGGACATCAAAATGTTCCGGGCCGGCCCTGGTTTGTCTTATTATTCTTTTTTCTTAGTTCGGCTATAACTTCGCCCTGGCTAAAACCTTCTGGATTGGGATGGAACTTCTTAGCGTATTCAAGTACTTGTTTATATTCTATGGGTAACTCACTCATTAACCTACGATAATTATTTTTAATTCTTCTCAATATGTTTTACTATTATCTGATATGTTTTATATTATACTAATTACCTTCCTTACTTCTTCTAAGGCCTGTTTTATTTCTAATTCTATTTCTTTTGGCTTATTATATAACCTAAGGAATTTTTAAGGCTGATTATGTCTAATTTATTGGGGAGATTTTCTAATTTTGCTAATTTTTATAATTTAACAGAGTTCTGATTTTTAATATTGTCTAATTTGGAATTTATTTCTTTTAATATTTTATTCTTTTCTCTTAATTGTAAACTTATCTCCTCCCAGAAATGGAGCATTTTTTCTTGTCTTAGCTCTAACTAATTACCAAGATTAATAATTCAATCTACGACTGAGTTCTGTATTGGCGTTGTGTCACAGTGAAAGGCATGGTTGAAAATCCAATTATCAAAATTACACCTAATTCTATGTTTTTCTGTGCTAGTTATAAGCTTTGTTTGACTAACTACTTCTAAATCTAAGTAGTCTAATCATTTATACTCAATATTTGGATGAAAAAATCTTAGTAGTCCCTTAGGGTCTTATGGGTCTGATAACACAATATAAGTGGTCAGGGTCCTAAAAGGATTATATAGGTCTTCTTTCAACAATATAAGTGGTTGGGTCCTAAAAAGGATTTTGTAGGTCTTCTTTCAACAGTATAAGTGGCTGGGGTCCTAGGATTATTTAGTGTTCCGATACAAAAAGTGTACAACTTTTGTATTAAACTTTTGAAAGAAAAAATACAAGAGAATCCTAAATACAAGAATTCGAAGTACAAAAATCTGGAGAAATAGGAGCGATGGAGATCAAGTATGCGGTCGACTTCTTTATCCCATTGACGATCCGTTGCGAAGATTATCTTGCTAACTCTAGCTCACTGACAGATTGGACAACAAATAGGCTCTGAAATGAAATCTCTCTCCTCTCTATGTTTGTGTATGAGAAGCACATGTCCCTCTATTTATAGCCATTCTCACGGGAAATGGCTATGCGCGCATAGGCAGAAAATGCACTGTTTTCTGCCTTATGCGCATAGGGTTCAGTTAGCGTATATGCACTCTGAAATACTTGGGGTGAACGTGCACGCATGTTACACTCAAGCTGCCACGTGGCTTCAATTATTCGAGACATGCTGCATGACATGCGGCCACATAACACACGATCTCCACGTAATAAACGACATGCAACATAATAATTTTGCCGCATGATGATGTTGCCGCATACCGTTCAGTCTGCATGTCACATAGTGAATATGCCGCATGAAAATAACTATGCACACCTGTAAAGTGCAATGATTAATTATGCTAACGTATTTTTTCTCGTAGCTGCCGTCTGCACATTGTACGAGCGCATAGGGTTCTTTGCGCTAAACATGCATGTGCTAACTTTGGCAATTTTTAAGCTTCTATAAGACCTCGTTCAAAGTTTTCGAAAACTTGAACGAGTTTTAGAAATACTTTGAAAAGAAGCATGTAAATATGAAGAAACAAGTATTGCGACATAGGGAATTGGCGCATAGGACCATTGCCAAGCTGTCAGTTCACTACAAGAAAAATAACGATTCTTGACGGTTTATAAGTTGACGGTCGTCGAAAACCGTCAACAATAGGGGTTATCTTGATGTATTTAGGCTTACGTCAAGAGATACATTTTTTTGTTACTGTAGCAATTTTATAGCATAATAGTTGACGGGTTTAGAGGATCCGTCAAGAAATATCATTTTATTTAGTGGCGGTTCAGTGATAACCGTCAAGTAATTATGCGCAAAAAAACTTGGCGGGATTTCTTCAGCTGCCATTTTGGAAATTATTTTGAACTTTTTCTTCTTTTAATCACTTTTATTCCCCGAGCCCTAGCTAGCCCCTTTCCATTTTACTACTTCCTCTCCTTCTGCTCCTGAGAAACCCCTTCTCCTCTTAAGAGAAAATCTCTCCCCCCTCTCTCTATAGAGGAGGAATCGCTCGGGAATGGCTCAGCCGATGCTAGATCGGCTCTCCGGTCATCCTCCGTCCGAAGCTCCCCAGCCGCCAAGCCGGGAAGTGGACGAAACTCGCCTCCGCCACCGCCGCCAAGCCGAAACCCTCCGACTCAGCTTTCAGGCTCCCCGTCGCTCCACATATATCATTTATTGTTATTTTTACTGATTTTTTTCTTTTCTTTTTTATCAGAAGTTGATTTGGGATCAAATTGAAGGCTGACAGGGAAAAAGAAGTGGCTTTGAGACGAAAGATTTAATTTTTAGGGCTTTGAAGAGTGTTTTTTTGTGAGAGGAAAGATTTGAATTTTAGGGATTTGGTCGATGGAAGGAGAGGTGGGAGCGCAGGTCGCTCCTCCGATCTTCCTCCACCATCCGCACCCGGTCCGCTTCCAAGAAACCCTAGCCCGGAAGAGGGATTCCGCATGGCAGAACCCTAATTTTCACCCTGGCCCAACTAACAACTGGAACCCTAACCTTTGGCAGTGGGACAGCGTCGGGTTATTTGCAAAACCCTCCCCGGATCCCGGATCAGGTCAGAGGAGTGCGGAGGAAGCTATAAAGATGCAAGCTTTAGGTCAGAGGAGTGCGGAGGAAGCTATAAAGGCGCAAGCTTTGGTTAAGGATCGAGAAGAAGATGGTGGGAGTTTAACTTTGAAGCTCGGAGTGGTTGCAGAGGATATGGTGGCAGCGACGATGTCGGTGGCAAGGCCGAGCAAGCGGGTGAGGTCGGGATTGCCCGGTGGCAGCGAAGGAAGCTATCCAATGTATCTGGTGGACGACTGCCATGCAGATCTAAAAAGTGCGAAGGATTACCACAGGAGGCACAAGGTCTGTGTCACGACCCGCTTCCGAATAATCGGACACGAGTCGGACACGCCCAGCCTTCGTCGTTAGACACGACGAAGTAAGCTGTACCAATCTAGGGAAAACTCCAATAATAACCTCATAATAAACATCACAGCATCTAACCGTCCATGATAATCACCATAATCCACCAATCATAATGACTTAAAAGTACTAGAGACAACAAGAATGAAATACACTATGAATTCTAAGAACATACCAAATCTAGAGGAATAGCTAAAACAATCTAAACCTAAAACCTCAAGCTAAGTCATGGCTCCATCCTGCTCAGCTAAGATCCCAGGCTTTGGCCCATAAGGTAGAACAATATCCTACAAGTGCACCTGTAACGTATCCTAGTCAGGAGCGGAGCTAAGTATATCCAAGAAAATGAACATGAACATCATGACATGGAAATGAATACAGGAAAAATATAAAGTACAAGAAATGAGAACATAAAATGATCCTTAACATGAATACTGAAAAGTAAATACAGGAAACATGAAATAAAATCTGAACATGAAATACACAATGAACCTGATGTGTGCAATATATCGAAATACATCCAGAGTGTGTGATCGGCTTGGATAGATTCAGAGAACATGAAATGGTACGGCTTCGGTCCCGTGTGCACGATGCGGGGCCTAAGCTATTCACATGAATGGTAACTCGGGTTTGATAACACATGTGTAGTATTTCCCCTTCCTGACACAAGTAAACTCAGGGAACAAGATACAAGACAATCTTGTGAAACATCGTGTCAACAAGAAGATATAAGCATGATTTTAGAAATCACAAGACATGAAGTAATGGACAAGTCCGAGGAGTATACTTGCCTTGTTCATGGTGATTGAGGGTAGAAAAGAGATCAATATGTCCTCCTGAATTTTGTATAAGTTGGTTAGCTCTAAACATGATCCTTAGCTATTACTACTACTTAGCTAATAGGCAAAAACCTTAATAAGCTATATACATCTACCAATTTGCTTAATCTATTTCTAAATATATTAATGATGTAGATTAGTACCATTTAATTACAAAAATGGTTATTTAACAAGAATGGCTATTAATTGATACACTTAGCTAATTTATAAATCCATAAGCTACTCAATCAGTTAGTTAAAGAGTTTAACTTATGCTCAGTACTGCATAGTAAGCAAAAGTCTAGTTTTGCCAAACATTTCTCAAGGAACATTAGTCCCCCAATGGACTGTTCTAGCCCAACGTACCATCACAAACATGCCCATTGCAAAATCTAGTCTAGCAAGCTAATACAAATAATTATAATCAAATTTCAGGAACAATCAAAGGATAGAATAGTCTCGAACACATCCATTTGTGCAACCCATACTAACCATAAATGACAAAACTGAGTAACACCACCAATGTATCATTAAACCCAAAATCCCTGCTCGAACCATGTCACTCCCCGTTCCCAGAATACGTATTTTAAATACATGCACTGTTTAAAAGTATTTATTTTAATATTTACCATGTACTACTCTGTATTTAATTTCCTTCAATTTTATGTTAATTAATTTCCTGTAATTTTATTTCTGCGTTTATACTCTGCTTTAGCCTTGCTTTAGGATCGGCTTAGATTGGTTTATTTGTGGGTTCATCATGAACCGGATTAGACCCCCATCTACCACCATCCCTTCCATTTAAAGCCCATCCCCCTTTCTCTCTCTTCATTACTTCACCATTAATCTTCTTCTTCCTCATAACTCCTCTTCCACCGACCTAAGAGAGCTAGGCAAGTGCCAACTTGCTTCTTGATAGATCTCCATTATTATTGTTCCATCATCTTCCTTATTTGATTCCAAGTCTCTTTAGTACTTAGCATTTTCAATTTCTATGGCTTATTTGTTGTAGATCTAAGATTGATGCATTTTCAGATTTCTTAGGTTTTGATCTAGTAAACTTTGTTATATTCAAGTTTTGATGGTTCCATATCGTAGAGAATTTCGTCCTACCCCATTTTGACCTATGGAAGTCCAAATTTGGACTTACGGTGAAGGTTTTATGGAGCTTGGAAGCCAAGGGTTCCATGACCATCCTTCTCAGGTTTTCTGAGAAGATGGGTTCCTTCACAGCCGCATGAGATTTATTTTCCAATCTCATTTCTCAGCCGCATGAGATATTTATTTCCCAATCTCCTTTCTCAGCCGCATGAGATATTTATTTCCCAATCTCCTTTCTCAGCCGCATGAGATATTTATTTCCCAATCTCATTTCACAGCCGCATGTAATCTTTATTTCTCAACCGCATGAGATATTTATTATGGATTATTTATTTTCCAATCTCCTTTCTCAGCCGCATGAGATATTTATTTCCCAATCTCCTTTCTCAGCCGCATGAGATATTTATTTCCCAATCTCATTTCACAGCCGCATGGAATCTTTATTCCTCAACCGCATGAGATATTTATTTCTCAATCTCATTTCATAGCCGCATGGAATCTTTATTTCTCAACCGCATGAGATATTTATTATGGATTATTTATTTCCCAATCTCATTTCACAGCCGCATGGAATCTTTATTCCTCAACTGCATGAGATATTTATTATGGATTATTTATTTCCCAATCTCCTTTCTCAGCCGCATGAGATATTTATTTCCCAATCTCCTTTCTCAGTCGCATGAGATATTTATTTCCCAATCTCATTTCACAGCCGTATGGAATCTTTATTCCTCAACCGCATGAGATATTTATTTTCCAATCTCATTTCACAGCCGCATGGAATCTTTATTCCTCAACCGCATGAGATATTTATTATAGATTATTTATTTCCCAATCTCATTTCACAGCCGCATGGAATCTTTATTCCTCAACCGCATGAGATATTTATTATGGGTTATTTATTTCCCAATCTCCTTTCTCAGCCGCATGAGATATTTATTTCCCAATCTCATTTCACAGCCGCATGGAATCTTTATTCCTCAACCGCATGAGATATTTATTATGGATTATTTATTTTCCAATCTCATTTCTCAGCCGTATGGATTATTTATTTTCTAATCTCATTTCTCAGCCGCATGGATTATTCATTTCCCGACCGCATGAGACTTTAATTTTCCAACCTCATGAGATAGATTTTTATTTTCCGAATTTGGCATTAATTAACATTGATTGTTATCTTGCTTTGAAATTGATCATGCGTTCCTAGATGGAACTAAGAGACTGGCTAGTCGTCTTATTGAATTAAATGGAATGAGACACGTTCATATGAACTATAAACTATTGTAATCGACTGGCTGATCTCGAATATTGGTATATGGATACATGCAGGCTTTAATTAATTTATTTATTTATTTTACCAAAGCAGCATGTGTACTTTATGGTCAAGGCATGATTATTCCGTGGTTAGTTTTAATTGATGCATTACGTTATGTAAGACCTACAACCTAACCGTACGGGTATCGTTGTAGAGTTGGCATACATACTTTGTACGGAAGTACTCATTCTGAATGACCATGATCCACGGCATGGAATTTCATGCAACATAGAGGCTATTAAGTTAAATAAAATAATAATTGCATGGAGAGAATAGATTCCCGAGTTCTTACATGGCAGCCCTCTTGGGACTATTAAGTGCCTGACAGGCCGGCTGGTTCCCACAGATACTGCAGTTCTGCCACACGGGCAGGGAGCGGTATCTGCTTATATTATTAAATTGTACATGGTATATTAACGACGGACGTCCCGCTGGGACTCGTCTAATACATGATTGGCACAATTGATTGATTGGATAGACTAGCCTTGCTCGCACATAGTAAGAACTGAGGAATCCTTTATTGCATAATCCCAGGATAACTTGGGACTCACAGTAGTAAGCCGTAGGAGTTGGATGGCCGTTTAAATTGATTTGTTTGTGTACTGTATTTACTCTGTTACCTAACTGAGATGATCAGAATGTCAGGACATGACGGGCCAACTTCTGTCCTTGTTTGGTTGGAAGGTTGGTTCGAAGTATCGTAAAGTTATGTGAATCTCAGTAGCAAGCAGAGATCTATTATTATAATCCCTTATTTACTGGTTTCATCCTTCATATCGTGCTTCCTTGCGGTACTTGCTATTAGAGGTCTAACCTCTCTGGTTTTACATGGCCAGATTTAGAGCCGGTTCCCGAGGATCCAGCTTACTTCCACCTCCAAGATGGTCAATACTAAAGGAATGATCGCAGGAGGACTCGAGTGGGTTCTTTACTTCACCGCTCATTTTGTTATTTACCTTATACTTTGTCGTTTGGCACCGACATGTTAGTCGGATCGTCTTGTATTTTCTTTTACATAATTGTAACTAAAGTCAGACTGCAGCTGATAACAATTGTGTATACCTTACTACATCATCTGGCTATGTTTTGTAAAGCCAGATGTCAAGAACATTTTGACAGAGCATTTGGGACGCCTTACTGCTTTATCTTACATGTTCTCTATTTCTGTTCCTTGTTTGAATGATTGAGACAATAGATGTGAAGTGACCATAGTAGGACTTTTATGTAGTATGCACCCCCTCGTCTGGTTAGACTGCATTGATCGTATTATACGGTATTCGTCTACCCGTAATACGTAGCTGGCTGAGTCATCCCCCCGCTCTCCAGTATTCTGGTTCTGGGGCGTGACAAGGTTTTAGTGGTGGCCCATGCAGGTCTGATTTCAGACTTGTGGGATATTTTAATTTATAGGATGTCTCAATCACACATGTTCCCCCTTGATCTCATGATTCGTTACTCTCGACTCTAGCTTGACATTCCGGTATCCTTTGACTTCATTGATCTTTCCTGTCCGATCGTTTGATTGTTTTCTTGTCCCTTTTCTTAGGGGCACCTCATCCGCATCTGTCAAGATTGGGCAACAACAACAAGGGCAGCATGGACAACCTGACCAGGTTGGTCAGCAACAAGGGCCAGAACCACTTCATGAGACTATTCAAGAAGAAGTAATAGTGGAACCAGCAACTGGACCGCAGTATCCGGAGGTTCCTACACCACCCATCGTTCCACCTACCCCCGTAGAAGTGGACACACCAGCCCTTCTAGAGATCATGAGAGGGATGATGGCCACTCAACAACACCAGATGTTAGCCCAGCAGCGCATGCACGCTCAGTTGCAAGAGCAGAATGTACTACTCAACCAAGGATTGCAGACGGCATTGGAAAGAGGGGCAAGGACAGATTCAGGAGCATCAGCCCGGTTTTGTAAATACAACCCCCGCCGTTTCGAAGGCACGGAGGATGCCATCTCAGCAGATGCATGGCTTAAGGACATTGAGGCTATCTTGACAGCAGCTAAGGTGCCGACAGAAGAGCGTGTGGATCTAGTAAAGTTGTTACTTCAGGATCTCGCACGTGATTGGTGGGAATCAGAGGAAGTAGGCATCAGACGTCCTGTGGCTTGAGACGATTTTACCACAAGATTTACGACAAAGTACTATGGAGTTGTGGCACAGTTTGAGCTACAACAGAAGTTTATCAACCTCAGACAGGCTGGCAAGACTGTAGATGCTTATGCAGCGGAGTTCTGCAGATTGAGTAGGTTTGCCCCAGAGATGGTCGCGACAGAGCGCCAGAGGGCCATGAGGTTCCAGCAAGGGTTTCATCTTAAACTCTTGCAATTGATAGAGGGGCACAATTACCAGACTTTTGATGAAGTATTGACGGCGACCCGAAGGCATGAGATCACCATTCAGAGGCTTGCGGCAAGGACTGGAGGTCAGAAGAGATCCCACAGTCAGATTGAAGGAGGAGGGGGAGCAGCGCCCCGAACAACAGCACCATCCCCTGGCATTCGTATCCACAATGTGGCGATGCGAGGGCCAGCACCACCACCAAGGCAACAACAACAGCAACAGAGGAAGAACCAGCAACCCCCGGCGGGCTGTACTTATTGTGGAAAGATAGGACACACTAGAGATGTGTGTCGGACATTGAACGGGCAGTGTTTGATATATGGAAATCCAGACCATCGGGTTACCACATGTCCCATGAACTCGAGGTCAGGAGGAACCGTACAGTAATTTCCTGCTCTGCCAGCACCAGGGGCAGGACAGTATCGAGGACCAGCGATGGCAGTGAGGCCGTTGGCACAGCGCCCGTTAATGCCGCAGGCTCAGATGTTTCGGCAGCAGGGACCGCCGATGCAACAACACCAGCATAGACCACCCCAGCATCATCAAGGAAGGGGCCAGCAGCAGCACCAAGCTAGGCCGCAGCATGGAAACCAATAAAGAGGTCGAGGGCAGGCATTCACTCTGTCCTTGGAAGAGGCATTGGCATCAGGAGATGTTGTGGCAGGTAACATTCTCGTCGCCTCGTATCCCGCAGTAGCATTGTTTGATTCGGGAGCATCACATTCATTTATATATGCACAATTTGCGACATGGCTAGGAATGGAGTTTGAGGCATTGCCAGGGAGGTTGAATATACTCACTGGTAATGGGCTCGTAGGAGTTAGTAGAGTTATTCTAGCGTGTAGTATTGTAGTTTGCGGGCATTCCTTACCCGCCCAGTTGATAGAATTTTCTGTTGGAAATTTCGACGTTATCTTAGGCATGGACTGGCTGAAAGACAGTCATGCGACAATAGATTGTCGTAGAGGGAGTGTATCTTTTGATATTCCAGGCATGAAGCGGTTCACCTTAGTCAGATCAGTGGCAACTCAACAAGAGCAGGGAGTAGTGACGGCAATGGAAGAAGTTCAAGTTCTGAAGGTAGTTGAAGAATTTCTAGACGTATTTCCTGAAGAACTTCCAGGTCTCCCACCAGTTAGAGATATTGAGTTCAGTATAGAATTGGCACCTGGAACTAAACCGATATCAGATCGAGTTTATAGAATGGCGGATTCCGAGCAGGCCAAGGTATATCAGCACATAGAGGAACTGAAGGAGAAGAAGTTCATCCAAGCTAGCGTGTCACCATGGGCAGCACCAGTGGTACTTATGGGAAAGAAGGATGGGTCATCCAGATTGTGCATCGATTACAGGAAGCTAAATGCGGCAACAGTAAAGAACAAGTACCCACTACCTAGGATCGACGACTTATTTGATCAGTTGAGCCAAGCTAGAGTTTTCTCCAAGATAGATCTTCGGTCAGGGTATCATCAAGTGAGGGTTCAGAAAGAGGACATCCCCAAGACAGCATTCAGGTCGAAGTATGGGCATTATGAATTCTTGGTAATGCCGTTTGGTTTGACCAATGCTCCAGCGATATTTATGGATTTGATGAACCGCATCTTTATGCCATATTTAGACCAATTTGTCGTTGTGTTCCTCGACGACATTCTAGTATACTCAGCTAGTGCAGAAGAGCATGAAGGTCACCTCAGGAAAGTGTTGCAGGTTCTGAGAAAGAACCAGTTGTACGCCAAGCTCAGCAAGTGCGAGTTCTGGACGGATCACATTTCATTTTTGGGTCACATCATATCAGGAGCTGGAGTAGCAGTGGATCCCAAGAAGGTAGAAGCCGTAGAGAGTTGGCCAGTACCCAAGACCGTAGCAGATGTGCGGAGTTTCTTGGGATTGGCAGGATATTACAGAAGGTTTGTATCAGACTTTGCGAGGCTTTCAGCACCTATGACCCGCTTGACACGGAAGGATGTGCCCTTTGTCTGGTCGGCAGAATGCCATGCATCATTTGAGAATTTGAAGCAGAAGTTGATATCAGCGCCTATTCTTACATTGCCAGTGGGACCCGGAGGTTTTACTGTATATTGTGATGCGTCAGGTAAAGGACTTGGATGTGTCCTTATGCAGCATGGAAAGGTGATAGCATATGCTTCTAGGCAACTTCGGGACCATGAGAAGAATTACCCGACTCATGACTTGGAGTTGGCAGCAGTAGTATTTGTTTTGAAGCTATGGAGGCATTACTTATATGGTGATCGAGTGGACATGTACACAGACCACAAAAGTCTGAAGTACATTTTTACTCAGAAGGAACTGAATATGAGGCAGAGAAGATGGTTGGAGTTGATCAAGGATTACGACGTGGAGCTTCAGTATCATCCAGGCAAGGCTAATGTGGTAGCAGATGCTCTCAGCAGGAGAGGCGGCGCATTTATGTTAACAACACAGAGGCATATCTTAGAAGACCTTCAGGAGATGGGCATTGAGGTTATACTTCCTAGTGATGTAGGAGTTCTGGCGAGTCTACAAGTTCAATCCAACTTGGTAGACAGGATCAAGGCAGCTCAGGCACAAGATCCAAGGATTTAGAAGCTTAGGACAGAATGTGAGTCAGGACTCAGAAAGGAGATGCAAATCCATGAAGATGGTACACTTAGGTTTGGGTCACGCCTATGTGTTCCTAGTGGAGATATCAGACAAGAAGTTATGGCAGAAGCTCACAGTTCCCAGTATTCTATACACCCTGGAGGGACCAAGATGTACCAAGATATCAAGCAGCACTTTTGGTGGAACGGGATGAAGAGGGAGATAGCTAGATTTGTTTCCCGTTGCTTGGTATGTCAGCAAGTGAAGGCAGAACAACAGAGGCCAGCCGGATTATTGCAACCGCTTCCTATTCCGGAATGGAAATGGGAACATATTACAATGGACTTTGTGACCGGTTTACCGAGATCACCAAGTGGTAAGAATGCTATTTGGGTGATAGTAGATCGGCTTACAAAGGTGGCGCACTTTCTTCCTTTCAGAGTAGGACAATCTACAGAAAAGTTGGCAGAGTTGTATATGCAGCAGATAGTCAGGCAGCATGGAGTCCCTGTCAGTATTGTGTCAGATAGAGATACTCGCTTTACATCACATTTCTAGAAGAGCTTACATTATAGTCTGGGTACCAAATTAAGATTTAGCATGGCTTACCATCCACAGACGGACGGGCAATCAGAAAGAACAATCCAGACTTTAGAAGATATGTTGCGGGCTTGTACTTTAGATTTTGGAGGGTCTTGGGAGAGCCACCTGCACTTAGTCGAGTTCTCGTACAACAACAGTTATCAAGCCAGTATCCAGATGGCGCCATTTGAAGCACTATATGGTAATAAGTGTAGATCGCCACTAGCATGGGATGATATCGGGGAGAGAAAGATGTTAGGTCCGGAAATGATTGTCCAAACAGTTGAAGTGGTTAAGGGAATTAGAGAGCGACTTCGAGTTGCGCAAGATCGGTATCGTCATTGGGCGGACCAGCATCGTAGGCCGCTAGAGTTTTCTGTTAGGGACCACGTGTTCTTGCGGATCTCACCTACCCGTGGGGTCATTAGATTTGGCGTTCGTGGGAAGTTGAGTCCGCAGTACATGGGCCCGTTTGTTATCCTTGATCGGATAGGCGATGTCGCTTATCGTTTATCCCTTCCACCTTCGTTACGAGAGGTGCATGACGTGTTTCATGTATCTCAGTTACGAAGGTATGTATCGGACCCAAGCCATATCCTCGATCATTCTGAGCTGGTTGTTGGAACCAACCTGTCTTACGAGGAGCAGCCTGTGTCTATTTTGGATCGAAGAGAGAAGATACTCAAGAACCGAACAATTAGCCTTGTCCGGGTTGCTTGGGGTCATCACTCTTTAGGAGAGTCAACGTGGGAACGTGAGGATGATATCCGATCACGGTATCCACACCTGTTTGACTCACAAGGTATATCTTTTTCTGTGTACCTTGATTGTCTTGATTCCTCATGCTTATCACCTTATGGGAAGAATTGCTTGATATCGTAGATTGTTAAATATAGAATGATTGCTTGATTGAATTGCTTGTACTTAGATTAGTTTAGCCCCGATGTTTCTATCCTGCTTGGATTTGAAATCCGAGGACGGAATTTTTCTAAGGAGGGTAGAGATGTCACTCCCCGTTCCCAGAATACGTATTTTAAATACATGCACTGTTTAAAAGTATTTATTTTAATATTTACCATGTACTACTCTGTATTTAATTTCCTTCAATTTTATGTTAATTAATTTCCTGCAATTTTATTTCTGTATTTATACTCTGCTTTAGCCTTGCTTTAGGATCGGCTTAGATTGGTTTATTTGTGGGTTCATCATGAACCGGATTAGACCCCCACCTACCACCATCCCTTCCATTTAAAGCCCATCCCCCTTTCTTTCTCTTCATTACTTCACCATTAATCTTCTTCTTCCTCATAACTCCTCTTCCACCGACCTAAGAGAGCTAGACAAGTGCCAACTTGCTTCTTGATGGATCCCCATTATTATTGTTCCATCATCTTTCTTATTTGATTCCAAGTCTCTTTAGTACTTAGCATTTTCAATTTCTATGGCTTATTTGTTGTAGATCTAAGATTGATGCATTTTTGGATTTCTTAGGTTTTGATCTAGTAAACTTTGTTATCTTCAAGTTTTGATGGTTCTATGTCGTAGATAATTTCGTTCTACCCTATTTTAACCTATGGAAGTCCAAATTTGGACTTACGGTAAAGGTTTTATGGAGCTTGGAAGCCAAGGGTTCCATGACCATCCTTCTCAGGTTTTTTGAGAAGATGGGTTCCTTCACAGCCGCATGAGATTTATTTCCCAATCTCATTTCTCAGCCGCATGAGATATTTATTTCCCAATCTCCTTTCTCAGCCGTATGAGATATTTATTTCCCAATCTCCTTTCTCAGCCGCATGAGATATTTATTTTCCAATCTCATTTCACAGCCGCATGGAATCTTTATTCCTCAACTGCATGAGATATTTATTATGAATTATTTATTTCCCAATCTCCTTTCTCAGCCGCATGAGATATTTATTTCCCAATCTCCTTTCTCAGCCGCATGAGATATTTATTTCCCAATCTCATTTCACAGCCGCATGGAATCTTTATTCCTCAACCGCATGAGATATTTATTTCCCAATCTCATTTCACAGTCGCATGGAATCTTTATTTCTCAACCACATGAGATATTTATTATGGATTATTTATTTCCCAATCTCATTTCACAGCCGCATGGAATCTTTATTCCTCAACCGCATGAGATATTTATTATGGATTATTTATTTCCCAATCTCCTTTCTCAGCCGCATGAGATATTTATTTCCCAATCTCCTTTCTCAACCGCATGAGATATTTATTTCCCAATCTCATTTCACAGCCGCATGGAATCTTTATTCCTCAACCGCATGAGATATTTATTTCCCAATCTCATTTCACAGCCGCATGAAATCTTTATTCCTCAACCGCATGAGATATTTATTATGGATTATTTATTTCCCAATCTCATTTCACAGCCGCATGAAATCTTTATTCCTCAACCGCATGATATATTTATTATGGGTTATTTATTTCCCAATCTCTTTTCTCAGCCGCATGAGATATTTATTTCCCAATCTCCTTTCTCAGCCGCATGAGATATTTATTTCCCAATCTCATTTCACAGCCGCATGGAATCTTTATTCCTCAACCGCATGAGATATTTATTATGGATTATTTATTTCCCAATCTCATTTCTCAGCCGCATGGATTATTTATTTTCTAATCTCATTTCTCAGCCGCATGGATTATTCATTTCCCGACCGCATGAGACTTTTATTTTCCAACCTCATGAGATAGATTTTTATTTTCCGAATTTGGTATTAATTAACATTGATTGTTATCTTGCTTTATAATTGATCATGCGTTCCTAGATGGAACTAAGAGACTGGCTAGTCGTCTTATTGAATTAAATGGAATGAGACACGTTCATATGAACTATGAACTATTGTAATCGACTAGCTGATCTCGAATATTGGTATATGGATACATGCAGGCTTTAATTAATTTATTCATTTATTTTACCAAAGCAGCATGTGTACTTTATGGTCAAGGCATAATTATTCCGTGGTTAGTTTTAATTGATGCATTACGTTATGTAAGACCTACAACCTAACCGCACGGGTATCGTTGTAGAGTTGGCATATCGTACTTTGTACGGAAGTACTCATTCTGAATGACCATGATCCACGGCAAGGAATTTCATGCAACATAGAGGCTATTAAGTTAAATAAAATAATGATTGCATGGAGAGAATGGATTCCCGAGTTCTTACATGGCAGCCCTCTTGGGACTATTAAGTGCCCGACAGGCCGGCTGGTTCCCACAGATACTGCAGTTCTGCCACACGGGCAGGGAGCGGTATCTGCTTATATTATTAAATTGTACATGGTATATTAACGACAGGCGTCCCGCTGGGACTCGTCTAATACATGATTGGCGCAATTGATTGATTGGATAGACTAGCCTTGCTCGCACATAGTAAGAACTGAGGAATCCTTTATTGCATAATCCCAGGATAACTTGGGACTAACAGTAGTAAGCCGTAGGAGTTGGATGGCCGTTTAAATTGATTTGTTTGTGTACTGTATTTACTCTGTTACCTAACTGAGATGATCAGAATGTCAGGACATGACGGGCCAACTTCTGTTCTTGTTTGGTTGGGAGGTTGGTTCGAAGTGTCGTGATGTTATGTGAATCTCAGTAGCAAGCAGAGATCTATTATTATAATCCTTTATTTACTGGTTTCATCCTTCATATCGTGCTTCCTTGCGGTACTTGCTATTAGAGGTCTAACCTCTCTGGTTTTGCATGGCCAGATTTAGAGCCGGTTCCCGAGGATCCAGCTTACTTCCACCTCCAAGATGGTCAATACTAGAGGAATGATCGCAGGAGGACTCGAGTGGGTTCTTTACTTCACCGCTCGTTTTGTTATTTACCTTATACTTTGCCGTTTGGCACCGACATGTTAGTCGGATCGTCTTGTATTTACTTTTACATAATTGTAACTAAAGTCAGACTGCAGCTGATAACAATTGTGTATACCTTACTACATCATCTGGCTATGTTTTGTAAAGCCAGATGTCAAGAACATTTTGACAGAGCGTTTGGGACGCCTTACTGCTTTATCTTACATGTTCTCTATTTCTGTTCCTTGTTTGAATGATTGAGACAATAGATGTGAAGTGACCATAGTAGGACTTTTATGTAGTATACACCCCCTCGTCTGGTTAGACAGCATTGATCGTATTATACGGTATTCATCTACCCGTAATACGTAGCTGGCTGAGTCATCCCCCCGCTCTCCAGTATTCTGGTTCTGGGGCGTGACAAACCAGCAAGTAAAATAGCAACCCTATTGAACTTGAACAACTCAACAAGTCTGGCAATTCACAAAACTAAATTAAACCCATCATAGAACTAGAGAAATTTGATATAGACGAATACAAATTAATTAACAAAGAGTATAGAATTTTGAATGTATACAATAAAGATAGAGATTAAGCAATCTTGGAAGAAACTCTGAATGTAACCCCAGCATCGCAACGCACACACTAACTTGAAAAACGATCATGGCAGAACACGAACTCACGTACAATTCAGGACACGAACACAACCCGGACATGAACACTGACAGTAAAACCAAATATCAAACATATGCAAAAAAATAGATTGAATAGAACAGGGCAATGACCAGAAAATTACCTTGAGAAGTTCAACTCAAAATTTGAAGACGCAATTCAAGATTCCGATACTACTTCGATTCCAAAATCCACTAGATTCGACAATCCCGATTGTTCTCGATTCAGATTTTGATTCAGCAAAAATTGCTCACAGTCAAAAATTGACGTTCGCACAGATCGTCCGTCACTTCGAGAAGGAGAATTGAATCAATATTAGCTTGATCTGAAATTCTAAATAAAAAATAACAGATCACACAAAATTAAGAGGAGATGAAAGAACAGAGAAATCAAGAGCTCACCGTCTGTTCTTGATCCGATCTATCGTGGAACGCCCTCAACTTGTCAGAAAGGAGAAAAACAAACTGAAACTTCCCGATGTGAGCACCCTGAATTTTGGGTTGATTTTATTTTATTTTTCTGATTGATTTAGTTTTAATAAATAATTTATTCTGTTTATTTATCTTTAAATGTACTTTTTCGTGCCTTTGATATTGGAGTGTCAGGGATGTTCATCTCTGGAAACTTTCTTCATGAGTTTATAGTGGACAGGATTACCTTCATTTTGGTATATAATGTCCCACTCAAACTTGTTCCCTTATACTCTTTTTACTTCGCACAACTTCGGGCCGATTTAGACCATTTGATCGTTGATTAATTATTGATTAATTTCCTACTCTTTTTTTTTATCATCATATGTACGTTACCGTGACTTTTAATTTGGGAGCACAAGACCAGTCATTTTCTTGAAACCAACTTCTCATGTATGATCTACTCGAGACACACTTCACCCATGACCTTCGTGTCCCACTCAGACACACCATCTTGTGCTTCGTTTGCTTCACACAACTTCTGGGTCAATTTAGGCCAATTAATTATTCACCGTAATTTGTGACCTAACTTCTAATTTAATTTTGGGACCCGACATCGATCCAACCTAGTCGATCCTAAATATGGACATGGCCAACATGAAGCCTACTACCCGTATGACACTTGTGTCTCATTTATTGGAATTCCCACATGCTACTTATTTACCGATGATTATAAACACCTATTTAAATTCGATTATTACACCATGTCCGATTTTGACCCGACCCGGCTCAACCGAACCCAGTCCAAACTTCATATTACCCTCTCTCATGACGCTCTCACTTTCCTTGCCCAGAAATAATATTAAATACCAGTCTACCTATTTTTAATATCAATAGAAAATTCCTTTTATTAAAAATCCCTAAAATAAATCTAAGCTCCATTTAAATCCTAGCCCTTGATCTACCCAACTCCTCACAACCCCCCATTCTTACATAGCAGCCAATACACCCAAGCCTAGGATTTGTGGCCGGCCCTAACTTCTAGGAATGGCTTTTTCCTCTCTCTCTCTCTCCTCCATTGATTACACACAACCATTTATTTTTCCCACACAACAACACTTTTCCTCTCCATTCAAACACACACACAGCCACCAGCCTCCTCCTCCCGACTTCAACTCGGCTCCACCCCGAGCTCCTCCAACCTCCTCCACCGAACCATTAACAACCACCACCATATCCAACACCAACAACCACCACCACATCCGACGCCACCACCTCCACCAGTTCGTCGCACCACCCGCCGCCCTCGCTGCTCGCCGTAGCTGATTGTCGCGCCACCACCAGCAGCGCGTAGCAGCTGCAAATAGCAGTGTTTGCTGCACAGCCAGCCGGAACGACCACTAGCCACGCGCATGCAGGCGCTGCTGTCGGCCGCCGCCGCCGTAGCCCCCCCCACGCGGTGGGCGAACACTGGTGAACCCCCTGGGTGCGTTGTCTCCCTCTCCGGCGTGACGTATAGGCGATTTGTGCATTTCGTACGAATTCCCGCCGTGACGCGCGCCGAATCAAGTCTGAAATGGCGTTCCATCGCAGCAACTTCGCGCATGATTTTCGAGAAATTTGACCGTTGGATCGGCGATTTATTTGCTCCTTCACAATTTTGGTATATCCATCTTCACTCCCGTCAATTTTCGTCCGTTAATTTTACCGTTTAATACATCAAAATCGGCCACCAAGTTGACCGTTTAAATTGTATAAATTTTGGACAGTTTTGCGGAGCCAAGTTCGTCGGCATATACCTCCTCCACCGCAGCTCCATTTGGTGTGCTACCAGTTCCTGTGCAAAGCTGGTATAACCCTCTTACTACCCCTCTAGTTTCGTTTCACTGTGAGCTTGTTTGATTGGTTGAATTCGACGCCAAAGTTGGCCGTCCAAATTCGTAATTTCCAACTTATAAAATTCTATTTTTGAACACGGGACTCCAGAATTCATTTCTGACACCACCAATAGACTCATGGCGTCGTTCTGGCATGTTTTCATATAAAATTTGTTAGATTTGGAGGACGTGGGTCCTGACACGTATTTCGGTGCAAAACGGGCCCCATAGTCCGGGTCAACTAGACTTTTTGACGCCGGCTCATCGAAATCCAATTCTGGATATACCGTTGAGTTTGTATCGTCATTCTAGACTCGTTGACATATAATTTGCTAGATTTTAGTGGACATTGGTTCCGGCACGCATTTTGGTGCAAGTCGGATACCAATATCCGGGTCAACGGGTCATTTTGAGATCGGCTCATCGGAATCCAATTTCGGATATACCGTTGAGTTCGTATAGTCATCCTGGACTCGTTGACATATAGTTTGCTGAGTTTTGAGAACATTGACTTTGGCACGTATTTCCGTGCAAACCGAAATTTTAATATTCTGGTCAACGGACCAAATTGGGATCGGGTCAACGGAATCCAATTCTGGATATACCCTTGGATTTGTATCGTCATTCTGGTTTCGTGGATACATAATTTGTTATATTTTATAGACTTATTTTTTGTACATTTTTTGGTACAAAACGGCTCCGACACGGATACACCCAAAATTACCTTTTTGCCCTTGTGTCCAAATTGGACCGATGGGTAGGCTATCCTAGCTAATTTGACTATTCTGGACACGTTGGCGATGTTTATTTCATCATCCGACAATGTTTGTAGATACTTTCTCTATGTATCACCTTTTTATTATAATTAATTCTTATAATGTTCGTATTTCGGGATTAGTACAACGAAACTGAGATCAGTCAATTCCAGTGATCTCACATCGCTGAAATTAACAAGATGGACACGTGGATCACTATAATAAGATTATTAACTTACCGTTGATCATCTTATCTTAAGTTGCGTACGAATAACGAAGTACACTTTATATCTTTAATAATTAGACTAGAATTGACCCTGTTTGACCAGAGTTGACCAGTTGACTAAAAGTCAACTGTAAGTCAACACTTGATCTAGTTTGACTAGATTGTTGATCGGAGTTGACCTAGAGTTGACTTGACTTAGAAGAGCCTAGAATAATATAGATTGCTTGTAGAAATTTATTTATTACAACTTGAACACCTTGTCACCTGTATTGTTTTAAATAGGACTCTATGGCTTCAGTTTAGACCTCTATACCTATCAGCTGTTCAGGTTATCAGGCGAGTACATTCTCTGATCATTTCATATCTTGTTTAGGATTATATTTCCTGCTTTAGATTACTTTACTTGATGCTGACACGTTGGTAACACGGATTAGTACTATATGGATCTTGTCGTACGATGTTATCCCCTTAGTAGATACATCGGGTATTTCGTGTTCGTGTACTTTATCATGAGCATCGTGTACTCCTTGTGTTCGTACTTTTCGTGTGCAAATCGTGTGAAATCGTGTATACTCATGTGCTCACATGATCTTCGTGTGCGACTATACTTCGTGTGCAATAACATAATTTGGCTAGATCCTTGTGTATTGATTGGGGCGGGGGAGTAGAAGTGGTTATGTAATCAATCCAGTAGATTACTCGTGTGCAACCTCTTTAGATTACTCGTGTGCAACATCGTGCCGTTTACATAACCATCTTGTGCTTTGAATCACTAGTCACTGATAGTTCTCTATATATTGTATCTATTCACTTACAGTCTTTCTTTTTCATCATGATTGTTCTTCAGTTTCCTGTATCTTACTCTCTAGCATATTTATATTTCCTGACCTGTTATGATTTGTTGAGATGTACTGTGCTCGCTCCTGTCCTGACTGGACCTGTTGATAAATTTTACAGATGGCTTGGAGGTTGCCTGCTAGCCTAGAGGAGACACAGTAGAGGTTGTATACATAGCTAGGGTTTTTCTTACTTGTTTTCAGTTGTCTTGAGCTGTATTACTCTATGGATTACTGTATTTAAGCTTTGAGATGTTTTCTGGATTTGTGTATCTTAGACACTTAGACTTCTATCTACTGTATCTCTTTGTGGATTTCATGTTTTATCTATCTTTATCATGCTCTACCTTAGATGTGATTGAGACTATATTTGCTATGTCACCTCCATTCGGAGTGTATATACTGTACAGGTACCTTTATATTGTTAGATGTTTGACCTAGGACAGCGTTCTACCGCCGACACTGCGGCGTTGGCTGGACGTACCCACGTCTCGTGCCCTTATTCTAGGGTGCGGGTCGTGACACGTTTTTAGTGGTGGCCCATGCAGTTCGAGTTTGTGTAGTGGTATTCGAACTAGAGTATCACTACACCCTGCAGTAGGATTAGGATATATTTTTGAAGGTACTCAATCACAGTTATGATCCCTTGAGAGATTCCTGTGATGACCCTTGAGAAGCTCATTATAAAATATCTCAAAATTTGATTCAAATAGTTTATATTTATCTTTCTTGGCTAGTTAATGAATTTGAGTTTTGGTATCCATTGTTGATTTAATTTTTGTCAAGATAAAATTATATGGGCTGGGTCATCTAAGTTATGGAATCTAGTCTTCTACAGTCACATTAGCCAGCATGGTGAGGACATATAGTCTGACTTTGGATATATTTCTCGGGTGTAGGAATTTAAGGTTTTCGTAGCCAAGCTAGCGGCATCGCAAAAATTTTAAAAACCATGATTCTAGAGGTATGTGCCTTAGTCGAGAACTCTGTGATTATCGTAGCCTTGCTTACTAGTATGACGAGAATTTAGAGCACCATGATTTTGGATAGACGCATATGATTATCAGATTGTACCTTAAATACTTTTGAACATGTTTTCTCTACTTTTGTTCAGTCTTTCAAAAAAAAAATTGTTTTGTTTGTTTTGTTTCTCATTATTTAACTTAGGAGTAGGAGTAGCTTTAGCTGTATTATAAACCTTTGTGTAACTTCTTACTATGAATTTCTTCTTAATACAATGAATCGATGATTTTGCTAGACCTTATCTTGGATTTGATATTATAGCCCTGGTTTCAAAATGGTTTCTTCTTTTAAACAGATAAGCAGAACAGATTTTATCATTATTTCTTTCTTGCTATTATTCTTTATTAAATAATAATAATAATAAAACTGTCTTGATTACATCAATCACCTGCTTTGTAATCTTGGTAGGAATCTAAATGTTGGTCTTGATATGGAATTTGATTTTTATATTGGGACATGAGAATATATATAGTGGACACAGACACTTTGCCTGACACATATGCATGCTACACTTTGATTACCAACCCATCTAAATACATATTAATATATTGTTGATGTTTAAATTCTCAAAATCCTAATATTTCTGATACAGTACAGTATCAGAGACTGGTTCTCTGCGTTTTTTAGTTTAAATTTGTAATTTAAATATAAATTTCATGTTATTAGTTTTGTTTACATCACTGCACATGTATGTTATATACAAGGTTTCAATTCTTAAGAAAATTGGTTGAGTTTTGTGTTTGAATTTGTTAAATCTGAGACTGTGTGCATATTAACCCTTAATACTGGATTTTAAATGTTAGTTCAAATTGTTGTTTTTAAATGTAATATTTTGAGGTATTTAGATTGTTGTATGTAAGGATATAATGTTAGGTTTCATATTTTTACATGTTAGGTTGTGATAAACATTGGGTTGGTTTGATGTTCGAATTTCTCCAAAATCCTAAAACTGAATACATGTTAACATTTTTACATTGATTTCAATGTTTAGTTCAATTTCATATTTAATATGTAATATTGAACTGTATACATAGATAAATATATGGATAGTATGTTAGGGTTTCATCTCCATCATGTTAGGTTGTGTTGGGAGCATTGAGTTGGTTGTGATGTTTCAAACCCCTAAATTCTGAAACTGCATTATATTGATATTGTACTGGTTTAAATGTTAGCTTATTTTTAAATTTTATATATAAATGCTGAACTAAAACTGGGTTTAACCTTTCAATACTAAAGCTATAACCATGTACAAGGACACACACACACACTCTAACATAGTATACACTGCCATGTAAACCTAACCCTTCCTCTCTATGTTATGTTCATATATCTATATAGATATATATAGAGTTTATGCATACATATTATAATGTATATAGATACATAACTAAATCTCTACATCTTTATATATATATATATATATATATATATATATATATATATATATATATATATATATATATATATATATGGTTAGCCATGCATATTATGAGTTAACAGGTTGTGCATTGTAGATTGTTAACCAATATGCCATGAGTAGTGTAACTGGATAGCTATTGTTTTGAAACCCAAATCCTCATATACACTTTCATGTATATTTCACATACATACATGCCTACTATCTAACCAAATGAACATGTCCACATACACCCATACACACACGAACCACATAACCTTTACATAATGCTAGCTTTTCCCTCTCTAACGCTCTCTCTCTATATATATATATATATTGTGATTGGATTTCAATGCAATTGACTTTCATTATTTAACTTGTGATTTTGATTTTCTTTGAATAGTACCCCTTTATAGATAATTGGTAGTTATCTTTATTTTATTTTTGATAAGTACCAGTTTTCATATAGGATGGTAGACTGCCTTTCAGTTTTGATGATTTGTTGTTTCTGTATCTTTTTCAGTTTAACACCCCTAATTGCATGTGTGTTTTGATACCCTATGACCGTTTTGGTTAGCATGACTAGTATACCTAGATGAGACTTTCACTACCACCATATGCCATGACCCAGTATGTCGTCCTTTTAAATCGTATGATTTGTTTAAGTTCTGAGACTTTGATTGTGGGGGTTTGACCTAGAAGGAATATGAACAATTTAATTTCGAGGACGAAATTTTTATAAGGTGGGTAGGATGTGAGCACCCTAAATTTTGGGTTGATTTTTTTTATTTTTCTGATTGATTTAGTTTCAATAAATAATTTATTCTATTTATTTATCTTTAAATGTACTTTTCCGTGCCTTTGATATTGGAGTGTCAGGAATGTTCATCTCTGGAAACTTTCTTCATGAGTTTTGTAGTGGATAGGATTACCTTCATTTTGGTATATAATGTCCCACTCAAACTTGTTCCCTTGTACTCTTTTTGCCTCGCACAACTTCGGGCCGATTTAGACCATTTGTTCGTTGATTAATTATTAATTAATTTTCCACTCTTTTCCTTGATCATCATATGCACGTTACCGTGACTTTTAATTTGGGAGCACAAGATCAGTCATTTTCTTGAAACCAACTTCGCATGCATGATCTACTCGAGACACACTTCACCCATGACCTTCGTGTCCCACTCAGACACACCATCTTATGCTTCGTTTGCTTCGCACAACTTCTGGGTCAATTTAGGCCAATTAATTATTTACCGTAATTTGTGACCTGACTTCCAATTTAATTTCGGGACCCGACATCGATCCAACCTAGTCGACCCTAAATATGGATATGGCCCACATAAAGCCTACTACCCGCATGACACTTGTGTCCCATTTATTGGAATCCCCACATGCTACTTATTTACCCATGATTATAAACACCGATTTAAATTTGATTATTGCACCATGTCCGATTTTGACCCGACCCGGCTCAACCGAACCCAGTCCAAACTTCATATTACCCTCTCTCATGACGCTCTCACTTTTCTTGCCCAGAAATAATATTAAATACCAGTCTACCTATTTTTAATATTCAATAGAAAATTCTTTTTATTAAAAATCCCTAAAATAAATCTAAGCTCCATTTAAATCCTAGCCCTTGATCTACCCCAACACATCACAACCCCCCATTCTCACATAGCAGCCAACATACCCAAGCCTAGGATTTGTGGCCGGCCCTAACTTCTAGGAATGGCTTTTTCCTCTCTCTCTCCTCCATTGATTACACACAACCATTTATTTTTCCCACACAACAACACTTTTCCTCTCCATTCAAACACACACACAGCCACCAGCCTCCTCCTCCCAACTTCACCTCGGCTCCTCCCCGAGCTCCTCCAACCTCCTCCACCGAACCATTCAACAACTACCACCACATCCAACACCAACAACCACCACCACATCCGATGCCACCACCTCCATCATTTTGCCGCACCACCCGCCGCCCTCACTGCTCGCCATGGCCGGCCGCCGCACCACCACCAGCAGCGCGTAGCAGCTGCAAACAGCAGCATTTACTGCAAAGCAGGCCGGAACGGCCACTGGCCACGCGCGTGTATGCGCTGCCGTCGGCCGCCGCCGCTGTGGCCGCCCCCCCCCCCGCGGTGGGCGAACACCGACGACCCCCCTGGGTACGTCGTCTCCCTCCCCGGCGCGACGTATAGGCGATTCGTGCATTTCGCATGAATTTCCGCCGTGACGTGCGCGGAATCAAGTCTGAAATGGTGTCCCATCGCAGTAACTTTGCGTGCAATTTTCAAGAAATTCGACCATTGGATCGGCGACTTCTTCACTCCGTCACAATCTCGGTATATCCATCTTCACTTCCGTCAATTTTCGTCTGTTAATTTTATCGTTTGATACATCAAAACCGGCCACCAAGTTGACCCTTTAAATTGTATAAATTTTGGATAGTTTTGCGGAGCCAACTTCGTCGGCTTGTACCTCCTCCACCGCAGCTCCATTTGGCGTGCTACCAGTTCCTGTGCAAAGATGGTATAACCGTCTTACTACCCCTCTAGTTTCGTTTTATTGTGAGCTTATTTGATTGGTTGAATTCGACGCCAAAGTTGGTCGTCCGAATTCGTAATTTTCAACTTGTAAAATTCCATTTTTGAACACGGGACTCCAGATTTCATTTCTGACACCACTAGTAGACTCGTGGCGTCGTTCTGGCATGTTTTCATATAAAATTTACTAGATTTGGAGGACGTGGGCCCTGGCACACATTTCGGTACAAAGCGGGCCCCACAGTCCGAGTCAACGGGACTTTTTAACGTCGGCTCATCGAAATCCAATTCTGGATATACCGTTGAGTTCGTATCGTCATTCTGGACTCGTTGACATATAATTTGCTAGGTTTTAGTGGACATTGGTTCCGGCACGCATTTCGGTGCAAGTCGGATACCAATATCCGGGTCAACGGGTCATTTTGAGATCGGCTCATCGGAATCCGATTCCGGATATACCATTGAGTTCGTATCGTCATTCTGGACTCGATGACATATAGTTTGCTAAGTTTTGAGAACATTGGCTCCGGCACGCATTTCCGTGCAAACCAAAATTTTAATGTTCTCGTCAACTAACCAAATTGGGATCGGGTCAACGGAATCCAATTCTGGATATACCGTTGGGTTCGTATCGTCATTCTGGTTTCGTGGACATATAATTTGTTATATTTTATAGACTTGTTTTCTTGTACATTTTTCGGTGCAAAACGGCTCCGACACGGATACCATTTTGACCCGAAATTACCTTTTTGCCCTTGTGTCCAAATTGGACCGATGGGTAGGCTATCCTAGCTAATTTGACTATTCTGGACACGTTGGCGATGTTTATTTTATCATCCGACAATGTTTGTAGACACTTTCTCTATGTATCACCTTTTTATTATAATTAATTCTTATAATGTTCGTATTTCGGGATTAGTATAACGAAACTGAGATCAGTCAATTCCAGTGATCTCACATCGCTGAAATTGACAAGATGGACACGTGGATCACTATAATAAGATTATTAACTTACCGTTGATCCTCTTATCTCAATTTGTGTGTCATAAGTTTCGACGTACGAATAACGAAGTACACTTTATATCTTTAATAATTAGACTAGAATTGACCCTGTTTGACCAGAGTTGACCAGTTGACTAAAAGTCAACTGTAAGTCAACACTTGACCTGGTTTGACTAGATTGTTGACCGGAGTTGACCTAGAGTTGACTTGACTTAGAAGAGCCTAGAATAATATAGATTGCTTGTAGAAATTCATTTATTACAACTTGAACACCTTGTAACATGTGTTATTTTAAATAGGACTCTATGGTTTCAATTTGGACCTCTATACCTATCAGCTGTTCAGGTTATCAGGCGAGTACGTTCTCTGATCATTTCATATCTTGTTTAGGATTATATTTTCTGCTTTAGATTACTTTACTTGATGCTGACACGTTGGTAACACGGATTAGTACTATATGGATCTTGTCGTGCGATGTTATCCCTTTAGCGGATACATCGGGTATTTCGTATTCGTGTACTTTATAATGAGCATCGTGTACTCCTTGTGTTGGTGCTTTTCGTGTGCAAATCGTGTGAAATCGTGTATACTCATGTGCTCACATGATCTTCGTGTGCGACTATACTTCGTGTGCAATAACATAACTTGGCTAGATCCTTGTGTATTGATTGGGACGGGGGAGTAGAAGTGGTTATGTAATCAATCCAGTAGATTACTCGTGTGCAACCTCTTTAGATTACTCGTGTGCAACATCGTGCCGTTTACATAACCATCTTGTGCTCTGAATCACTAGTCACTGATAGTTCTCTATATAATGTATCTATTTACTTACAGTCTTCCTTTTTTATCATGATTGTTCTTCAGTTTTCTGTATCTTACTCTCTAGCATGTTTATATTTCTTGACCTGTTATGATTTGTTGAGATGTACTGTGCTCGCTCTTGTCCTGACTGGACCCGTTGATAAATTTTACAAATAGCTTGGAGGTTGCCTGCTAGCCTAGAGGAGACACAGTAGAGGTTGTATAGATAGCTAGGGTTTTTCTTACTTGTTTTCAGTTGTCTTGAGCTGTATTACAATATGAATTACTGTATTTGAGCTTTGAGATGTTTTCTGGGTTTGTGTATCTTAGACACTTAGACTTCTATCTGCTGTATCTCTTTGTGGATTTCATGTTTTATCTATCTTTATCATGCTCTACCTTTGATGTGATTGAGACTGTATTTGCTATGTCACCTCCATTCGGAGTGTATATACTGTACAGGTACCTTTATATTGTTAGATGTTTGACCTAGGATAGCGTTCTACCGCCGACACTACGACGTAGGCTGGACATACCCACGTCTCGTGCCCTTATTCTAGGGTGCGGGTCGTGACACCCACACCCTGATCGATCGAAGCATAACTCAAAATCGCCAGATATGAACAATTCCAGATCGATTGATCATGAACGGATCAAAGCAACACATATAGACGTTGAAGAGGAGTCAAAGAACACACTAGCCAGTGACAGGCCCATCGGCAACCAAAATCCGGTGGTGCCGTTGTCAAAAGATGCTCATTTAGCCGCCGTGGAAGCTTGGAGTCTAGTCGCTGGAGTCGTGTGCACCATCGAGGAAGACCGTCGCTCGTTGAAAATACTGTTGTGCGTGCCAAAGCCCACCGTACGGACCTATCAAGGGAGATGGAGTCGTCGATCGGAGATGAACCCTGCTATCATCTCGCTCGTCGCCTCTCACCGTGTGAAGATTATTTTGCTGCCGGAGAGTGGTTGCCCGCCGCTTCGTCGGGATCAAGTGTCGCCAAGCAATGGATCTACCGCGTCGGCTCCGTCGGTCGAAAGAGAAGGCCTTATGTCACTTCGTCGTCGCCGTCAAACTCGCCGCCATTGATGAAGAAATTAGGATTAGGGTTTAGAGCTTGGATGGAAATTTGGGAAAGATAGAGGAATTTGGGGAGCTCAATTTTTCTTCCAAGGTCGGCTGAGATTGGAGAGTAGGTTTCTCTCTCCTCTGAGAGTGTTATAAAGAGAAATGAAAAAAATAGAGTTTTGCAATTAGGTCCCCCCTTCCATACTAGTTTTAGAAATTATCCAAATGTTGTTAGAAAAGTGGTAAAATTGTTAGAGACGTTTGTTCGGACTTAGGGGACCACTCCAATTTAGTTGCTAGTGTCTCTTCCTCAATTTCTAAACCTCTTAAATAATTTATAAACAAATAATTCTTTCGTAAAATTAAAGAGACTAGTCAGAAAATTTTAATCCACAAAAGAATCTGAAAATTATTATTTCTAAGATTTTAAAATACAAGAAAAATGCTAAAATTCAAAACTGAAAAAGTGGGGTTACAAATCTCCCTCCCTTAGAAAATTTTGTTCTAGAAATTCAAAGGTACAACATGATACATAATATAACACCATATTTTAAAATTGGTTAGGCACGAGTGTGAATACGTTCGATGACCCGATACCAATTTCATCAAAATTTAAAATGATTTAGCTTGTCAAACAATTAAAGTGGCACGATTTGAAAATGATCAAAAATTGGTCAGCATGAAGTGAAGCAAGGTTTAATTAAGACTACGCACGATAATTTCATACAGGGGTTGAAAAACACGATCTAACAACGATCAAGAATCAACAGGCACGAGGTGGAATAAAGTTTAATTACCACTTGGAAAAGTAAAACCATGAAGGCACGATCTTCAAAGCACGGTCAGAATTTGAAGTGAAAGTTACGGTTAGATAGGTATGATCAAACACGATCAAAATATATGTACGGAATAAAATCTAGCAATGGGTATATATTGAAAAATCAAATGATCCAATCGATGAAGTGCAAAAATTGCAAGGCTGATTAAGAAAATGTATGGAACTACCTAGGGGTATTAATACCAAAACAAGGTAAAAGTACAAGGATTTGTGATTCACAAAAATCGATAATCATATGAAAAGGAACAGAGTATCTATGGCATCCGAGAACATATAGATAATTGAAATCACTTCACTTAGGATCCCAGCCTCGACAATGTATATTTAGCTACAGTGGACTTTCAGTTCCGTGACTCAAATAATGATACGTTACCGAATGTTGTATCAACTTTATCCATTTTCCAACAATTACCAACGGAACAACCCAAGAGGTCAAAATATGAATTTTTTAGGACAAAGTTTCAATAAAACCCAAAACCTGTGAATGTCTAAAATCACTTCAACTTAAAGTCTCTGCCCCGCCAGTGCGCTGCTGGCTGCAGTGAACCCTCAGTCTCCGTAACCCAGGTGATAGCTGCAGCGCACAACTACCACGCCCTAGTAGGTCATCGAATAGTTCCTCAACTTTATCCATAGAAATTTCAAAAGATTTCAAGGAATTCAAAATGAGTTCCAATAGTCCAAGTCATGATAAAGGTGATGTTATCTGTCATTTAGAAATAAGGGATTTATTAGGTACTAAGAAGCAACAAGGGATCTAATCAAAGAGTAGTAAGTACAAAGGGCAATTAAGGAGATTTTAAATCTCGGACTAGGAGCGTAGTTTCAATTAATAAACGGAATCTCAATTGATATCTGGAATGGTAACAAAATTCCGTATAGGGAACGTAATCCCGAATAAGTAACAAAGCCGCGAAGGTTGCATAGAAACAAGGTATCAGATAGAAGGCAAAGTCTCGAAATAATGACTAAAACCTTGTATATGAGTCAATGTATAATAAAATCTCGAACGACAACGAAGTCCCGAACAATACCTCGAATGAAAAAAAATTCAACAGAAAACAAATCTTAGATAGCAAATCGACATCAACAAAGCCGCGAATAAGAAGTAAAATCTTGAATAGAATCTCGAATAGGAAGCAAGGTTACGAACAGTGAATAGAAAACAGGGTATCAATTAGCGAACAAGAAATAGGTATCGAACCATGATTATGAAACAAGTAGAACTTCAAATAGGAAACAAGGTCGAACAAGGTTGTAAACAAAAATAATTTCTTGAATAGGAACAAGTCACAAATTGGAAACAAAATCTCATAGGGAACGAGCCAAAGTCTCCAAATAGAAAACGAAATCTTGAATAGAGACGAGACTCAAACAAGGTTTTGAATGGGGATAATTTCTCAACCAGTGGTGAGTAGGAACTTAATATTCAACAAAATCTTGAATAGGAACGAAATCTCGAAATAGGAGACGAGTCTCACATAGAAACAAAAATCACGAACAAAAGCAAGTCTCAGAAAACAGAATCTCAAAATCTCGAATAAGAATCAAAGGCACGAGTAGAAAACCAAATTCCAACAAATCCCCGAAATAGAAAACTGATCTTCGAGTAGTAAACAAAATTACGAAATATAATCAGTTCTGAATATGAAACAGAATTTTCGAATAAAAGCCAAAATAGGTAACAAGGTCATGCATAGTGAACAGGGTATCTAATAGTGAACATGAAATAACCTCGAACGGAAAAATAGAATCTTGAATGGAAACTGGAGTTTCAAATAGGAAACAAGATCTTTAGAATAAAAAACTTTATCTTGAATAAGAGCAGCGTTACGAACAAGATTCTAGAATAGGAAACAATCTCTCGAAATATATCTCGAGTAGCAACCAAGGTTTCAGAATAAAAAGCAAACTAGGTGCTAAGAGGAATCTAAAGGAAGACTGAATTGCAAATCACGACACATGGTTTTCCCAACCATGCAAAAGAAGCCTTCTGTCTTCAGTCTATTTTCAATGTTCCTCCGGGACTGGAATCTCTTCAACCTTCTTTGTCTGTCCTGACGTAGACTAGTCCATGTGGTAGTGCTCCATGTGATTGCTGAATCTGGAGAGGTGGATCCCCTTGTTGTAGTCCTTGTGCTCCTCGTGCTCGTCCTTGGGTAGTGCGATCAACGATCTCCGAGCAATCCTTGACTTGGTGGGCAGGCGATTAATAGTACAAGCATAGGCTCAGTCTCTTGCGGCACTCGTCGTAGTGGTATCCTGGGCGACGACAGAAAATACAAATGATCGTCGGCTGAATCTGAATCTTAATCTCCCGTTGGGCTGAAGTGTAGGGGCTCTGGCAGGAATATACGGCTGCTGGCGTGCTGGCTGCTGAGATCTTGCTGCTCTTCGACCATTGTGACCCACGACTTGCTGGCAATCCTTCATTCGGTGGGCAGAAGTTCTGTAGTATAAACAGAGTCTGAGCCTCTTGCGATAACTCCTCGGAGAGATGTCCTGGATGGCGGAAAAAGCACAAATGGCCATCATCTGAACCTGATGACGCGGCTGAAGAGGAGCTGCCTGAGTGCGGCGATGCTTTACGGATCCAAAGTAACTAGTATATCCGTCATAAGTCTTCATGTCTATCTTGGCCTTCACGTCTTGTTGTATGTGCTACGTACTGGATCTCCTGGTTAGTGACTTCAATATTCAGAGTCTTGGATGATCTTCAGTGGCGGCTCCAGGTTCTCGATCTGCTCTTCGGTGCAAGATACGCGCTCGGTGTCGGAGAAGTCCAAAGGTCCAAGAGTCTGGAAATCAGAAGTCCTTCCTGGCTCGGAGAGTGTATCAACAAGTCTGGCTTGGAAAAGGACGACATGCTCCTTTTGGGTGTCAATGAACTCTTCAAACATCTCCGTCAACTACGTACTACCCGTGGGGATAGTAGAGTGATAGAAGGTAGTGGGAGCTCGAAACCCTCAAGTGTAGGTGGATCAATTGTTCTGGTGTCACGTGCTTTTGAACCATCTAAAAAACAGAAAACTGTTAAATATCCTAATCCTAAAAATAACAAGTGTTTATAGAATATCAATATACCCGATGTACCCGATTTTCTATGATGTGATCAAGTTTCCCTAGTTTACTCAAGTCCCCCAATAGTACTCTAATACCTAGGTACCATTAGGACCGACCTGTATAGGCCACCACTAAAAATATGCCACGACCCGCTTCCGAATAATCGGACACGAGTCGGACACGCCCAGCCTTCGTCGTTAGACACGATGAAGTAAGTTATACCAATCTAGGAAAAACTCAAATAATAACCTGATAACAAACATCACAGCATCTAGCCGTCCCATGATAATCACCATAATCCACCTATCATAATGACTTAAAAGTACTAGAGACAACAAGAATGAAATACACTATGAATTCTAAGAACATACCAAATCTAGAGGAATAGGTAAAACAATCTAAACCTGAAATCTCAAGCTAAGTCATGGCTCCATCTTGCTCGGCTGAGATCCTGGGCTCTGGCCCATAAGGTAGAATAATATCCTACAAGTACACCTGCAACATATCCTAGTCAGGAGCGGAGCTAAGTATATCCAAGAAAATAAACATGAACATCATGGCATGGAAATGAATACAGAAAAAAAATATAAAGTACGAGAAATGAGAACATAAAATGATCCTGAACATGAATACTGAAAAGTAAATACAGAGAACATGAAATGAAACCTGAACATGAAATGCACAATGAACCTGATGTATGCAATATATCGAAATACATCCAGAGTGTGTGATCGGCTTGGGTAGATTCAGGGAACATGAAATGGTACGGCTTCGGTCCCGCGTGCACGATGCGGGGCCTAAGCTATTCACATAAATAGTAACTCGGGTTTGATCACACATTTGTAGTATTTCTTCTCCCAGACACAAGTAAACTCAGGGAACAAGATACACGACAATCTCGTGAAACATCGTGTCAACAAGAAGATACAAGCATGAATATAGAAATCACAAGACATGAAGTAATGGACAAGTCCGAGGAGTATACTTGCCTTGCTCAGGGTGATCGAGGGTAGAAAAGATATCTGTATGTCCGCCTAAATTTTGTATAAGTTGGTTAGCTCTAAACATGATCCTTAGCTATTACTACTACTTAGCTAATAGGCAAAAACCTTAATAAGCTATACACATCTACCAATTTGCTTGATCTATTTCTAAATATATTAATGATGTAGATTAGTACCATTTAATTGTAGAAATGGTTATTTAACAAGAATGGATATTAATTGATACACTTAGCTAATTTATAAATCCACAAGCTACTCAATCAGTTTGTTAAAGAGTTTAACTTATGCTCAGTACTGCATAGTAAGTAAAAGTCTAGTTTTGCCAAACATTTCTCAAGGAACATTAGTCCCCCACTGGAATGTTCTAGCCTAACGTACCATCACAGACATGCCCATTGCAAAATCTAGTCTAGCAAGCTTATACAAATAATTATAATCAAATTGCAGGCTCAATCAAAGGATAGAATAGTCTCGAACACATCCATTGGTGCAACCCACACTAACCATAAATGACAAAACTGAGTAACACCACCAATGTATCATTAAACCCAAAATCCCTGCTCGAACCAGCAAGTAAAATAACAACCCTATTGAACTTGAACAACTCAACAAGTCTGGCAATTCACAAAACTAAATTAAACCCATCATAGAACTAACTTAAACCCAGTTGAATAACCAAACTCCCTAGTTGGTTTAAGCAAAGCAAAAACTCATATACTCGCAATGGCTGAACCAACTCCCGACAAAAGAAGATATGATCGAACCTTAACACCAACATTTTAACTGACCATTCAAACCCAAAACTTTAGTTAGAACAATTTAAATGGCTGAGAAGAGAAAAATATATCCAAAGTAATTTGATATAGACGAATACAAATTAATTAACAAAGAGTATACAATTTCGAATGTATACAATAATGATAGAGATTAAGCACTGCATTTCAATCTTGGAAGAAACTCTGAATGCAACCGCAGCATCGCAATGCACACACTGACTTGAAAAACGAACATGGCAGAACACGAACTCACGCACAATTCAGGATACGAACACAACCTGGAAACGAACACTGACAGTAAAACCAAATATCAAACATATGTAAAAAAAAATAGATTGAATAGAACAGGGCAATGATCAGAAAATTACCTTGAGAAGTTCAACTCAGAATTTGAAGACACAATTCTAGATTCCGATACTACTTCGATTCCAAAATCCACTAGATTCGACAATCTCGATTGTTCTCAATTCAGATTTTGATTCAGCAAGAATTGCTCATAGTCAGAAATTGATGTTCGCACATATCATCCGTCACTTCGAGAAGGAGAATTGAATCAATATTAGCTTGATCGGAAATTCCAAATAAAAAATAACAGATCACACAAAATTAAGAGGAGATGAAAGAACAGAGAAATCGAGAGTTCACCGTCTGTTCTTGATCTGATCTATCGTGTGTCATGCCCCAGAACCAGAATACTGGAGAGCGGGGGCAGACATAGCCAGCTACGTATAATGAAATGGGATCCACTCCACTATACGGTCACGGCTGTCTAGATATATGAGGGTTTATCTACGAGCCAATAGTCTCTTAAGGTCAATAACAAGCCTAGTGTTTCAATCACAAGCAAGTGAGTAAATGTTACAAGATGTAAGATCACCAGATATACAATAGTAAGGCGTCCTAAACATTACATATTCAGCTGATCATGAAGCTAGTCGTTACAAAATATGATGACTAGCAAGAGTTTCAGTCATACATGATCAACCCTAGGTTGCCAATCATGTTACAGCCTGTAGGCAGACAGTAAGTGAAAATATACACGAGCTAACACTGGCTCGGCGGCTAAACGCCTCAAAAGAATAATTTTACAATAGAGTGGGAGAGCCAAAATAAACCCACTCGTTGTCAGGATTCCGTCTAGTGGTCACCATGTGGCTGGAAGGTCGGTAGATCCTCTGGTGCTGCTCCGGTATCTGGCCATACAAAACCAGCTGGGTCAGACCCCAGAAAGAGCAAGTGCCACAAAGGAGGCTTCACTTAGGAACTAAAACCAGCAATTAGCACAAGAGTAAAAAATATATAAAAGACAGTAATTAAGAAAAAGCATGACAGGTGATATACGATGAGATAACCATAGGACTATTCAGATAACCAGGTTACAACCCGTAAACCAAACAAGGACCGGGGTTGTAACCCTTCGTCTGAATCGAACTTGGTTTCTCCCACCATTTATCGGCAAGATAAAATAAGAAAACAGGTCATGTAACAGTCTTGTACAGGATCAAGACAAGACTAGACTGATTGAACTCCATCCAACATTTCACGGCCAAGCAATAAGTATGGCTTGATACTTTAACTAACTAGGGTTACCACAGGCCTAGTTAGTAGCAAGATGCAGCGAGATTATTCCACAGCCACAAGCCCTGCAGACCATCCAGGCTATCCGGACGCAATTTGGGTTGAATTCAAGTGGGTACATCATCCAGGAAACGCATGTACCCTTAGGTGACTTAGAGGGTGCAACACATGACAGTGTGCCGGAAATGTGCCCTACTCGACGGCAGGCTACAGATCCCAAGTGGGGCGCCCAGATAACGGGATTGCCTGTAGCTGGAAAATCTTTTCATGACTTCTGGATTATTCTAGTGATTAGCCTTAGTCGATTTCAGTGGGTGTCCCTGACCATGGTACTCAGGGGTCCCCATCCTAGACATGATGCAGGACAAGACGGGTTCATTTACTCAAGCACAATCGTCCACGGTGTCCAGGTCATTCAATCTTGTCATGTCGTGTTAGCCGTCGCAACAGTATTTCAAGGAATATCATGCCAGGTTTATCATGCCAAGAGTGCGCCACAGCAGGCCACTATCAAGAATTATCATGTCAAGTTCATTGTCAAGTCAAGTTATCTTGTCAGGGGTGTACCACGGCGGGTCACTATCAAGTCAGGGCATTTATCGAAGGAAGAAACTTGTGTAATAATAATATAATATATATATATATAATATATATTCTAGAAGTCAAGGAGAAACTCTACAACTTTCATGTTGGGAGTGGGAAGAAATTTTGACCACAATTTAGGTAAATAAAATATTTAAATGATCAAAGTGGACCCCATGCGGCCCAAAAGTGGGAGAACATACATGCGGCCAAAAGAGTGGGAGGTCACCCATGCGGCCAGGAAACAATAAATAGGCCTTGAATTCAAATAAGACAAAAGATAGTGGGACCCTCATTAAATGCAAACTCCCACTTCAGCAAGCAAGTCAACTAAAAGAAGCTATGTGGGACCCCCACAATTAATGCAATAAGAAAAGGTTCACGTGAGCTACCTAATTAAGGGTTCACGTGGCCAAAATATTAGATAGTGGGAGAAGGGAGCCTATGCGGCTCACCTTAGATTTCATGCAAAAATACAACATGCAAATAATAATAATATTTAATGGCCAAAGGCTATGCGGCTCTGCATCAAGCAGTTGCTAAGGCTATAAATGTCCATGCGGCTCATAAATGTCCATGCGGCTCACCCTCACGTTGCTTACATAAAAATACAAACAAATAAATAATAAATAAATATTGGCCATGCGGTCAAAAGCTAAGGGCCATGCGGCTAAGTATTAAAGCAACTAATTCAAAATCCATGCGGCCAAAATAATTAGGATCCATGCGGCTGGCCAACTGTATTGCATGCACAAGCAAATACTTACGTGCACAAGTATTAATGGCCCAAAGCAAATGGATTGCATGCACAGCAACAAATACATGCATTTAAAGGGTTAATGCATGCTTTTTAATATAAAGGCCATGCAATTATACTTAAACTAATGCTTTTAATAATAGCCATGCAAAAGTACTTTAGCTAATGCTACAAGTATTGCTTAGGCCAAAGCTTGCTACCCATGCGGCCAAAAATTCTACCCATGCGGCCAAGCAATTCTACCCATGCGGCAAAGAATTCTTGATGCATTAAATGCATAAGTTTTGCATTAGCAAACTTAATACATTTAAAGTGCTCCAAACATGCTTGCATCAGCAAGCTCAAAACAATTAATATAAGTTCCATGCAAGCATTAGGTTCCATGCATATATAAGTATGCATGCAAAAATGCATGCAAGTCAGCAAGTGGTCATGGCCATTCAGCCATTAGTCTATGCGGCCAGAACTAGTTGGCCTCATGCGGCTACAAGTGTCAAGGCCAGCAAGTTAAGGGCCTATGCGGCCAGGTTAGCACTTGCTTTAGCAAATGCAAAATGCATTAATACTAATGCATAATAATACATTAATTTACAAGCCTAATGCATTAAATAATATTAAAGGCCATGCATGCAAGCATGCGGCCAAGCTACTGTTCTTATATGCGGCCAAGCCATTTGCATGCAAGCAAGCTGCATTAAAATATGCATGCTTGCTAATGTAATAAAATATGCAAGTTGATAGATCAAAATCCTAGAAACCGAAAATACCACAAAGCTAGATCTCCAAAAATATAACTATGGAAATGAAAAATGCTAAATACTAAAGTGGGTTAGAAACACATGAGGAAGACAATAGAACAATAAAAATGGACTTCCTCCATGAAGCAAGATGTACTTGCCTAAGCTCTCCACTCACTCTCTGGTAGGTGAAGAGTAAAGATGGAGAAGAAGAAATAAGTAATGAGTAATAATGGAAGAGAGAGAGTGGGATTGATATTTATGATGGGAGTGGTGGTAGGTGGGAGTGGTTCTCCACATAAAACCAAACCAAGCCAAACCCACTAAACCGAACCAAACCAAACCCAAGGCTATGCTAATGCAATCATACAAAATAAAACCCAAGGCTAACTAATTATGACAAACCAAAAATACGAGCCCGAAATACGTACACGTATTCCCAATACGTAATTCGAACCACGGGCATTACAACTCTACCCACTTTAAAAGAATTCCGTCCTCGAAATTTAATCAAGAGGCTAGAGTGGCAAGGACAAGCTATACTAAGCAATCAATCAATCAATCATGCAAGCAGGGAATTCGAAGGAAGAAAGAATAAGGGAGATATCCTGCTAGGAACCTCTCTGTCGGTTCTGAATCTGAGCTTGGACCTGGGCATACTGCTAGGGTCTCTGTAGCTGGAAGGCTAGGGCCTAAGGCGGCAATAGCCTCGGAGGCTGGTACTACTGCTGAAACACTTGGGCCTGAGGCGGCAATGGCCTCGGCACTGGATACTGCTGCTGCTGCTGGACTGGGGCTGGTCCCCTTACCGAGGGACTATTCTGGGCCGATGAGGAACTGGCCCTATTCGGGCAGGATCCTATCTTGTGGTCCGGTGCTCCACAAGCCAAACACAATCCCTGAGCTCTGCGACACTCCGAAACAACGTGTCCTGGCTTCCCACAATGAGTGCAGCCCATTGCGGAAGACTACTTCAGCTTTTGTTGCTGAGGGGACGTGACCGACGTTACTGAGGCCGCCTGCCTCGGAGTTCCAATTGTCAAGGCCCTGACTGCTGGGGCTGGTGCTGTCGACTGGGTCATCTGGCCGTGAGATCGCTTCCGACCTCCGGTTCTGTCCACAATCCTGTGGGAGGTATACTCGTACCTCCTAGCTGCCCTCAATACTGTATCAAAATTTTGATGCTCAAACTGTTCCACTGCCAACAAAATCTCGAGGTGGAGCCCTTGCTGGAACCGCTGGGCTCTGTCAAACTCGGTCGCCACCATGGTGGGAGCAAACCGACTAAGCCGGGAAAATTCGGTCGTATATCCATCGACCGACCTGCCTCCTTGCTTCAGATTGGTAAACTTGGTCTGTAAATTGTACCGAGCTACCGCATCGAAGTACTTAGTCTGGAATCTCTCTCTGAATAGTGCCCATGGAATAGGGGCCACTAATCCCACGGCCTGTGCTGCCCACCAGCTGCGGGCAAGATCTAACAACTGCAGGCGTACCACGGCCACCTTCTCGTCTTCTAGTGTTCTGGCTGCCTCTAGAATGACCTCAGTATCCTGGAGCCACGCGTCAGCAGCGATAGCATCTTCGCTACCATCGAAGAATGGAGGGTTCAGGCGCTTGAAACTGTTCGCTGCACTATTCATTGGATGACCGCCTCTGTTCAGAGCATCTTCCACTGCCTGGTGCAATGCATCACCTCGACGATCTTGGAAAGCTAACAATGATCTGATGAGACCCACCAAAGTGCCATCATCAGGCTCTGTAGGCTGGATTGGCTGAACTGGCGGCTCTCCTCCAGTAGGTATGACTCGGGAGGCTGCTCTTGAGTCATGGGCCTGATCTTCTGGTTACTGTTGGTCCACGGGAGGTGACCCGCCTTGCTGATCGGCAGGTCCAGGTTCAATGCCGCTGAAGAAGACGACATGGGAACAATAAGGAAGGACCAGGACAGATCAACGATTACAAGCATGTGATCAAGACAAAGATTTTCAGGGATTCAGAGAACACGAACAGAGATCAAGGACGAGTACTGATTGAGACATCTATTCGGTAAACCCTCACATATCTTGATTTACAAGACCTACATGGGCCACCACTTAAACCATGTCACGCCCAAGAACCAGAATACTGGAGAGCGGGGGCAGACATAGCCAGCTACGTATAATGAAATGGGATCCACTCCACTATACGGTCACGGCTGTCAAGATATATGAGGGTTTATCTACGAGCCAATAGTCTCTCAAGGTCAATAACAAGCCTAGTGTCTCAATCACAAGCAAGTGAGTAAATGTTACAAGATGTAAGATCACCAGATATACAATAGTAAAGCGTCCCAAACATTACATATTCAGCTGATTATGAAGCTAGTCGTTACAAAATGTGAGGACTAGCAAGAGTTTCAATCATACATGTTCAACCCTAGGTTGCCAATCATGTTACAGCCCGTAGGCAGACAGTAAGTAAAAATGTACACGAGCTAACACTGGTTCGGCGGCTAAACGCCTCAAAAGAATAATTTTACAATAGAGTGGGAGAGCCAAAATTAACCCACTCGTTGCCAGGATTCCGTCTAGTAGTCACCATGTGGCTGGAAGGTCGGTAGATCCTCTGGTGCTGCTCCGGTATCTGGCCATACAAAGCCAGCTGGGTCAGACCCCAGAAAGAGTAAGTGCCACAAAGGAGGCTTCACTTAGGAACTAAAACCAGCAATTAGCACAAGAGTAAAAAATATATAAAAGACAGTAATTAAGAAAAAGCATGACAGGTGATATACGATGAGATAACCATAGGACTATTCAGATAACCAGGTTACAACCCGTAAACCAAACAAGGACCGGGGTTGTAACCCTTCGTCTGAACCGAACTTGGTTTCTCCCACCATTTATCGGCAAGATAAAATAAGAAAATAGGTCATGTAACAGTCTTGTACAGGATCAAGACAAGACTAGACTGATTGAAATCCATCCAACATTTCACGGCCAAGCAATAAGTACGGCTTGATACTTTAACTAACTAGGGTTACCACAGGCCTAGTTACTAGCAAGATGCAGCGAGATTATTCCATAGCCACAAGCCCTGCAGACATCTAGGCTATCCGGACGTAATTTGGGTTGAATTCAAGTGGGTACATCGTCCAGAAAATACATGTACCCTTAGGTGACTTAGAGGGTGCAACACATGACAGTGTGCTGGAAATGTGCCCTACTCGACGGCAGGCTATAGATCCCAAGTGGGGCGCCCAGATAACGGGATTGCCTGTAGCTGGAAAATCTCTTCATGACTACTGGATTATTCTTGTGATTAGCCTTAGTCGATTTCAGTGGGTGCCCCTGACCGTGGTACTCAGGGGTCCCCATCCTAGACATGATGCAGGACAAGACGGGTTTATTTGCACAAGCACAATCGTCCACGGTGTCCAGGTCATTCAATCTTGTCATGTCGTGTTAGCCGTCGCAACAGTATTTCAAGGAATATCATGCCAGGTTTATTATGCCAAGAGTGCACCACAGCAGGCCACTATCAAGAATTATCATGTCAAGTTATCATGTCAAGTTCATTGTCAAGTCAAGTTATCTTGTCAGGGGTACACCACGGCAGGTCACTATCAAGTCAGGGCATTTATCAAGGAGGGGAGAAGCTTGTGTAATAATAATATAATATATATAATATATATATTCTAGAAGTCAAGGAGAAACTCTACAACTTTCATGTTGGGAGTGGGAAGAAATTCTGACCACAATTTAGGTAAATAAAATATTTAAATGATCAAAGTGGACCCCATGCGGCCCAAAAGTGGAAGAACATACATGCGGCCAAAAGAGTGGGAGGCCACCCATGCGGCCAGGAAACAATAAATAGGCCTTGAATTCAAATAAGACAAGATAGTGGGACCCTCATTAAATGCAAACTCCCACTTCAGCAAGCAAGTCAACTAAAAGAAGCTATATGGGACCCCCACAATTAATGCAATAAGAAAAGGTTCACGTGAGCTACCTAATTAAGGGTCACGTGGCCAAAATATTAGATAGTGGGAGAAGGGAGCCTATGCGGCTCACCTTAGATTTCATACAAAAATGTAACATGCAAATAATAATAATATTTAATGGCCAAAGGCTATGCGGCTCTGCATCAAGCTGTTGCTAAGGCTATAAATGTCCATGCGGCTCACCCTCACGTTGCTTACATAAAAATACAAACAAATAAATAATAAATAAATATTGGCCATGCGGTCAAAAGCTAAGGGCCATGCAGCCAAGTATTAAAGCAACTAATTCAAAATCCATGCGGCCAAAATAATTAGGATCCATGCATCTGGCCAACTGTATTGCATGCACAAGCAAATACTTACGTGCACAAGTATTAATGGCCCAAAGCAAATGGATTGCATGCACAGCAACAAATACATGCATTTAAAGGGTTAATGCATGCTTTTTAATATAAAGGCCATGCAATTATACTTAAACTAATGCTTTTAATAATAGCTATGCAAAATTACTTTAGCTAATGCTACAAGTATTGCTTAGGCCAAAGCTTGCTACCCATGCGGCCAAAAATTCTACCCATGCGGCCAAGCAATTCTACCCATGCGGCCAAGAATTCTTGATGCATTAAATGCATAAGTTTTGCATTAGCAAACTTAATACATTAAAAGTGCTCCTAACACGCTTGCATCAGCAAGCTCAAAACAATTAATATAAGTTCCATGCAAGCATTAGGTTCCATGCATATATAAGTATGCATGCAAAAATGCATGCAAGTCAGCAAGTGGTCATGGCCATTCAGCCATTAGTCTATGCGGCCAGAACTAGTTGGCCTCATGCGGCTACAAGTGTCAAGGCCAGCAAGTTAAGGGCCTATGCGGCCAGGTTAGCACTTGCTTTAGCAAATGCAAAATACATTAATACTAATGCATAATAATACATTAATTTACAAGCCTAATGCATTAAATAATATTAAAGGCCATGCATGCAAGCATGCGGCCAAGCTACTGTTCTTATATGCGGCCAAGCCATTTGCATGCAAGCAAGCTGCATTAAAATATGCATGCTTGCTAATGTAATAAAATATGCAAGTTGATAGATCAAAATCCTGAAAACCAAAAATACCACAAAGCTAGATCTCCAAAAATTTAACCATGGAAATGAAAAATGCTAAATACTAAAGTGGGTTAGAAACACATGAGGAAGACAATGGAACAATAAAAATAGACTTCCTCCATGAAGCAAGATGCACTTGTCTAAGCTCTCCACTCACTCTCTGGTAGGTGAAGAGTAAAGATGGAGAAGAAGAAATAAGTAATGAGTAATAATGGAAGAGAGAGAGTGGGATTGATATTTATGATGGGAGTGGTGGTAGGTGGGAGTGGTTCTCCACATAAAACCAAACCAAGCCAAACCCACTAAACCGAACCAAACCAAACCCAAGGCTATGCTAATGCAATCATGCAAAATAAAATCCAAGGCTAACTAATTATGACAAACCAAAAATACGAGCCCGAAATACGTACACGTATTCCCAATACGTAATACGAACCACGGGCATTACATCGTGGAACGCCCTCAACTTGTCAGAAAGGAAAAAACAAACCGGAACTTCCCACACCCTGATTGATCGAAGCAGAACAAAAAATTGCCAGATTTGAACAATTCCAGATCGATTGATCACGAACGGATCAAAGCAACACATATAGACGATGAAGAGGAGTGAGAGAACTCACTAGCCAGTAACAGGCCCATCAGCGACCGAAATCCGGTGGTGTCGTAGTCGAAAGGTGCTCATCTAGCCACCGTGGAAGTTTGGAGTCTAGTCGCTGGAGTCGCGTGCACCGTCGAAGAAGACCGCCGCTCGTCGAAAATACTGTTGCGTGTGCCAAAGCCCACCACGCTGACCTGTCGAGGGAGATGGAGTCGTCGATCGGAGACGAACCCTGCTATCATCTCGCTCGTCGCCTCTCACCGTGTGAAGATCATTTTGCTACAGGAGAGTGGTCGTCCGCCGCTTCGCCGGGATCAAGTGTCGCCGAGCGATGGATCTACCGTGTCAGCTCCGTCGGTCGGAAGAGAAGGCTGTATGTCACTTCGTCGTCGCCGTCGCCGTCGAACTCGCCGCCATTGATGAAGAGATTAGGATTAGGGTTTAGAGGGGTAAAGTGCATTTAAACCCTCCTTAGAGCTGCCTCGTTCGCAAAATAAGACCTTTTAGAAAACTTAAGCAGTTTGCACCACCCGCAAAACCGTTTTTGTTCGGAAAGCTTCTTTCCGTCAAAATGACGTTAGAACTAGCCGTTAGAGCCCATATTTTGGATTTAAAAAAATGCACTTCCTAAAATACCCCTAATGTTTACATTGTGGCTGTTGGCTCTCTTTCATTCTCTATATATAAGAATGTTTGTTTGAAACATAAAACCTAAGCTTTATATTTTCTATTTTTTGACCGGTTGGTTGGAAAGAAAAATAATATTTAATTTTTTTTATATTCCTTTTTTTTTTACTTATTTGCTCTCATTTAATGTATTGAAGCTTTTTCTTACCTACAGATCTAAAATCCAACTGCAAATTTTTTTTATATTTCCTTTTTTTACTTATTTGCTCTCATTTAATATTTGAAGCTTTTTTTACTTATTCCTTTTTTTCTCAAAATGTCCAAATAGAAATTATGGAAGCCTATTCCTAGATAATCGACAAAGGCGGTGGCAGCCACTGAACCCGGACCATGCTTCGACATACATGTTTTGTAATTTATTTTTGGATTTTTGACACGTTTAGTAATATTTAAGTTATTTGTTTAAGTAATACATGTGATGAAAATAAATTTGTACCAAGATTTACAATTTCAGTTAGAATTAATAAATAAATAATTACGATAATAGTCATGACTAATAAATTATTAAGTAAGACTATAATGATGATTATAATGATGTTTACTAAATTATTAATTAAAATTATTATAATATATAAATTATTAACTATAATTATAATTATGATTAAATTATTATTAATTAATATTATAATAGAATTATAATTAATAAATTATTAACTAAGATTATAATTATTAATTAAGATTATAATTATTATAAAATATTAAATAATATAATATTAGTTTCAGTTATCTAGCTCCAAATACGGTTTAAAAAATATGCCCTAAGTTAAATGGCTGGATAGTTCAGGACTAACCGGACATTTGTTAAAAGATTTTTTTTTTTTCCAGAAAAAATTTAAGATGAAAACCTACTATTTAGATTATAAACATTTATTTTCGAAAATGACGTCAAGCATGAGAATTCTATCTTTTTAAGACGGAAGGTTATTTTAATAATTTTTTTAATATTTTGTTTTTTGTTTCCATTTTTTACTTCTTATTTCATTTTTTTTCATCTTTTTAATAATCTTTTCTAGTTTTTTAAGAGTGACTCTTATTTTCAAATTTGTATAGTTTTTGTTTTTGTCTTTTTTCATTGTTTAAGATTTATCCTCATTTTTTGTTTTTTAGAATATTTTGTCTATTTTTTATTTTTTCCATATTTTAATAGTATTTTTTTGTTTTTTATTTGGTATTTTTTTTTCCAGTTTTTCATCATTTCTATTTTTTAAGAATTAATTTTTTTGTACTTATCAGTTTTGTTTTTCCCAAAAATATTTATATATTTGTTAAATAAAAAATAATTTATGGCAAAATAATTTTAAATAATATTTATCCACTTTTTTGACGGAACTAACCGTTTTTAACAAGTTAATATTAATTAAAATAATTTTAATAAATAATTTTACTAGCAAAGACTATTTTACCTTTGTTAATATTTATCCACTTTTTAACAAGTATTTTTGCGTAACCGTTTTTAACAAAATAATTTTAGAACTAACCGTTTTTAACAAGTTAATATTAGATAGCCCAGGGGTAAAATGGTCAACACAACCCCATTTTAACACCCGTTAACAGAAAAGTTAGTTTAGGGGGTGATTTGAGCATTTTCGTAACCTTTTGGATTTTTCAAATCAGGGAGTCTTTAATTGCATTTTCGTAACATCTAAGGAGGGTTTAAATGCACTTTACCCGGGTTTAGAGCTTGGATGGAAATTTGGGAAAGATGGAGAAATTTGAGGAGCTCGATTTTTCTCCCAAGGTCGGCTGAGATTGGAGAGTATGTTTCTCTCTCCTCTGAGAGTGTTGTAAAGAGAAATAAAAAAATAGAGTTTTGCAATTAGGTCCCCCCTTCCATACTATTTTCAGAAATTATCCAAATGTGGTTAGGAAAGTGGTAAACTTGTTAGAGAAGTTTGTTAGGACTTAGGGGACCACTCCAATTTAGTTACTAGTGTCTCCTCCTCAATTTCTGAACCTCTTAAATAATTTATAAACAAATAATTCTTTCAAAAAATTAAAGAGACTAGTCAGAAAATTTTAATCCACAAAAGAATCTGAAAATTATTATTTCTAAGATTTTAAAATACAAGAAAAATGCTAAAATTCAATAACTGAAAAAGCGGGGTTACAGTCTGTGAGGGGTATAGCAAGACAACCAAGGTGCTCGTCGGCCAGCAGATGCAGAGGTTCTGCCAGCAGTGCAGCAGGTATAAAGCTCACATTTTTAACCCAAATGTTGACTAACGAGGATGCCATGTTTGTACCTTTGGATGACGAGGAATCTGAGCAGTCGTTGATTCGCCAATGTGTTTTTAAGCAGAATGTAAGTTTTAAATTTTATTATACTGTTTTGTTAATTTGTTTCTATTACATTATATCATTTTTATGTTACATACTTCATTGATCCAGGAATGCTTTTGTTATTCCAAAACTTAAGAATTAGTTCAGCTAATATTTCATCACCATTTCAGGATATTGTGTGTCTCTGAAGTCCTTTCTTAATGTTATTGCATTGTCCAAGGAGACCATAAATAGAAGAAACCTTTACTATCTGATACATATTTCCAGGGAGCATCTTTGCACATTTTCTTTAGACATTTTTTTTAAGAAATAATATCGGAAGACTCTTAGCCACTAGTTTTTATAAATTCATAGATATAAAAGGGTCAAGTTTTATCCAAAAAAGCTTTTTATTAGAGTGTGTTATCGTCTAGCATTCACTAGCTCCATAGAGCTATATAAGAAAATACTTGGTAGGAAGGTGTTCGTGAACTGAGTTGAGAAGTTAGGCAAACACATTTGATTTGGGGTAACTAAGTCTCTCTTAACCCATTTGTTACTAATAGTCAGTAGGATTGTTATGGCATTTTTTTAATGAATCATAGGTGGGTATAACAAACATGCCAAGACTTGAGTGTCTATGATTTCTTTAATTGATAAGGAGCTGATTTCTTTAATCGATAAGGAGGTAGAGCGATAAGGAACAATCATTCCCAGAAGTTCGAATTCTGATAGCATTTTCAACTACTCGACAAAAATAAGAAATCTCGCATCACTAGGTAGGACTAGATGGATATTTTCACACCTCTGTTAGCACCACCTGTAGAAAGGGTATCATATGAGGCCAAAAAAGGGCATCACATCTATAATAATCTCAATTTTTATTCATAAACCCATATGAATTACAAATATGATGTTATTATATAGGCTTACATCTGAGAGTCCAAATTTAAACCTGTCCAACTAGAAGATACAGTCAATATATAAAGTAATATTGCACGGATACTCCTAGGGAGGACCATATTCGTGCCTATATCCATATCATGTATTGGACAATATACTTTCTTGAATAAGGATATTTTGCGCAAAATGTCTCTCTTAAATATTGTAATCAATGAGAGGGGTAATGCTTTTGTTATGATTAATGGAGAAAAAAAAGGCTACTTGATTGATGGAGTGTAGGTCTGTCTAATAGCGTTCTCCAACATATTCTTCAAAATATTTCAGGTTCAAGTACCGTCAATATCCAGGTTGCTATATATCAATTATAGATAACTATCTTACTAGCTATTACGAAAAACAAATTTTAGGCTCAAACTAGTTTGATTGGGATGTGTTGATGTCAAGGTTCTGAAAGTGGTGAGTGGACATCTATGTGGCCCTTAGAAGACTTGCTTCTGGAACAATTGCTTCATGATAGTGATACTTGCACTATCTAACTACAATGATATTGAAGGTCCTTTTGGTTATGAGTTATTCTACCTAGATCTTGTATTAAAACTACAGATAAATTATATGCAAGATAAACTATACAATACATTATACCTTTGACATTGCCTCCATGTAGCTTTCTCTAAATCTGCCCCAAGACAGGTTTGGCATGTTGAAGCTCTACTTGCATCCTTAAGTAGGGACGTGGCCAGATATCACATGACATCACCATTGCTTCGTTCTCCAGGATCTTGAATTAGCTTGTCTTTTAGTGTAAGCAACCAAAAATTTATCAGTAGACAAATACTTGGTTTCTCCGGTTATACATTTTCTTTGGCTTTACCACATATATTAAATAGTCATCTCATTGCCAATAGGTTATAATTCACTTCCACTCCTGCTAAAGAAAAATGATAGTCCTATTATCTTATTAGCTGAAAGTTTTATTTTAACAATTGGAGGTTAGTAATACTTTTTACTCTATGCAGGTTGAATCTTTATTCATATCTCCACTAGAGGATGAACATTCTAGAGAATTTTTTGGTATGAAGTTGAGCTTTGCTTCTACAAAAAGAAGAGGAAAAATCACATGTAATAACCTTTCATCTATTGTAGATTTTTCTCTTTGTTGATTCCTTTATTAAGTACTCACTATATTCTTTCCTCACTCAACATGCTTGGAGTTAGCTTTGATACACTTGTTGGAAACAACAATAGCTTTTTAAAGGTGAGGTTACTGGAAACTGATTGTTGTAGCGCATTACAAGTTGCTTGAAATACTGACATACACCTTTGGATCAGTAAGTGTATGGAATTTGTAACAATTTCCTTCAAATGCATCGCATAGTACTTCTGAACTGTAGTTTACATACATAGCTACCTTTAGCATATTCATATTTCAGTTTGAGTAATGATTTATTCTTTTTCCAATTCTTGTATTAATGTAGTTCGTGGAGGTTCTTAATTAAATACACTAATGAGGAATATGTTCTCAAATTCTTTGGTCTTGAGGTATCATTAGTATCAGTCCTTGTTCTTCTTTAAGTCTTATTTTTCCATCAATTGTATTTACATCATTTACTGTTCCTATTGATATAAAATGGCCATCTGTGTGTATATCATTAGCAGTCTTGCCACATCTTCAGAAAACATTATCATTCTTCATGCTCTTCTATCCACCTACTGTCATATTTATAAGGAGAATAGTATCACTCTGATACTTTCTCTGATACCTAGCCGAATGACTTAACATTAATGTATGGCTGACTTGGCAATGATGTATGGCTGATTTGAATGATGAGGCATCCCAAAGTGTCTGCTGAGCTGGCCATCGAGTAGCTAATTAACTACCAATGGACAAACTGGCATACTCTGATACTGTTTCCATAATACTGATACTATGCTAACCTGCTCTTCACTATCATAGATCCTGTAGTATACTCTTCACTGTCATACAGAGGCTTGTGAGCTTCTTAGGTCTTGTTTAATGTTACATAGTCACTCATATATGCATATATTGTTGGAGTGGGTGGGGTTCCCAACCTATGTGGAGAAGGCCCCGGAGTGCGACGAGCGCCGTTCGTGTGTCGAAGAAGCTCGGGAAGTAGGCGACGCGAAGTCGCTGCTGCTGTTGCTGCCCCCATGGGAGGTTCTGGAACAGGGGATCCGAGTTCGGGCCGAACTCGGTCCCATGGCGAGTTCGGGCCGAACTCGGTCTGGCCACTCCAGCATTGTGACGTGAGGTTCTGGATGCTCGACACAGAGTTCTGGCCGAACTCTGTGTCGTCGGGGGCTAAAGCGGATTTCTGGATGAGTTTTCATCATTGGATCTAATCCAACGGTCCAGGTTTGTTGCGGGATTAGGGAGATAAATTGAGTTTTCTCAACCCTAATTCATTATCGCAAGAAACACAAGTTTGAGAGAGGAAGGAGGCAAGAGTGCCATTACAACTTCGGAGAAGAAGACGGAGGATTGAAGGTCGCTATTCGAAGGAGATCGTGTTCGGGTAATCTCTACTCGTCGTTCTCGCTCTTCGTAGCCTTGTAATCATTGTTCTTATCTCTGAGTGTTGTGGGGATCCGATTTGGATCGGGAGGAGTTTGTAGAGGGTGTAATTCTTCTATTCCATTAGTGGAGGCTTCTCAGGGTTGGACTCCGATCGTCCCGTGGTTTTTTTCCGCAAGGGTTTCCACGTCAAAAATTCTCTGTGTCTGCGTGGATTGTTTTTGTGTGATTGTTTTTGGGTTCGTGTGTTGTATTGCTCGGTCCTCTCGCAGGTACTCTCCGGTTTGGGGAAAGGTTTCCGCGTTTCTTTCCCAACAGAGTGGTATCAGATCTTTGGGTTCAAAGGAGTGTCAGTAGTTGACAGAGAAACCTGAGAGGAGAGATGGACGCGAAGCCGGTGCGCATGGTGAATCTTAATGGCACAAACTATCATTATTGGCGGAGCAAGATGAAGGATTTGCTGTTTGTCAAGAAGCTGCATCTACCCGTGTTTGCATCCGAGAAGCCCAGTGATAAATCCGAGGAGGACTGGACATTCGAGCATATACAGGTGTGTGGGTACATACGACAGTTTGTAGACGAGAACGTGTACAATCACGTTGCCAATATTGAGCACGCGAAGACGTTGTGGGATAAGCTGGAATCCTTGTATGCGAAGAAGACCGGGGTAAACAAGTTGTTCCTGATCCGGACGATGATGGGTCTGCGATACAAGGATGGGGCGTCTATTTCGGATCACTTGAGTGAGTTCCAGGGCGTGGTTGACCAGCTATCTTCTATGGAAGTCAAGTTCGACGACGAAGTTCAGGGACTATGGCTGCTGTGTACATTGCCAGACTCGTGGGAGACCGTACGAGTATCTATGATCGCTTCTGCTCCAGAGGGCGTGGTCAGTCTGGAGTTTGCCAAGAGTGGGGTGTTGAATGAAGAGATGTGGAGACGTTCTCAGGGCACTTCATCCACATCCCACCACTCAGAGGCACTTGTTTCAGAGAGCCGCGGAAGGGACAAAAGCAGGGGTCCAGGTGGTGGCAGAGACAAGAGCAGGGGGGAGTCCAAGGGTCGTTACGAGGACTCAGAGTGTTACCATTGCGGTAAGAAGGGCCATATCAAGCGAAATTGTTTCGCTTGGAAGAGAGAGAGAAGAAGGGCGACAAGGGGAAGCAAGAAGAGAACACTACAGCGGCGGCCTCGGTGCATGGAGGCGATGTGATCGTCGTAGGTGATGTGGTCATTACTAACCTCGCCTGCGATGACAATTCTTGGCTGGTGGACTCAGGGGCTTCAGCACATGTATCTCACAATAGGGCACTGTTTGCCACTTACACAACAGGCGACTGTGGCGTGTTGAAGATGGGCAATGGAGATGTGTCGAAGGCGGTTGCCGTTGGAGATGTGCATTTGAGAACGAAGACGGGTGCGGTTCTTGTTCTCAAGGATGTTCGTCATGTCCCTGATATCCGTTTCAACCTGGTGTCGGTTGGAAGGTTGGATGACGAGGGATTCTTCAGTCTCTTCGGGAACAGTCAGTGGAAGCTTTCCAGGGGTTCGATGGTGATTGCCAGAGGAAGCAAGAAGTCCGGTCTTTACTATATGGAGGGGAGCGCAGAGGGGGCACAGGAGGTGAACGCAGTCAGTGATGCGTCTACCGAGTTGTGGCACAGGCGGCTCGGCCATATCAGCGAGAAGGGGATGAGCTACTTGGTGAACAGGAAAGTGATTCCGGGGCTCAAGTCTACAAAGTTGGAGAAGTGCACGCACTGTTTAGCTAGAAAGCAAAATAGGGTGTCTTTCCAAAGTCACCCAAGTTCGAGGAAGCCGGCGTTGCTCGAGTTGATTCACTCGGATGTCTGCGGTCCTATGAAGGTAAAATCTCTTGGTGGTGCTTCTTACTTTGTAACCTTTATTGATGACTGTTCCAGGAAGGTTTGGGTCTATGCCTTAAAGACCAAGGATCAGGTGCTGCCTACTTTCAATGAGTTTCAGGCCTCTGTTGAAAAGGAGACGGGCAAGAAGTTGTTGTGTGTTCGGTCCGACAATGGCGGCGAATACATCGGTCCCTTTGATGCGTATTGCAGAGAGCAGGGGATACGACACCAGAAGACTCCGCCAAAGACACCTCAGCTCAATGGTGTAGCGGAGCGCATGAACAGGAAACTGATGGAGAGGGTGCGGTGTTTGCTGTCAGAAGCAAACTTGCCGGGCAGTTATTGGGGTGAGGCTCTTCTCACAGCTGCTTATATTATTAATTTGTCTCCTAGTGTTCCTTTGCAGGGTGATGTGCCTGATAAAGTATGGTACGGCAAAGAGTCGTCATACAATCACCTGCGGGCGTTTGGTTGTAAAGCCTTCGTGCATGTACCGAAGGACGAGAGGACCAAACTTGAGCCGAAGACGAGGCGATGCGTCTTTGTCGGCTATGGTCGGGATGAGTTTGGCTATAGACTCTACGACCCAGTGGAAGAAAAGCTCTACAGAAGCAGGGACGTGGTGTTCGTCGAGGATCAGACCATGACCAACACTCAGGATTCCGAGACGCCTTCTGAGGCTGAGGAATTGCCTGAGTTAGAGTCATTTCGCTTCGAGCAGTTTCCAGAGGACATCGCAGAGGATCCAGTTATGGGGGAGCCGGTACATGGAGTAGCTCCCAACCTTGATCATCAGCCTGCTGATGGTGGTCAGGGTGTCCCTCAGGAGGATGAGCATGCCGGAGAGGTAGTTCCTGAAGGGACGGAGGCTGTCGGTATACAGCCAGCACCAGTGGCTCCACTGAGAAGGAGTGACAGGGATCGTCGACCATCTACGAGATACTCACCGGATGAGTATGTGCTATTGACTGACGGGGGGGAGCCCGAAAGTTTCGCAGAGGCTATGGAAGACGAACACAGGCAGGAGTGGATGGTGGCTATGCAGGAGGGGATGAGTTCCTTGCACACCAATTCCACTTATGATCTGGTGCGATTGCCAAAGGGCAAGAAGGCTTTGAAGAATCGATGGGTGTTCAGAGTGAAGCAGACGGATGATGCTACTCGCCCTCGATACAAAGCGAGGCTGGTAGTCAAAGGCTACGGTCAGCGGAAAGGCGTGGATTATGATGAGATCTTTTCGTCTGTCGTCAAGCATTCGTCTATTCGGGTGGTGCTAGCATTAGCAGCCAGTTTCGACTTGGAGGTCGAGCAGATGGACGTGAAGACGGCATTCCTCTACGGTGATCTTGAGGAGGAGTTGTACATGGAGCAGCCAGAGGGATTCTGTGAGAAGGGCAAGTCACATTTGGTCTGCCGGTTGAGGAAGAGCTTGTATGGTCTGAAGCAGGCTCCGAGGCAGTGGTACAGGAAGTTCGAGTCGTTTATGGGGGAGCATGGTTATGCACGGACGACGTCGGATCATTGTACATTTGTGAGGTATTTTGCCGATGATAATTTTATCATTTTGTTGCTCTATGTTGATGATATGCTATTAGTGGGTCGGAATGCCACTAGGATAGCGGAGTTGAAGCGCCAACTGGGCGCGGCATTCTCTATGAAGGATTTGGGCACAGCGAAGACTATTCTTGGGATGGAGATCAGCCGAGAGAGAGAGAGTCCAAGCTGCTACACTTGTCCCAAAAGAAGTACATTCACCGGGTACTTCAGCGTTTCGGGATGGACGGGTCGAAGAAAGTGAGTTCCCCCCTCGCGGCTCACTTTAAGCTCATTGAGGAACAGTGTCCATCTACCGAGGACGAAAAGGAAGATATGGAGCGGGTTCCATATGCCTCAGCTGTGGGAAGCCTGATGTATGCTATGGTGTATACGAGGCCAGATATTGCTCATGCAGTTGGTACGGTTAGCAGGTATCTTTCAAATCCTGGAACGGTACATTGGAGTGCGGTCAAGTGGATTCTACGTTATCTTCAGGGCACTGCTGGTTGGAGACTTTCCTTTGATGGTGACGAGTCGAAGCTGGTTGGGTATACCGACGCTGATATGGCTGGAGATGTAGACACGAGGCGATCGACTTCGGGCTACGTGATGATGTTTGCGGGAGGAGCAGTATCGTGGCAGTCGCAGTTGCAGAAGTGTGTTGCCTTGTCGACGACAGAGGCAGAGTACATTGCGGCGACGGAGGCTTGCAAGGAGCTGTTGTGGATGAAGAAGCTGCTGCAGGAAATGGGACTGAAGCAAGAGCAGTATACTTTGCTTTGCGACAGTCAGAGTGCTATTCACCTTATGAAGAATCAGACGTTTCATAGCCGGTCCAAGCACATTGAGACCCGGTATCATTGGATACGGGATGTGGTTGAGAAGAAGGACGCGGAGCTTGAGAAGGTTCATACAGGTGACAACGGAGCTGATATGTTCACGAAGATTCTACCAAGGGGGAAGTTTGAGTACTGCAGGCAGGTCGTCGGGATGACGACATCCTCCCCATAGTTGTGAAGGGGGAGATTTGTTGGAGTGGGTGGGGTTCCCAACCTATGTGGAGAAGGCCCCGGAGTGCGACGAGCGCCGTTCGTGTGTCGAAGAAGCTCGGGAAGTAGGCGACGCGGAGTCGCTGCTGCTGTTGCTGCCCCCATGGGAGGTTCTGGAACAGGGGATCCGAGTTCGGGCCGAACTCGGTCACATGGCGAGTTCGGGCCGAACTCGGTCTGGCCACTCCAGCATTGTGGCGTGAGGTTCTGGATGCTCGACACAGAGTTCTGGCCGAACTCTGTGTCGTCGGGGGCTGAAGCGGATTTCTGGATGAGTTTTCATCATTGGATCTAATCCAATGGTCCAGGTTTGTTGCAGGATTAGGGAGATAAATTGAGTTTTCTCAACCCTAATTCATTATTGCAAGAAACACAAGTTTGAGAGAGGAAGGAGGCAAGAGTGCCATTGCAACTTCGGAGAAGAAGACGGAGGATTGAAGGTCGCTATTCGAAGGAGATCGTGTTCGGGTAATCTCTACTCGTCGTTCTCGCTCTTCGTAGCCTTGTAATCATTGTTCTTATCTCTGAGTGTTGTGGGAATCCGATTTGGATCGGGAGGAGTTTGTAGAGGGTGTAATTCTTCTATTCCATTAGTGGAGGCTTCTCAGGGTTGGACTCCGATCGTCCCGTGGTTTTTTCCCGCAAGGGTTTCCACGTCAAAAATTCTCTGTGTCTGCGTGGATTGTTTTTGTGTGATTGTTTTTGGGTTCGTGCGTTGTATTGCTCGGTCCTCTCGCAGGTACTCTCCGGTTTGGGAAAAGGTTTCCGCGTTTCTTTCCCAACATATATGAGCCTCATCTATTAATTATAACTCACTGAGATGAGCCTAACTCACTGAGATTGTAATTATGATACTCAAAAGAAATGTACTGAGTCTGGCCTTCACTGGCCCACTGAATGTGCAACTCACTGAACTGTCCTGGCTCTATCTAGGCTCGTATCAAAAAAAGTGTAGCAAATTATCCCTATGAGAAGACAATGCATGTTGGACAATCTATGGCTATGCGACAAAGTAAATCAAGATACGGGGAAGTTTACTTTTACTTTTACTGTTTTACGGGGTTCTAGATATAACATTCTACGTTACATATGATTTCTTGGAAGTTCTTTCTGTATTTTTTTATTACTGGGTTATAAATTTGCTCCAAGATATGCGTGCGTGTCTCATCTCTTTTAGTATTACAGGGAAGTTTAGAAATTAAAATTGTACTGGCTACTGTTATATATGGTCTCTTATTACTCTACTCTAAATTCTTATTACTGAATTGCAACATTTGAAATGGCAACCTTACTTTCTTCGTTGTTATCTACCTTATTCATGTAGAATAGCAGATTTACCGATTCATGGGAATGGTGGAATTCATTTAGGCTTCTATGTGAACACCACAGTCAACTGTTTGTAGCTCTCGACATTTTGTATGTGAAACATCTTATCTTTATATAGCTTAGATAATTTCTCCATGCATACTCTAATGATGGGATTTATATGGTGCTGAAAGTTGAATAATTGCTCAATAACCTTTTATCAGGAGTTCGCTTCCATCTAGTAACTCATTTGGACGATGGTTTGGGTAACCTGTTAGAGCAGCTATAATTCATACAGATGTATGTGTTTTTAAATGTTCAAAACACATTGAGTTGCAATTTGGTTTCTGGAAGTCCTAACTGATGCTTGTTGTTGATCTGATAGTCATTCTTAATAAATGCAAGAGGAATCCCAATTGTCTGTCCAAGCAACACCAGAAGCTAGTAACAAGCTTGTCTAAAAAATTGTTGCCGTCTGTGACACATTCTGTGGCACATGTATCGGATATGACACAAACCAAAGTACATAAAACCACATAAAGTCAGCATCATGTCCGTATTGTCATGTTTGTTTTGTATCACACCATATTTGTATTCGGACAACATAGTTTTACACTCAATTGGCCTCGCTTGCAGTAAGTAAAAAGATTTATGAGGATTTACTATCAACATATGAAGTTTTAACTTTTGAGGAACCGATTTGGAGATATGAGTGAAGTAGCTTCTAATGCTTTAGAGGTATCAATATCATATGTACGGAGTCGTAGTATGATCAATCTGATCTGTTTTGGTATACCTGGAATTCTATACATAGCTACCCCCATGAGCCTGCCATGGCTCAAGTATTTACTTATGCTCAATTTCTTTATTCGAGTCGTATCGAGAAGTGAATTCTATGAACATGTTACTTAATGTGTTTGGTTACATTGATTATAAGCACACCATCTGTTTTAATTAATGACTAAAAGAATATTTTTGTTGTTCTTTACATTAATAGTTCTTGACATCAGGCTTATTTTGACATAGGTCTGAAAGTTGTGTGTGCAGCAATAAAATCAATCTGTATTTATAATTCTATAATAGTGAGTTCAATATCTATATAAGAACTGTATATTGATAATTTGTGTTCTTCTTCTCTCAGGAACTTGCTGAAAATTGAAGGTGCATGCATGCTGTGAATAGGGGAATGCTGTGGATATGGGAGGGATGTGCTCCGTTCTGGTTTGCTACTTTTTTGTTTTATTTGTATGATTATCAAATGTGGTTGGATTATGTTTTGTGGTTTGGATATTTAAGTGGTATGGAGACTACAGATGTAGGATATGTGTACTGGTTGGACTATGTTGTGGTTGGACAAGTGATGTATGTTTGTGGTGGGATGTATATTTGAAATTTTTTGGTGTATGAACAATACAGTTTGTTAATATGAAAATTGGATTTTATAGTAATTTGATGTATGTGTAACTTCTGGATTGATATTATGTGTGTTTGATTAATATTATATAATTCTTGACGGAATTTTGGCAAGCTTTTCTTGACTGCAATTTGGCAAGCTTCTCTTGACGGTTGTCAAACGTAAATTTTAATTCAAATCATGCTGCATAATAGCCTGTGAATAAATGCTTTTCTTGACGGCTAATAGCCGTTATCTAGGCCGGAGTCAAGAAAAGTTTTTGCCTACGTTGATGGTTTCTAAAAATTGCTATCTTGACGGCTAAAAACAGTCAAGAAAATTACTTCATATGACGGCCAAAAATCGTCAAGAAAAGCCCTGCCAGCGACCGTCAACAAAATGTGGGACTTTTTTTTGACTCCGGCCTACTTGACGGATCCACAACCGTCAAGATACCCATTTTTTGACGGAGAATCACCGTCAAGAAAAGTCTTTATTCTTGTAGTGGTTTGGAGATCCTCCTTGATTTCTGCTCAGACTTTAGAAAATATTTTTAAAATCCCGAAGCGGCACCAGCGCATGGGCGTGAGATCGAGGCGTCAGTTTTTTCATTTATGTGCCGCATCTCACAGATATCGATGAGCCGCATAGAAGTGGGTTTATGCAACAACAACTTCTATCCTATAAATAGACTTTTTTTAGGAGAGACAGAGAGTTTACTTTCTCTTTCATTTTTGAAAATTTTTAAACTCTTTTGAGCAATCCTCCCTTTCTTCTCCCTCATGAATGAGATGAATTGTGATTGAGCAGATTATATCTGACTTAAGAAAGTTTTCAAGATGGCCAACTCTTGCGCGTATAACACTTATATGTGCATAAGAGACCATGCGCATAGACTGTGTGCGCATAGGGCTTCTGTAATTAGAATGTAGATTATGGATTTAAATCATACATTTCTAACTTGTTTTTCTTTGATTTTGTAGTCAAAATTTCAGTAAACCCTCTTAGTGAAACTTTCCTTGATCCTGCTGAAGAATCGTTGTGCGGACATAGTAGCCTATCTTGTAGCTCAGCTAAGCAAATGCCAACATGTTGACTGACATGTTATGATTGCTGAACAATACATGACATTTCTGTCAAAAATGATAAATAGCAAAAAACTTGCTGCATTAAATAGTCAGGAGCACAAGAAATCAGCATTCCTATTTGTTGATGCGTTGATCATTGCCGCACCCTAAACAGCTAAGCCGAAAAAGATAATAGGGATTGGTTCTTCAAGATGAATGACTGGATACAGTTCCGACCCCACATGGAACGTCATGATCCACTATCAGCATATGTCCTGGTGACTTCTCAAAGGAAGATGAACTGAGAATTAACACCCGGCCTATCAAGAGCCTTGATCCGAAGAATCCGTCATAAGTCTGGTGACTATAAAAAAGACACCTTTAAATGCACTAAAGGGTCTCGCTCCTATAGCTTACTGGGACTATTGTCCGTCTCCATCGTGTATGATATGGGACCCAATGTCTAAGCGTACATCGTAGAGACTTTCGCCAACCAATCCCTCCAAAAGAAGAAGTCATACCTACCAGCAAGTTGGACCCATAGCATCAAATATTGGAGCGATTTGACGCATTGGATGTTATCCGAATATGAGAGGAACTTCAAAGATATCATCCTATGTTATGCCATCAGGGCCACATACCACGGGTTAAAATTGAATTCTTATTTGTTTATGTAACGCTCAAGTCCCAAAATACGTAGGATTATGAATACGTATACATGTCAGCTACATATCGAGTCTAGTCCGACTTGAATACGTATAATCTATCCTTGTGTTCTAATTCTATCTATCAATCAACTATAAATATATCTATCTCAATCCACAAGATAAGTAACATCAAGAATAAATAGTGTATGTCATGGTCTGCAACCCAATAACATATGTGTTCGATTATACCCGAAGAACGATATGGGTCTAAAGAACAAGACTAAATAACAGAATAGGAATAATGAGTAAATGTAGAAGCACGATTAAATACATGAGCCAGATATAACAATACCTGCATGATCAACAGACTATCTCTACATGACCAACTACCTGGAAAGATCACCAAGTCCTCAGGGGACACAACAAGGTACAGAAAAATCTGCCAATGTAATAGTAAAGAAAAATAAAGTAAAGGGTAACTACTCTAACCAGTCTAAGTGATATGCACATGAGAACATTTTTTTGGATATCAGGCTTCAATTACTGAGGCTCACAAGCACCTCAACAACTCACACCGAAGGCACCTTGTGGTGGTACCTTACACAAACGTGTCAAGATAACACCAAAGCTCGGGTATAGAGACAGTGATAAACGATCAGATAACAACCAAGTCCCGACTATAGAGATAAGGCAAAACTTGTCAAGGTAGCCTAATATGACGGTAATATTCTCACCACCCTATGTCTAGAACTAGCAAGTCAAGTCCAGTATAACAAGTCACAAGTGCAAGTATCAATTTAGTATCCTATCACAAAGTCCATAACCACGAATGCTCATGTAAACTCCCTGTCGTGAATCGTGTCAGTGTCCTGTGGTATATCGTGTCAATGAACATGAATAAAATATATGCGATGCCAAGCATCAATACTCGATGACTACAAGATGTCATCGGCACCTGATGTAACATGACCGCAAAGTATCAGCTAATCCTATGTTCTCAATGATAACGAATCAAGAAAATAAAATACAACAAATAAAATAAACGACGTTAAATTTTAATATTAGCAAGGTACATTTACCTGTAACTTCCAATTGCGAATATGACGACCCGACTCCAAAATCCTCGCTAACACTGTCACGTACACCTAGAGTTAGTAAAAATAACTATCAATAATATATTTATGACATAGACTTACCATATATCGTCCGAATAGATTTATTTTACTAAACTAGTCCATACTGCACATAGGACCAATCTAACATATATGGTACCAAATCAACTTTAATAAATAATATTTTTATAAAGTAAAAATATAATATTTATCTCTAGAAAACTTTATTAAAATATTTATAATCATATTTAGACTATATTCGTTTTAAGGAAAACTAGTATCACTATTATATTTGTTACCTTACCTATTTAACTCAATCTAGCTTATATAGTATTAAATCTACATGGAAATTTTGTAATAAATCTTATGTATTCTAATATTTTTATAAATTAAAAATATCATATTTATTTCTGGAAAAATATTTATAAATACTTTATAATAATAATTTATGTATTCTAATCATAGAAAAATATGTATACAAGTCTCATATTGGTTCTACATTGATAGTCATTGACTTGGTCCATTAATTCATGCCCGAAAGGATAATTTTGAAATAAATCTTAGTTCTGGAAAAATACTAATAAATATGTAAAAATATTTTTTTTATATCAAAATATACACAACATTAATTCGGTAATGGTATATGAAGTTTCAAATCAATTGAACACATAGAACTCATGGATTTTGATGTTTTGATATTATGGTAAAATGTCCGACTTTTATGTAAATAGTAAATGAAACCAAAATGATGCAAAAGTATATGCGTTGGAAAGCTTAGGAAGTCTAGTTTCTTACCAAAAATATACAAAAAGTCGAAATGGTCGAAAGTGGATGAAAATTGGCTCACAATAGAACTGGTATGTTCTGGACACCATTTCGTAGAATGGACGTCTCGATCAAACCATTTGGAGCTGTGCGGGTGGCCAATTGGACATGAAAATAGACACAAAAAATCTTTTTATTAGTTTTGGTTTTACGAAAAGATGAGGTTGGAAAGTATACGAAATCCTAGATGCATGGATCACCACAAAAACTATGTCATGCCCAGTTCCAAAAATACGGAACCGAGCCACGTGGCAAGGCCAGCAAGTACTACTCCAAATGATTATCCCAATTTAATGGAACCGTTATAGTAGCACTTAAGCTGTAGAGTGAAATAATATAAGGTAAATGCCCAAAAATCACCAATAACTAATCTCATCCATAATACGAATGAAGGAAACATATATAGATAAAATGACTACCACATGTGCTGAAATAATAAGTCTATAAGTAAAACATGGTACAAAACTGAATGAAAGTATTACGAGAACAATCATGCTAATACAATACTGATAAAAAAATACAAGAAGAAAACTAGATCTGTCACGACCCGCACCCACTGTTAGGGTACGAGAACGTAACGACGCCCAGCCTACGCCGCAGTGTCGGCGGTAGAACGCTGTCCTAGGTCACAACATCTAACATATAATGCTAAGTAGTTTATACTCCCCGAATGGGGGTGACATAGCAGATACAGTCTCAATCACATCTAAGGTAGAGCATAATAAGAATAGATAAAACATGAAATCCAAAAGAGATACAGGAGATAGAAGTCTAAGTGTCTAAGATACAAAAACCCAGAAATACATATCAAAACTCAAATACAGTAATCCACAAAGTAAATACAACTCCAGACAGAAGAAATACCATCTAAACAACCTCTAATGTGTCTTCTCTAGGCTAGCAGGCAATTCCAGGCTATCTGTAAAATTTATCAACAGGTCCAGTCAGGACATGAGCGAGTACAGTACATCTCAACAGATCATATATAGCAGGTTACAAAGTATAATCATGCAGTAAAGTAAGATACAGGTACTGAAAGAAACAGTATATAAATAGAGAGAGAACTGTAATAGAAATATCTACTATACATAGAGAACTAGCAGTGACTAGTGATTCAGAGTACAATATAGACATGTAAATGGCCTGGGATGATTCTGATAAGACACTAAGGAATGATTCTGATAAGATACTACTGGTGTATTATTCACTTGTCCAATTCTACTCTCCCGTACCCCCAATCAATACACAAGGATCCAGCCAGGTTATGTTATATGATTCCATGTGCGGCCCCCGAAGGGTGATACATGGATGTCCCATAAATGGAGATTCTGGGGGTTACCCAACAGTGTAAGATTCAAGAGACTCTGTGATCATGAGGGTACATGTCACAAGTGATCAAATGAACCAAGAAGCATAGTGATACGCCATGTAAGTGAAATGCACAGAATACGTAGTACCCGATGCTCTATAAGGATAACATCTCAAGAAAGGATCCATATAGTACCAATCCGTGTGACCATCGTGACAGTACAAGTAAAGTAATCTATTGCAGAAAATAATTCTAAACAGTATATGAAATGATCAGAGAATGTACTCGCCTGATAACCTGAACAGCTGATAAGTATAGGGGGTCCAACTGAAGCCACAGAGTCCTATTTAAAGCAACACAGGTTACAAGGGGTTCAAGTTGTAATAAAAGAATCTCTAAAATCAATCTACATTATCCTAGGTTCTTCTAAGTCAAAATAACTCTAGGTCAACTCCGGTCAATAATCTAGTCAACTAGGTCAAGTGTTGACTTACAGTTGACTTTGGGTCAACTGGTCAACTCTGGTCAACAGGGTTAATTTTAGTCTAATATAAAGTGTACTTCGTTACTTGTACGTCGAAACTTACGACACGCAAATCGAGGTAAGAAGATTATCGGTAAGGTTGATAATCTTATTATAGTGATCTATGTGTCTAACTTGTCAATTTCAGCGATGTGAGATCACTGGAATTGGCTGATCTCAGTTTCGTTGTACTAATCCCGAAATACGAATATTATATGAATTAATTATTAATTAATTATAAAAAGGTTAAACTCAGAGAAATTATCAACAAACATTGTCGGACGATGAAATAAACATCGCCAACGTGTCCAGAATGGTCAAATTAGCTAGGATAGCCTACCCAACGGTCCAATTTGGACACAAGGGCAAAAAGGTAATTTTGGGTCAAAACAGTGTCCGTGTCGGAGCCGTTTTGCACCGAAAAATGTACAAGAAAAAATTCTATAAAATAGAAAAAAATTATATGTCCACGAAACCAGAATGACGATACGAACCCAACGGTATCTCCAGAATTGGATTCCGTTGACCCGATCTCAATTTGATCCGTTGACCAGAACTTGGAATTCCGGTTTACACGGAAATGCGTGCCGGAGCCAAAGTTTTTAAAACTCAGCAAACTACCTGTCAACGAGTCCAGAATGATGATACGGACTCAACGATATCTCCGAAATTGGATTCCGATGAGTCGATCTCAAAATGACCCGTTGACCCGGATATTGGTATCCGACTTGCACCGAAATGCGTGTCCGATCCAATGTCCACCAAAACCTAGCAAATTATATGTCAACGAGTCCAGAATGACGATACAAACTCAATAGTATATCCGGAATTGGATTCCGATGAGCCGGCGTCAAAAAGTTCCGTTGACCCAGAATGTAGGACCCACTTTGCACCAAAAAACGTGCCAGGGCCCACGTTCTCCAAATCTAACAAATTTTATATGAAAACATGCCAAAACGACGCCACAAGTCTAATGGTGGTGTCAGAAATGAAATCTGGAGTCCCGTGTTCAAAAATGGAATTTTACAAGTTGGAAATTACGAATTCGGACGGCAAACTTTGGCGTCGAATTCAACCAATCAAACAAGCTCACAATAAAACGAAACTGGAGGGGTAGCAAGAGGGTTATACCAGATTCGCATCGGAACTGGTAGCACGCCAAACGGAGCTGCGGTGGAGGAGATACAAGCTGACGAAGTTGGCCCCGCGAAACTGTCCAAATTTAATACAATTTAAACAGTCAACTTGGTGGCCGGTTTTGATGTATCAAACGATAAAATTAACGAACGAAAATTGACAGGGATGAAGGTGGATATACCGAGATTGCGACGGAGCGAAGAAATCGCCGATCCAACGGTCGGATTTCCAAAAAATCGTGCACGAATTTGCTGCGACGGAACGCCAAAATGAACTCGATCCCGCGCACGTCACGACGGGACGTCGTGCAAAACGCACGAATCGCCTCGACGGCGCATCCCGAAGGACGGTGGCCGTCAGGGAAGGCTCACCGGAGAGAGGGGGTACACGGCCAGGGGGCCTCGACGGCCCACGCGGCGGCGCGACGGTGCAAGACGGCGGCCCACGCGCGCGCATGTGTGCGCGCCTACATGCGAGCGTGCATGAAGCTGCTGCTGCAGCTGCTGCGCACCGGCGGTGGCCGACCCGGCCAGGCGGCGCGGCCAGGGGGCATGGCGACGGAGCACCTCGACGAGGGTGGAGGTGGCTGTTGTGGCGAAGTGGTGGTGGTCGCCGTTTGGCTTTGGGTGTTGGTCGGGTGGCTAAGGAGGAGGAAGAATGGAGCTGGAGATGGAGGAAAGGAGAGGAGATGGGTGAGCTCGGCCGACGACCAGGGGGAGGAGGGTGGCCGGGGTGTGGCCAAGGGAGGTGGTGTTGTCGGGTTTGAGCATGCTGGTGATCGGGTTGGTGTTGGGAAAAAGGGTGCTGTTGGTTTTGTTGTTGGTGTGAAGAACAATAGAGTTGGAGAGAGAGATAAAGGAAACAATTAATGAGAGAGAATGTTGTTCTCTCATGAAAGTTAGGGCCGGCCATGTTGGCCAAGGGGATTGGGAAAAGTTGCCTGGGAAATTAATGGGTGAGATTCATTTGGAGAATCAAATGGCTAGGAATTAAATGGAGAAATAGGGTATTCCAAGGGAAATAAATCAATAGAAAATTTCCTATTAAATATTTAAAAATAGGTAAAATGAGCACTTAATATTTTTGGGCAAGAAATATGACGGTATCATGATGGAGAGTAACATGGAGCTGGGCTGGACTCGATGGAGCCGAATTGGGTCAAAACCGGACATTGTGCAAAAATCGAATTAAAATTAGAAATCGATGATCTTGGGTAAACAAGTAGCACATGGGAATTCCAATAAATGGGACACAAGTGGCGGACGGGTAGTAGGCTCAATGTGGGCTATGTCCATAGTTGGGGCTGACAGATTTTGGTCGACAGGGGACCCACAAATCAAGTTGGAAGATGAATGTGACGCCGTGGAGTGAAATAAAATTGGGTCACGTGTCGGGAAAGTTGTACGAATCAAATGGAGCACAAAATGACGTGTCTGAGTGGGACACGAAGGTCATGGGTGACGAGCGTCTCGAGTAGATCAAGCATGAGAAGTTTGTTTCAAGAAACTGACTGGTCTTGCGCTCCCAAATTAAAAGTCATGGTAACGTGCTAAAAATGATCAAGGAAAAGAGTGGGAAAATAAATAATAATCAAATGGTCTAAATCAACCCGAAGTTCAGCGAAGCAAAAAGAGCACAAGGGAACAAGTCTGAGTGGGATACTATATACCATCATGAAGGTAATCATGTCCACTCCAAAACTTGTGAAGAAGATTTCCAGAGTTGAACATCATTGACACTCCAAATATCAATGGCACGGGAAAGCACACTTAAGGAAAAAATTAACAGAATAAATTATTTATTGAAATTAAAATCAATCAGAAAATAAATAAAAATAAATAAAATTAACCCGAAATTCAGGGTGCTCACATCCTACCCACCTTATATAAATTTCGTCCTCGAAATTAAAATGTCCATACTCCCTCTAGGTCAAACCCCCACAATCGAGTCCCAAAATAAAACATGCGATCAAAAGGACGGCATACAGGGTCATGGCATACGATGGTAGTGAAAGTCTCATCTAGGTATACTAGTCGTGCTAATACCAAAACAGTCATAGGATATCAAACACACAAGCAGTCTAGGGTGCTAAACATAAGTTACAAAAACAACAAACCATCAAAACTGTAAGGCAGTCTACCATCCTATATGAAAACTGGTACTTATCATAAAAATAAAGAAAAGTAACTACCCATTATCTTTAAAGGGTTCAGAAAAAGAAAGAAAATCAAAATCAAAGTTAAGGAATGAAAGCCAATTTCATGAAAATTTCTAATCACAATACGTATTAAGAATATTTAGTCTCGATACGATCTAAGTTGATCAAATTAGGGAAAATCAAGATTTAGGCAATATGGAGGACAGGTTCAACAAAGTCTGAGATCGAGCATACAAGGATAGAGATTCAGGTCACAATCAAATTTAATTCAATTAAGTACAACCCAAGATATAAATATGATAAGAAAAGATAATCGAATTCGATTTGGTCGTGATTAAGGAAACTAGGATTCAATGATATTGAAAAACCCCTTTTAGAGAAAACAGGAAAAGATTTCATACGAAGTCAGCAAATCATCCCTCTCTAATACTATCAGTTTATCATTTGCCAAACCATATTCTTTTTTTTTCACAAGTCCCAATATGAAAATCAACCTTCATATGACTATCATCGAAATTTTATAATCCTTCAGTCATCTACACCTTTACCACAATCACCATAGACAAAATTCCAAACTTCCAAAATATTTTTCACGAAGCATACCCCTCTTAATTAGGTATCAACACTTATCCATTTAATCAAGTTTCCAAATTCTTTCACCTCGTTGTAAATTAGATCCGAAACCTCTAAATCCAGTTTATGGAATTCTCGTACTTGTTTAAATCAAGTCTCGTATTTATTCAACCCTAATACCACTATGTCATGCAAAATTCATTCTCGTTTTATAGATCAACCTTCACATTTCTTCAACGTTCACCTTCAATTATTATCCTTTTGAATTCTACACATTTTTTTAATCATCCAAAATAATTCCTATAACTTAAAATCCTTGTGTTCTATCTGTCTCTAGTCATTTCTTACAATATCTAGTTCAATTTTGCATAATCATTGATTACAATAAAATTCTCTTTCCATTACTACATTTCCACATCGTCTCAGAGTAAAAGTTTTCCCCAGAATCAATAACCAAAATTTTCTAAGTTATCAAAACTAGGTTGACCTTGAACATCCTCATTAGTTTTGAAATACATCCATAAATTATTCATAACCAACTTTCCGTGATTGTTTCTAAATTGATAACATTTATCCCTCGATTTCATTTTAAACCTTTACCACATCCCCATTTTAAAAAAAAATTATTGGACATCCAACGTTCTGATTCCTACAAATCATTCTATAATAACCATTTACGTCATTTCCACACTAGATGGTTCACGTTATTTCCTCAACATTTCTCAGGCAAAATGATATGAAGATTCAAGAGTTTTCAAGGTACAGCTGACAGAATTATATACGAGACAGGGAGTTGATGTAATCATGACGGGTATACAAGACAAGGAATGATGGTAATAAAATACTGGCAGGAAAAAAATGATGAAAGAATCTGTTCTGCTTATCTGTTTAAAAGAGGAACCCAATTGAAATCAGAGCTATAATATCAAATCCAAAATAAGGCCTAGCAAAATCACTGATTTATTGTATTAAGAAGAAATAAATTTGTAAGAAGTTACACAAGGTTTATAAAAATAGCTAAAGCTACATCCTAAGTAAACAAGGAGAAACAAAACAAAACAAAACAACAATAATTCCTTTTTTTAATGACCGAAACAAGAGCCGCAAAAACATGTTCGAAAATATTTAAGGTACAATCTGATAATCATATGCGTCTATCCAAAATCATGGTACTCTAAATCCTCGTCATACTAGTAAGCAAGGCTACGATAATCACAGAGTCCTTGACTTATGCACATACCTCTAGAATCATGGTATTTAACATTTTCGCGATGCCGCTAGCTTGGCTGCGAAAACCTTAAATTCCCACACCCGAGAAATATATCCAAAATCAGACTATATGTCCTCACCATGCTGGCTAATGTGACTATAGAAGACTAGATTCCAAAACTCAGATGACCTAGCCCATATAATTTCATCTTGTCAAAAATTAAATTAAATCAACAATGAATACCCAAAAAAAAACAAATCAATTTATCAACAAACATCAAAATTCAAAAAAATGAATAAAATCCATCAAAATACAAACTCGGATGCTACAGCTAACATCAAGATTCAAATTTCAACAATCTTCATCAAAATCAATAAATATAAACTCAAATTCAATAATAATCCACCAAAATCAAATTTAATAGCAGAAAGTAAAGATAAATCAAATCAAGGAAAAAGAGTTTTCAAATCGGAGTTAAACAAGATTCTTAAGGGTCGTCCCAAGAATCTCTCAAGGATCCTAACTGTGATTGAGTATCTTCAAAAATATATCCTAATCCTACTGCAGGCTGTAGTGGTACTCTAGTTCGAATACCACTACACAAACTCGACCTGCATGGGCCACCACTAAAAACGTGTCACGACCCGCACCCACTGTTAGGGTACGAGAACGTAACGACGCCCAGCCTACGCCGCAGCGTCGGCGGTAGAACGCTGTCCTAGGTCACAACATCTAACATATAATGCTAAGCAGTTTATACTCCCCGAATGGGGGTGACATAGCAGATACAGTCTCAATCACATCTAAGGCAGAGCATGATAAGAATAGATAAAACATAAAATCCAAAAGAGATACAGGAGATAGAAGTCTAAGTGTCTAAGATACGAAAACCCAGAAATACATATCAAAACTCAAATACAGTAATCCACAAAGTAAATACAACTCCAGACAGAAGAAATACCATCTAAACAACCTCTAATCTGTCTCCTCTAGGCTAGCAGGCAATCCCAGGCTATCTGTAAAATTTATCAACAGGTCCTTTCTGAACAGGAGCGAGTACAGTACATCTTAACAGATCATAGCAGGTTAGAAAGTATAATCATGCAGTAAAGTAAGATACAGGTACTGAAAGAAATAGTATATAAACAGAGAGAGAACTGTAATAGAAATATCTACTATACATAGAGAACTAGCAGTGACTACTGATTCAGAGTACAATATAGACATGTAAATGGCCTGGGATGATTCTGACAAGACACAAAGGAATGATTCTGATAAGATACTACTGGTGTATTATTCACATGTCCAATTCTACTCCCCCGTACCCCCAATCAATACACAAGGATCCAGCCAGGTTATGTTATATGATTCCATGCACGGCCCCCGAAGGGTGATACATAGATGTCCTATAAATGGGGATTCTGGGGGTTACCCAACAATGTAAGATTCAAGAGACTCTGTGATCATGAGGGTACATGTCACAAGTGATCAAATGAACCAAGAAGCATAGTGATACGCCATGTAAGTGAAACGCACAGAACACGTAGTACCCGATGCTCCATAAGGATAACATCTCAAGAAAGGATCCATATAGTACCAATCCGTGTGACCATCGTGACAGTACAAGTAAAGTAATCTACTGCAGGAAATAATTCTAAACAGGATATAAAATGATCAGAGAATGTATTCGCCTGATAACCTGAACAGCTGATAAGTATAGGGGGGTCCAGCTGAAGCCACAGAGTCCTATTTAAAGCAACACAGGTTACAAGGGGTTCAAGTTGTAATAAAAGAATCTCTAAAATCAATCTACATTATCCTAGGTTCTTCTAAGTCAAAATAACTCTAGGTCAACTCCGGTCAATAATCTAGTCAATTAGGTCAAGTGTTGACTTACAGTTGACTTTGGGTCAACTGGTCAACTCTGGTCAACAGGGTTAATTTTAGTCTAATATAAAGTGTACTTCATTATTTGTACGTCGAAACTTACGACACGTAAATCGAGATAAGAAAATTATCGGAAAGGTTGATAATCTTATTATAGTGATCCATGTGTCTAACTTGTCAATTTTAGCGATGTGAGATCACTGGAATTGGCTGATCTCAGTTTCGTTGTACTAATCCCGAAATACGAACATTATATGAATTAATTATTAATTAATTATAAAAAGGTTAAACTCAGAGAAATTATCAACAAAATTGTCGGACGATGAAATAAACATCGCCAACGTGTCCAGAATGGTCAAATTAGCTAGGATAACCTACCCAACGGTCCAATTTGGACACAAGGGCAAAAAGGTAATTTTGGGTCAAAATGGTGTCCGTATCGGAGCCATTTTGCACCGAAAAATGTGCAAGAAAACAAGTCTATAAAATATAACAAATTATATGTCCACGAAACCAGAATGACGATACGAACCCAACGATATCTCCAGAATTGGATTCCGTTGACCCGATCTTAATTTGGTCCGTTGACCAGAACTTGGAATTTCGGTTTGCACGAAAATGCGTGCCGGAGCCAAAGCTCTCAAAACTCAGCAAACTACCTGTCAACGAGTCCAGAATGATGATACGAACTCAACGATATCTCCGAAATTGGATTCCGATGAGCCGATCTCAAAATGACCCGTTGACCCGGATATTGGTATCCGACTTGCACCAAAATGCGTGTCTGATCCAATGTCCACCAAAACCTAGAAAATTATATGTCAACGAGTCCAGAATGACGATACAAACTCAACGATATATCCGGAATTGGATTCCGATGAGCCGGCGTCAACAAGTCCCGTTGACCCAGATGTGGGATCCACTTTGCACCGAAAAACGTGCCAGGGCCCACGTTCTCCAAATCTAACAAATTTTATATAAAAACATGCCAGAACGATGCCACAAGTCTAATGGTGGTGTCAGAAATGAAATTTGGAGTCCCGTGTTCAAAAATGGAATTTTACAAGTTGAAAATTACGAATTCGGACGGCCAACTTTGGCGTCGAATTCAACCAATCAAACAAGCTCACAATGAAACAAAACTAGAGAGGTAGCAAGAGGGTTATACCAGCTTCGCACAGGAACTGGTAGCACGCCGAACGGAGCTGCGGTGGAGGAGATACAAGCTGACGAAGTTGGCCCCGCGAAACTGTCTAAATTTAATACAATTTAAACGGTCAACTTGGTGGCCGGTTTTGATGTATCAAACGATAAAATTAACGGACGAAAATTGACAGGAATGAAGGTGGATATACCGAGATTGCGACGGAGCGAAGAAATCGTCGATCCAACTTTTGAATTTCTGGGAAATCGTGCGCAAAGTTGCTACGACGGAACGCCAAAATGAACTCGATCCCGTGCGCGTCACGACGGGACGTCGTACAAAACGCACAAATCGCCTCGACGGCGCGTCCCGGAGGACAGTGGCCATCAGGGAAGGCTCGCCGGAGAGAGGGGGTGCACGGCCAGGGGGCCTCGACGGCCCACGAGGCGGCGTGGTGGCGCACGACGGCGGCCCGCGCGCGCGCGCCTGCATGCGAGCGTGCATGAAGCTGCTGCTGCAGCTGCTGCGCACCGGCGGTGGCCGGCCCGGCCAGGCGGCGCGGCTAGGGGGCATGGAGGCGGAGCACCTCGACGAAGGTGGAGGTGGCTGTTGTGGCGAAGTGGTGGTGGTCGCCGTTTGGCTTTGGGTGTTGGTCGGGTGGCTAAGGAGGAGGAAGATTGGAGCTGGAGATGGAGGAAAAGAGAGGAGATGGGTGAGCTCGGCCGACGACCAGGGGGAGGAGGGTGGCCGGGGTGTGGCCAAGGAAGGTGGTGTTGTCGGGTTTGAGCATGCTGGTGATCGGGTTGGTGTTGGGAAAAAGGGTGCTGTTGGTTTTGTTGTTGGTATGAAGAACAATAGAGTTAGAGAGAGAGAGATAATGGAAACTATTAATGAGAGAGAATGTTGTTCTCTCATGAAAGTTAGGGCCGGCCATGTTGGCCAAGGGGATTGGGAAAAGTTGCATGGGAAATTAATGGGTGAGATTCATTTGGGGAATCAAATGGCTAGGAATTAAATAGAGAAATAGGGTATTCCAAGGGAAATAAATCAATAAAAAATTTCCTATTAAATATTTAATAATAGGTAAAATGAGCACTTAATATTTTTGGGCAAGAAATATGAGGGTGTCATGATGGAGAGTAACATGGAGCTGGACTGTACTCGGTGGAGCCGGATTGGGTCAAAACCGGACATTGTGCAAAAATCGAATTAAAATTAAAAATCGATGATCATGGATAAATAAGTAGCACATGGGGATTCCAATAAATGGGACACAAGTGGTGGACGGGTAGTAGGCTCAATGTGGGCCATATCCGTAGTTGGGGCTGACAGATTTTGGTCGACAGGGGACCCACAAATCAAGTTGGAAGATGAATGTGACGCTGTGGAGTGAAATAAAATAGGGTCACGTGTCGAAAAAGTTGTGCGAATCAAATGGAGCACAAAATGACGTGTCTGAGTGGGACACGAAGGTCATGGGTGACGAGCGTCTCGAGTAGATCAAGCATGAGAAGTTGGTTTCAAGAAACTGACTGGTCTTGCGCTCCCAAATTAAAAGTCATGGTAACGTGCTAAAAATGATCAAGGAAAAGAGTGGGAAAATAAATAATAATCAAATGGTCTAAATCGACCCGAAGTTCAGCGAAGCAAAAAGAGCACAAGGGAACAAGTCTGAGTGGAATACTATATACCATCATGAAGGTAATCATGTCCACTCCAAAACTTGTGAAGAAGATTTCCAGAGTTGAACATCCCTGACACTCCAAATATCAATGGCACGGGAAAGCACACTTAAGGAAAAAATTAACAGAATAAATTATTTATTGAAATTAAAATCAATCAAAAAATAACTAAAAATAAAAAAATCAACCCGAAATTCAGGGTGCTCACAAGATCTGACGACAGACTAACTAGATAATGAAGTCAGATCAAGGAAGGAGCTCTACCATTGATCAACTAATCCGCTGGGTAACCCTCGTTGTCACGACCCGCACCCGCTTTTCGAAATATGAGTGAGTGCGCAAGCTAGCTACGTATCAAGCGGACTCCAGCCCAACTCGAATACGTATGCGCTGTCCAAAATAGGGTATCATGTCCAATTTAAACTATATCTCAAACCACAAGAATAATATAAAACAAGAATAAACATTATAGATCATGGTACGCAGCCTACTTGCATATATGTCCGATTAGACTCCAAGAAATAACATAAGTATATAAAACTTGTCTAACAAGTAGAATATATCATGATAAGAAATATAAAGCATGAGAGGATAACAGAGTAATATCACTAGTAAATACCTGAATCCTGTAGATGTAATCAACTACCATCATGATCAACTAATTAACACCATGCAATCAAATACCTGAAGAGATCATCAGGTCCTCATAGGACTAGTAAGATGCATAAAACATGTCACTCTAACAGTTTATCATGCATGAAGAAAATCTAGGACACAAACTGAAATGACTAAGCAATAACGATACACGGACATGAGAATATATACGCATAAATGAACTGCTGAAAAAAAATTGGTGAACAAGAGATCAATGGATACCAAACCCTCGCCCCGAGTGTAGACTCGTAGGTTAGTTCAAGACAAACACCCTCGCTCCGAATGTGGACTCGCATGTGCAAATAGTCAATCCTCACCCCGAGTGTGGACTCGCAGGTTGTGAAAATTAAAACAAGGAAATAGTAGTTCAGTTACAACGCATTCATTCTATGATATGATTCAATAAAGTACATGGGAGAACAGGTCCAATATGAACTACAAGGCTAACTGTGACCAAGGACTATATATCAATAAAATAACCAACTAGTATATGTGATATGAGCAAAAAATATGTCAATAATCAACTAAGAAAACTGGATAATGAGAGGAATAAGCATGTAAATAAAGCTGTAAAGAAAGGCAATGTATACTTGCCTGGTGGTAGCAACATGTCCCGCAAACAACTCGTCAAATCAAAGAGTCACAAAATCTAAACTCCCATAAACACCTCCGGATACTGAAACAGACAATACCAACATTTTCAAAATAGTCAACCTAGCTAGGATAGCCTACCCATAAGTTCAATTCTGGATACATGGGCAAAATGCTAATTTCAGGTCAAAACGATGTCCGCCGTTGGATCCGCTTTGCACCGAAAAGTGTGCCAGTATCTAGGGTCTGTAAAGTTATCAAACTACATGTTTACAAGTTTATTTGATGAAACAAACCCAAACATATGTTCGAAGTTGGATTTCGGCGAACCTTGCACAAATTCGTCCGTTGGACCGGGTTGCGGGCCCGCCAAAATAGCGTTCCAGTCGACCTTCTCAGAATCAGACCAAACTTGGCATACAGCGCTAGAAAGATGACACGGTCCTGTTAGCGCAAGTTTCATCTCGAGATGACAAACGTGCACGAAGTAATTGGCTAATTTGTATAGAGGTCGATATAAGGGATATCTCGACGGATACGTCACGATTTCGTCGCGCACGTACAATGAAATCGGGTTCCGTCAAATCTCACATGTCGACAACATCCATACGCGTCTTTCGATGCTCATGGGTTACGACCACGTCGTCCGATTTGACGGGACGCACGCCATATCGGTGATTTTTTCTAAAAGTTTTTATTTCAAAAACTATTTTTTCGCAACATTACAATCAAAATAATTTTCATACAGTGAACGAAAAATTAATCGACCAGAAGGGTTTTGTAGTGCTACATGTAGACTAAAACTTTGTTTAGGTAATTTCTAAAAATTCGTACTAGGTTGGTCAGAATTCTCCTCCAAACATGGGTACCTGGGTTACTTATCTGTGCTGTTTTGGGACAAGTTTTTCTTCGACGTGTCACGACCCGATCCCAAGTATAATGGGTCCAGTAGGATCATGCCTAGCCTGCACTGTTGTGAGACGGCGGCAGTAAGCTGTATCAAGCAGTAAAACACAACAGACAAAATATCTAACGGAAATAAAATATTTTTATTAAAATTGTAACTGGTCTGAAAAGGAAATAACAAACAACAATATTCATTTATTACAACTGTTTCAAAACAAAGAAAGGAAAAGAAACTATGCAAACATCTATGGTTCTGGGATTCCTGGTTCTGGTTCAGCCGAAATCTGAGGGACCCAAGTCAGGCCCGTAAAAGGAATAGTAAGGCAGCGCCTTCTCATCGCAATCACCTAAAAATGTTAGGTCTCCAGTCAGGAGTGAACAAGAAACATATTTCTTCTACATCTAATATTTCTAAAATAACAATAAATGGCAATGCGAGACAGTTTATGAAACTTATATGTTTTGTAAATAATATAAAAGACAACAAGCAACGTGATCTCTGATATCAAATATGATGCAATGCTATGCTAGTACTTTTGAGTATATAACAGGGCTTGTGACCGGCTGGGATAGAGGCAATATATATATATTAACGTTTTGGTCGAAACAAATAGTATACAGTACGGCTCAACCCCCTATGTGGTAGGGGTTAGCGCGAGAGATACAAGCAAGAATTTTGGCTTTGGTCACAAACGTTATACTACTCCCTCAAGCAATCCCCGAGTCAATGAGTCAATAAGTCAACAAGTCACTATAGCAATCCAGCAATCCGTCAATCGATATGGTGCCCGAGAAGGATCTACGGTGAATCAGTAACACGATACTATATGAGATCAACTGATGCATACATTTAATTATTAAAGTAAAAACAAAGACATGGAATAGATATGAAACTTGCCTTGGATATCTCCTTGGCGTGGAACACGATGAGTAGCAAGTAACCGCGAGGGTTTAGGGTCCCGAACCTACAGATCCGTAACACCTAGTTAAGTGACTGGAAAACTACACTCTATCCCTTAAAGCAACGTTAAAGATGCTAATTCTAGTCAGTTTGAAAATAACGTAATTTTATTATTAATAAAGAAAATATTCTTATTTTAGGAGTACGTTTTATTACAAAAATAATAATTGACAAATAATAGTTTTTGAACAAAATGTATGTTTTGCCGAAATAATAAATATTAAGAAAATCACTTTAAAATCGTATTTTTAGAAATTTAGTAGTTTTATGCAATTACACAAATTATGCAAAAATACGATTTTTAAAAACTCCTTTTTGACTATGATTCACAAAATCAGAATAATAATATTTTGATTGCTTTTAACATATTAATATTTTATCCAAAATTATAATTTCTATCCAAATCAATATTTTAATATTCTTTTGTTAACTAGAAATCATTTTCCGGTTATTTACTACCAAAATCCTTTTCTTGTCCAAAATAAATTTTTATAAACATTTTATCGTAGAAAAGAATTTATACTCTGTTTATTTATGAAAACTAATTATTATTTTTAATAAGGAAAGTAATTATACTATAATACTTTAATGAAATTCTATTATCGCAAAAGCTCGAAAATAATTGCTAAGTATTGAAAATATATTTTTCGGTGCTAAACACTATCTTTACAGAAATATTGTATAACTAAACTACTACAAAATTTATAAGTTTTTGAGACAAAATATGAATAATTAAGTCCTTTAGATATAAAACTGAATTAGAAATATATATAAATTTTCTAGTAGCATTTTATTTACTGAAATTATTTAGCTAATTTAACTAATAATAACTTTTTGTACTAATAATCCCAATTAATCAGGGGTAATAATTTATTTTTAGCAACTTAAGCATAACCAAGACCTTACAACATATATTACTAATATTATTTAGTTATCTTAGTTGATGACTAAACCATTTATACTAACACATTCCTACACAATGAACCAACATTATTACTATAGAACTAAACTATTCCAATTTGCCAGGACATAAAATGGGTTCTGTGAAAATGACATAAGGTATTCGGGACAGGAATATACCAACAGCTTGCACGAAGGAGCAATGAGGGGAGGCCTCGGGCTCGGAACGAACATTAGAGGATCGACGGAACTGCAGGAACACGGGCACGTACGGGACGTGCGAACACGCGGAGATGCCTCATGGGAACGCACGAGCAGCGGGAGGGAGGGGGTCCGACACATGTGGGCGTGGGCTGGCGGCTGCTGGCGGCGCTGGCGGGCTGGGCCGACAGCTGGGGATCCGTATTGTTGCTGGCGGCGGCGACGGGCGAAAGTTTGGCACAGGCGTGGGTTCGGGTGCGACGCGGAATGGAAGAAAGAGTGGTCTGGAATCAGAGAGAAGTGCGAGGTGATCGTGGGGTGTCCTCGGATTTGGGAATGGCGTAGTGGTTTGAGAGATGTGAAGGTTTTGGTGGAGAAAGGAAAATGGAGTTTCTGTTCCTGGAGGATGAGAGTTTCTAGAGGGTTACGTAGAGATGAGATCTGAAAGAGGGGGGTGCACGCGGTTCAGGAAAGAGAGGGGACGTGGGGTTGAACGTGTTAGAGTTAAAGGGTTTGGGTCGGGTTGATAACTAGTGGGTTTAAGTCATTGAGTTTGGGCTATTTAGGTTATGGGCTTTACAACCTTCCCTCCTTAGAAAATTTCGTCCTCAAAATTTCTAAGATAAGGGCCAGGATAAAATCATGCAATCATGCCTCAACCAGTCAGAGTATTCTTCCTCAATAGCCTTATGCATAACTAGGCTAACTGTCCCATAGCAAATCCATCTAGTGCAATATCTTAATTAATCTTATCCACTATTTTCAAATAACATTCTTCCCTCCTTAGAAACACAGTCGCTATCCACCATTATGGATTTCTGCTTTCGTCCCTGAATTGTCAATTACCATCATCAATTTAGAAAATTTGTCTTTCCTCATTTTCTTACTAAACACTTATAATATTTACTGCAGTATATTATGTACTTCCTTCAGCTTGTCAATATATATCCAAATTTTAATTCTAAGATATAACACTATATGTATTCCAATCATGTTCTTATATATCTTATTCGTTCCTGACCAAAATATTATAATTTGGTACACACCGTCTTGTCTTAATACTCTAGTATCAAGCCTCAGTAACCCAATATCATATTTAAAATCCAACATCACGTTTCAATACTCTAATATGTCATGTGAAATTTGTATCATTCCTTGTTTATCTATTGTACTCATATGTGATCACTTTGTAATTTTCTTAGACGTCCATTTTCATCAACATATATGTATATATATCTTGATTCCAAATCCTCATTTACATATTTGATCCCGAATTCTCAATAAAATTTAATTATCTTGTTTAAGCTCGAATCCTTCATCTTGATTTCACTGTATCTTTTTGACCAAACTTTTCTCTGTTAAAAATATCTTATTTCATCTCCCAACCTTGTATTATTTATAATTATTCTATCTCTAGTTTCTGATCTAAAATCTTTTGTACCATTCAATTCATATAATTGTCATCCTTAATTAGTTATACCTTAAGTCCACAATTTCTTAACTTGGTCATCCTTTATATATCTTTTGATTCATCATGCATCTTCCTAAAGTGTATCTCCATGCTTATCATTTAACAACCTCGAATTTATAATGTCAATTTGCTTGGTATTCACATCATAAATTATCCCTTCCTTGATTTAAATCTCAAGTGTTCATATTTATCTCATTTTTATCCTAAAACTCATGTACTCTATAAATCTCTGCTATAGATCGTTCCAGATTTAAATCATCAGGCATAATAAGATTTGAGGCATGATCGCTAGGTACAATAATAAAATATAGGTACGATCAAAGTTTTCTAGATATGATCTGAGATAGAGTTAGAATATTGTTGTGATCAAAATCATTTTAGGCACGAGTAAAATCAAGGTATGATTAAAATATTATCATAAAATAGGGAAAAATTAAATGAGGTCCCGTGAAACAGAAAAGGCAAAAAATAAACGAACGTCAACAGTTTGTTGAGAAGACAGAAAGTAATAGAATCTTCTGAGAGGAGGGGCTAAAAATTCTAAATCAAATTGGAATGAGATATAAGGGTTTGTGACTCAGGAAAAGTCAACAAGTTGTATGATAGTAGGATATCGAGGGTGATTAGAATAATATAGCTATGATAGAAATGTAATCGGATAAGATATTTTCGTTGAGAACTGATTGATAATCAAAGGGAATAGAAAAAATATCGTATCACTATTTCAACGGTCAGAAGATAGAGTATGTAGGAAAATGACTTACAAGATAACCATCTTATTAATACCCATTCAAAAATCAATCTCTAATTCGCTAAACTTGCTGAACTTCTAGTATCTACCCAAAACTAAGGTAGCTGCCAAGGTATGTGGAATCACAAATTATCTAAATCAAATTTTTATCTGTTGTTATATGTAACTCGTAAGCCAAATGTATTTCAAATTCCAAGTATTTCTATTGAGCAAATCATTTTACGGATATCAATTTCCAATTGTCAGCCATTCTTCCAGAATTGACTACATCAAAGTCACAATCCTCACTTGTCGTAGTAAATCTTTAGAAAATTCTTTAAAGTTGATCCATGATCTATATTAGAGAATTTCTAATTCTTGAAATCAATTGACCAAATTATAATCACTAATCAAATTTATTCTTTAACCATGCACCTAACAATCGTTCTCATCCAAACGCATCACAAAATCCCAATCATTCTTACCGTAACTAATATGAGTCTCCAATATTTGGTAGAAATTGCAAACCCAATTGCTCCTTCCCAAGGTTGCATGCCAATGGTCTTATCTCAATTCCTCACTGCTTATTCCTTCTTTAGAACCTATCATTCCATTGCTTGTGATATTCCTTCCATGGTTATCCGGCCCTTCTGGGTACAGTAGTCATCTAATCATAAAAGTTGATCCTCGTCAACTGTTCCTTTACTTGATCATCATATTCTCATGTTTATATATATTATCCAAATTCACTTTCTTCTTGTGAAAACCTTACCAAATCTTAGACTTTCTTCGCTAATTCTACCAACATATTCCTGTATCTTCCATAACTCTTTATAAAAATTTCAAAATCGTCAAATACATTTATTTGTTCAAATGTAATACCCAAGCACTAATAATGATTCTATCCTAAATGAACCATAATTTATAATTCTCTCCATAATTTATAATTCTAAAAATGGAGACAACCGCTAGAAATGCAAATCCTCTAATCGGGCAAAAATCAGAATAATTTGATGGTGCTAAAAAGAAAACCATGGTATGGATATAGTCTTAATAATATTCGGAAACCAAATATATCCGAAGTCACTTTGCCTCAAATTCGTGCCTCGTCAGAGTGCACCTGACTGCAGTGAATTTTTGGCTCCATAACTTGAATAATGATAGGTTACCGAGTAGTCTATCAACTTTATCCATTTCTTGGCTGAACAACATAGGAGACAAACATGATGCATTTAGGACATAATCTCAATAATATCTAAAAACCTATGAACATCTGAAATCACTTCAACTTAGAGCCTATGCCTCACCAATGCGCATCTGGCTGCAGTAAACTCGCATTTTTCATGATTCAGATAAATGGCTGCAACGGATATGTGCCAAGCCATATTAGGTCACTGAATATTTCTCAACTTTGTCCATAGAAATTTCAAAAGGATAGCTCAACAATTCAAAAGTTTTCCAATGACTAAAGAAAATTCAATAATAGAATGGTATCAAATCTCTAACCGTTCCTACTTCATGACACTCAAGCATTGAGTTTTGAATCTTTCTAGGCCTTGAATTGATCAAGAAGTTGCCTAGAGAGAGTAAAGTTTCAAGTTGAGTGGAGGAAGTCAACAAATGAAAATATTCTCAGTCCTTGTAATACACAGGAAATATTAGTCAATAATGGAATTTATTTTTTGGAAAAAATAATTCCTTGGGAAGATTCGTGAACTAGCTAAGTTGAACCAATACTTTTGGTAACAATTAACCTTGGGGCTTTATGGTTCCAGAAGAATTTTGTCCGGGATTGGTTCCGAGAAAGCCAATTGGAAATAAGGTCAAGATAAATGGTTGGATACACTAGTCGTAAAAATACTTTGGGTAGATAAGAGTTTATTAGGTTTGCTAAAGGATAATTTGAAACTCTAAATAATAAATGGATCTAGATCCTAAATAATGATAAAGAAGTAAGATTTGATCAAACTAATAGAGAAATTGGAAATAGGTTTGCTGAAGACGGAGATTGAAAAAAATCTAATATTAATCCATAAATAGCAAAAGAGTGTAGATCATAAGGGATGCTAGAATCTGATAAGATATGGAGGAAAATAACCCCGAAAACAATGGAACACTAAAAGATACTTAATATTTAGAAAATAATATAGGCAGTAAAATATAGCTTCATACAATCGGCCTAATCTGGGTAAGATTTTAGGTACAAACATAAGCAAGATAACCTACGAAACTATAAGCAAACAAAAATAGATATTATAAACAGATAATTTCGGCCCTATGTTGTGACAGGGTAAATATAATCTAAGGGTTCTAATTGTTTCTAAAGTCTATTTTTCTAAGATCATACTTAGACCTAAGTCAGATTGCAGGACTACATGCTGGTCTAGACTAACTTGACTAGACCAATTTTACAGAACTAGACCTGCATGGGCCACCACTAAAAATATGTCACGACCCGATCCTAAGTATAGTGGGTCCAGTCGGATCATGCCCAGCTAATGTTGATTCCACAAAGGCTCACCTTACACTTTACCATTGTGAGACGGTGGCAGTAAGTTGTATCAAGCAATGAAATACAACAGGCAAAATATCTTACGAAAATAAAATATTTTTATTAAAATTGCAACTGGTTTGAAAAGGAAATAACAAACAATAATATTCATTTATTACAACTGTTTCAAAACAAAGAAAGGAAAAGAAACTATGCTAACATCTATGGTTCTGGGGTTCCTAGTTCTGGTTCAGCCGAAATCTGAGGGACCTAAGTCAGGCCCATAAAAGGAACAGTAATGGAGCGCCTCCTCGTCGTAATCACCTAAAAATATTGGGTCTCCAGTCATGTAACACCCAGTTTTCCAAATGAGGGTAATTTTGAAATTTTGTAATTATAATTATTATTTATTGATATTCATTTCATATTATAATTTTTGGTGATTTTTATTAATTTTTAAACTATTTAAAAACTGGTTAAGTCATGACTTGTGATTTTGATGTGCTGTTAGTGAAACCTGAGAGACTGCATGACCTAGAGCCTAACCATGTCATTAGGATGATTAATTATCATTTTTAGCCTAGGGGTATTTTGGTCATTTTGACTTATTTGAATTATTTGGTGATTTGTTGAATTGGTGAATTCTAGTTTAACTTTGACTTGTTGAGACCTAGTGGACTAGCCTAGAAGCTAACCCTAGCCATAGTGACCCTAGTCTAACTTGAGTTAACTTATTTTACTCATTAGAAAATAGTTTTAGAATGAGGGGATTTGGGTTAGTAGATTTTAGTCATGGCTTATGATTTCATGAAATAACTTATGACTCAATGGTTTAATTGATCATGACTTAAGCCCATGGGCCATTTAGTGAACCCGAACCCTAATTATTGAACCTATGAGCAGCCACATAGGGATCCCCACCCTATTTAAACACTTGTTCATTAGGGCTTGCCTCTTTTTATCATTCCTACACTTGGAGAAAAGAAAGGTAAGTTTCCCCCTTCCAAAAAAATTTCATTTTATTCATTTGATCTCCTTTTTCATCCTAGTCTTTTGCATTGGGTTCTAAATTGAGTTTATGGACTGTTGGTGGAGAGCCATTTCAGTTTTGGATCCATTTGGAGCAATTGGCCATCAAGAGGAACACCCCCCATTTGGAGCTTTTCTATACAATTTGCACATATAGATAAAACCCTTTAAATTGATTTAAATTTTAGTTTTCTTTGCATGTAGGGCTAGATCTTGGAATCACCTAGGTGTTCCTGAAATTTGGGTGAATTTCGTGTCCGTTTGGTGTCCATATCAGACACGTGTCGTATGGTATGTTAGGTGTTCGACGAAATGCCTCAATGGATTGAATGTTATTATTTTTCAAAACAAATTATATTTTTGGATAGCTCTTAATATGTAGATTATATATTTATGTGTCTGAGCACGAATTTAGGGGTTTTTCGTGTCCAAATCGGATACGCACCGCACGTACGAGACACAGCACAGGCCTCGTGCAGTCCCCTGCTGCCCGAGTGTCCTACAGGACACGACACGACACTATATGCCACGAAAATTTGTGGGCACGTGCGGGCACCCAATGACATCTGGCACGCAAAGTTTCACAAACTTTTGTTCACTGTACGCGAAGTTATCGCGTTCGCACGGGTCACACACTGTCACTGCACGCACAGAAATTTCTCACTGGTACGGCCTCGTATCGACACGCAGACACCACATGGACACGGGACAGGCACTTGGACACGTCCCCCTAGTCGAGGTGAACACGTGTGCACGGCCATGTGTCTCCACGTGGCCTGTGTCGTGAGTTGGACACACGTGCACGCGTGCACGTGGACTGAATTTTCTGTTTTCAGACATAGTTCGATTTGGGTTTTGGACACGTTCGTGTCCAGTTTCCTGGACAGGAACACATCCCTCATGACACGTGTGACATGTATTAACCTCTGACACATGTTGTATGACCTTGAATGTTTTGGTTCGCATGAACATGTATATGAACTGTCCTTTTTTTTTGATACACACTGGGTGTTGTTCACTGTTTCAGTTTACTGTCTTTTTTGTGTTCTTCAAGGATTCAATTCGATTCAAATGAGTTCATACACACCTGAGTTAATGTTAGTTTTAATATTGGTTTCATATAGGGTTCTCAACTGAACTTTAAACTCTGATTTCCTGTTTTCAACTGTTATTTTGGATGGACTGTCAAGTGGATTCCTAAATCTAAGATTAGTTCACTGTGATATGAGACCACACACACTATCACACACACGCATAACCTCACACAGGTGGACATGCACACTCATACCTAGGCACTGTGACACTCGACCTTATTTGAGATTAGGGCTTGTAATTGATTGGGGTTAGTTATGAGATGTATGGGTTTTGAATCCAAGTTGTTAACTGATACAGTTTTAATTGGTTGAAATGTTGGGTTTTTGAGAGATATAATATCAGGTATTAGGATGGGAATTTCTATTATAGAGTACATGTTAGAAAGGTGGTTAAGAGCTCAGTTTTTTTTCAGAGTTTTTGGTTAAACCCTTGGTGAACAATCAGGTTCAGTCCTCATCTCCTACTGACTTGCCCATATTTGTTCACATGTTCAGTCTTTAAACATGTAAAGTCCATTGTATCATATAGCAGTAGCCTGAGCAATAGATGAGGGTGTGTGGAGTTCAGTCCTCAGTTGATTTATTAGGCAGTAGGATATGGGGGTTTGGGTGATTAGAAAATAGGTTTTTGTGCTAAATTATTTTCCTTAACTGTCATTGACAGTACACCACACACATATCCTTCTATTCTGAGAACTGAGAACAGCCCTCTACCTCTGTATCAGTCTTGATGTAGGCTTGGGATACTCCTAACAGCATGTAATATATAGAGGGTCATCTTGATGTTCAGTCACCCCATGGGATCAGCCTCCATTTGGGGAATTTTATTTCCCTCCAACACATGATATTGTCCTGTATAACACAGGATCATTCTTGAGGATTAATGTTCAGTTTTTTTTCCTGTTGACTAGTACCTAGTGAGGACCTGAGATTAGAGGGAATGATGGGTTTGGTTCATTGTAGATGAATCCTGAGATTCAATCCTTAGGAAACCTGAGAATGTATAGGTTAACCTGAGTACAGTAGTTCCTAACCTTTTTCCTATGTGAAACTAAGCTATCACATACACTCTAGGTTCACTCCCCTCTTTTACACTCTACCTTAAAACTTTCTACACACTACAAAATTGAGATTGATGCCATGTAAGCATGTATGTTAAATTGAATGAATGAGTGATGTTGTTCTCAGATTTTCCTCACTTAGTTAAAGGTTTAGTCACTATTACCTTATCATTAGTTTGAGTATTAGTTCAGTCACACACAAACCCATGCATAACCTGAAAACTGACAGCTACATTACACTATCATAATCCCTTAACCCTAAGCTGCTACAAACCCCTACACACACTCATATCTATCACATATAGCACACCACACATTGAACCCTCTATTGTTCATGTCACACACACATCTTAGTTTTCAGTTTATACACACACACACACACATATTTGTTAATCTGTCACTAGACACACACACCCCCACATGCCATATATCATCTCTATACCTATATGTAATTTATAAATATGCATGTGTATGCAAGGTAGATAATGAATGAATGAATGTATGCATCTATGTGTATATATATGAGGCTAAATACATTGTTTGATATATATGTTAGTTGCCTTACATATATATATATATACACCATATGTATTTATGTCAAGTGATTTGGTAGCTTAGTAATCATTAGCCTATTGGCTTATGTGTAGCCTATAGAGGACCTAGAAATTGACCAAGTTTAACCAATTGACCCTTACTAACCTAAGTTTGACCAATATTGACTTGTTGACTTAGTTAACTAGGTACTTGACCATAGAGAGTTGACTTGGACCTAGTTTAACCTAGAAAGTTGACCAGGGTTGACTTAAAGCTGACTTCGACCTAGATTAGCCTAGAAATTATGTAGATTGCATCATAAACTCCATTTATCTTATTTTAAGCACATTATAACCTGTACTGCTCTATTTAGGACATTGTGACTCTGGTGCAGACATCTGATATTATACTACTCTTCTCAGAGTAGCAGGTGAGTACATTCTCTGATAGTTCTCTCATTTACTTGTCAATTACTGTACTTCAGTTCTAGTTAGTTGTATGTGATTCTCTGTTACAACACGTGTGGATATTTTTGGATTCATGTATACGACACACTCTTATTTTCTGGCCTCTATTACTGGTATTATCATTTGGCTTCTATTACTGGAATCACCTACTGGAATTATTTACTGGAATCATTTTCTGGTATCATTATATTTTGGCTGGACTCATCTTGAATCATTGTGTCGAAATTCTGGATTCACTTGCTGGGAGGGAAAATACTAGAGTAAGACATATAGACATATCCCAATCTGGAATCTCCCAATTGGAATATACTGGAATGATAGCCATCTCACACCCGGCTAGGTGTGTGATGTGCCGTATTACCTATAGCCGTTTATATGTCGAACTCGGTATTTTAAAACACACTGCTAGAGTATAAGCTGGACTCACCCTGGAATTGTTGATCACTATAACTGGAATCGTCCCTTACTGGATTCATCTTGTATTAGATTCATCCTGTACTGGAATTACATTGGAGTTACACTGGTCTACATTGCTGCCTGGACTTATACCATATTACCCTGGTTCAGCTAGTTCTATTTTTACAGTCTTCATTGCTATTATTCTTCTCTTGTTTAGTTATTTACCTTCCTTGCACTTGTCTGCCTTTCTTACCATCACCTGAATATAAACTGCTATTTTTTTCATCAATACAACTGTCTATAACTGCTGTATAGTTCTCTGTCATTTATTTGGGTTTTCTAGATGAGATATGCTCGTTCCTGTCCTGACTGGACCTGTTGTAAATTTTACAGATGTTTGTCCTGAGGACACGTGCCCTACATGTTACTGTCCAGGAGATGGTTTAGCTACCTTTGGCCCCGACACTCAGGAGTGATCGGTATTTAGTTTAGTAGACTTGTATTTATTTTCATTTAGAGCTTGTTGTATAGAATTGAGACTTGAGATGTATTTGAGATTATTCAGATGTTGTTATTATTTCAGTATTTATTTTTGTCTTCAAATTCTTAGTTTCAATTCTGTGTTTCTTATCGTGCTTAGACTGTGATTGAGATACACCATATCATATACTTGTCCTACGTTCGGAGTTGATCATGATGAGTACATTATATACTGCATGAGTTGATGGTTAGTTAGAGACTTAGAACAACGTTCTACCGTCGACACTGCGGTATAGGCTGGGCACTGTTACGTACTCGTACCCTCACAGTGGGTGCGGGTCGTGACATATTTTTAGTGGTGGCCCATGCAGGTCGAGAGTCGCATTAGTGCGATATCGTGGTAGTACGGCGACTTAGTTGCACTGCTGCGAGCCTGCGATAGGATTGAGAGATAGGCTTTACCGGAGAGGCACTTAATCACAGTTAGGACTACTTGAGAAGATTCCTGGGATGACCCTTGAGAATCTTACTATAAACTATCTCGAAATTGATTCTGACAGTATCTGTCTATCTTTCTTGTTCATCGTTGAATTTGATTCTTGGTATTCATTATTGACTTGATTTTCTACCAAGATAACATTATGGGCTAGGTTGACTCAGTCATGGAATCTAGAGTCTTCTACAGCCATATCAGCTGGTTGGGCGATGAGATAGAGTCTGATTTTGATATATTTCTCGGGTGTGAGAATTTAAGGTTTTCGCAGCCAAGCTAGCGGCAATGCAAAAATTTTAAATACCATAATTCTAGAGGTGTGTACATTAGTTGTGGACTCTATGGATTATCGCAGCCATACTTACTGGTGTGACGAGGATTCTGGTAACATGGTTCTGGATAGATGGGTATGATTATCAAATTGCAGGATAGATACCATATAGATAGTGCCCTAGAGAATTTGAGAGGAATATCAGGGTGGATATTACTTGAGAGGGAGCTAGGCCACCTGTAGCGCAGCATCGTGCCCCGCACCAACAGAGGGAAACACCCCAGAGAGACATGGCTTCTGTGCTGACAGTCGAGTAGACCGACGCTACGGTTGACGGGTTAGCATGTCTGTCTTCCTGTTCTTCTTTCTATCTTGATTGTGTGATTCCATTAGTACCTGCCAGAATATCATTGTGATTTGCTAGATAGTGTAGCTACCCCGTTCGAGACAGTGAAATCACGACCAGTAGGATTGTGTTGTTTCGACTTTGATTGATTGGGGGTTTGACCTAGGAAGCGTGCGATCATTTTAATTTCGAGGACGAAATTTTTCTAAGGTGGGTAGGATTGTAACACCCAGTTTTCCAAATGAGGGTAATTTTGAAATTTTGTAATTATAATTATTATTTATTGATATTCATTTCATATTATGATTTTTGGTGATTTTTATTAATTTTTAAACTATTTAAAAACTGGTTAAGTCATGACTTGTGATTTTGATGTGCTGTTAGTGAAACCTGAGAGACTGCATGACCTAGAGCCTAACCATGTCATTAGGATGATTAATTATCATTTTTAGCCTAGGGATATTTTGGTCATTTTGACTTATTTGAATTATTTGGTGATTTGTTGAATTGGTGAATTCTAGTTTGACTTTGACTTGTTGAGACCTAGTGGACTAGCCTAGAAGCTAACCCTAGCCATGGTGACCCTAGTCTAACTTGAGTTAACTTATTTTACTCATTAGAAAATGGTTTTAGAATGAGGGGATTTGGGTTAGTGGATTTTAGTCATGGCTTATGATTTCATGAAATGACTTATGACTCAATGGTTTAATTGATCATGACTTAAGCCCATGGGCCATTTAGTGAACCCTAACCATAATTATTGAACCTATGAGCAGCCACATAGGGATCCCCACCCTATTTAAACACTTGTTCATTAGGGCTTGCCTCTTTTTATCATTCCTACACTTGGAGAAAAGAAAGGTAAGTTTCCCCCTTCCAAAAAAATCCTATTTTATTCATTTGATCTGCTTTTTCATCCTAGTCTTTTGCATTTGGGTTCTAAATTGAGTTTATGGACTGTTGGTGGAGAGCCATTTCAGTTTTGGATCCATTTGGAGCAATTGGCCATCAAGAGGAACACCCCCCATTTGGAGCTTTTTCATACAATTTGCACCTATAGGTAAAACCCTTTAAATTGATTTAAATTTTAGTTTTCTTTGCATGTAGGGCTAGATCTAGGAATCACCTAGGTGTCCCTGAAATTTGGGTGAATTTCGTGTCCGTTTGATATCCGTATTGGACACGTGTCGTATGGTATGTTAGGTGTTCGACGAAATGCCTCAATGGATTGAATGTTATTGTTTTTCAAAACAAATTATATTTTTGGATAGATCTTAATATGTAGATTATATATTTATGTGTCTGAGCACGAATTTAGGGGTTTTTTGTGTCCAAATCGGACACGCACCGCACTCACGGGACACAACACAGGCCTCGTACAGTCCCCTGCTGCCCGAGTGTCCTAGAGGACACGACACGACACTGTATGCCACGAAAATTTGTGGGCACGTGCGGGCACCCACTGACATCACGCACGTAAAGTTTTACGAACTTTCGTTCACTGTGCGCGAAGTTATCGCGTTCGTATGGGTCACGCACTGTCACTGCACGCACATAAATTTCTCACTGATACGGCCTCGTATCGACACGCAGACACCACATGGACACGGGACAGGCACTTGGACACGTCCCCCAAGTTGAGGTGAACACGCGTGCACGGCCACGTGTCTCCACGTGGCCTGTGTCGTGAGTTGGACACATGTGCACGCGTGCACGAGGACTGAATTTTCTGTTTTCAGACACAGTTCGATTTGGGTTTTGGACACGTTCGTGTCCAGTTTCCTGGACACGAACACATCCCTCATGACACGTGTGACATGTATTAACCTCTGACACATGTTGTATGACCGTGAATGTTTTGGTTCGCATGAACATGTATATGAACTGTCCTTTTTTTTTCTGATACACACTGGGTGTTGTTCACTGTTTCAGTTTACTGTCTTTTTTGTGTTGTTCAAGGATTCAATTCGATTCAAATGAGTTCATACACACCTGGGTTGATGTTAGTTTCAATATTGGTTTCATATAGGGTTCTCAACTGAAATTTAAACTCTAATTTCCTGTTTTCAACTGTTATTTTAGATGGACTGTCAAGTAGATTCCTAAATCTAAGATTAGTTCACTGTGATATGAGACCACACACACTATCACACACACACACGCATAACCTCTCACAAGTGGACACGCACACTCATACCTAGGCACTGTGACACTCGACCTTAGTTGAGATTAGGGCTTGTAATTGATTGGGGTTAGTTATGAGATGTGTGGGTTTTGAATCCAAGTTGTTAACTGATACAGTTTCAGTTGGTTGAAATATTAGGTTTTTGAGAGATATAATATCAGGTATTAGGATGGGAATTTCTATTATAGAGTACATGTTAGATAGGTGGTTAAGAGCTCAGTTTTTTTCAGAGTTTTTGGTTAAACCCTTGGTGAACAATCAGGTTCAGTCCTCATCTCCAACTAACTTGCCCATATTTTTTCATATGTTCAGTCTTTAAACATATAAAGTCCATTGAATCATATAGCAGTAGCCTGAGCAATAGATGAGGGTGTGTGGAGTTCAGTCCTTAGTTGATTTATTAGGCAGTAGGATATGGGGGTTTAGGTGAGTAGAAAATAGGTTTTTGTGTTCAATTGTTTTCCTTAACTGTCATTGACAGTACACCACACACATATCCTTCTATTCTGAGAACTGAGAACAGCCCTCTACCTCTGTATCAGTCTTGATGTAGGCTTGGGATACTCCTAACAGCATGTAATGTATAGGGGGTCATCTTGATGTTCAGTCACCCCATGGGATCAGCCTCCATTTGGGGAATTTCATTTCCCCCCAACACATGATATTGTCCTGTATAACACAGGATCATTCTTGAGGATTAATGTTCAACTTTTTTTCCTGTTGACTGGTACCTAGTGAGGACCTGAGATTAGAGGGAATGATGGGTTTGGTTCATTGTGGATGAATCCTGAGATTCAATCCTTAGGAAACCTGAGAATGTATAGGTTAACCTGAGTAAAGTAGTTCCTAACCTTTTTCCTATGTGACACTAAGCTATCACATACACTCTAGGTTCACTCCCCCTCTTTTACACTCTACTTTAAAACTTTTTACACACTACAAAATTGAGATTGATGCCATGTAAGCATGTATGTTAAATTGAATGAATGAGTGATGTTGTTCTCAGATTTTCCCCACTTAGTTAAAGGTTTAGTCACTATTACCTTATCATTAGTTTGAGTATTGGTTCAGTCACACACACACCCATGCATAACCTGAAAACTGACATCTACATTACACTATCATAATCCCTTAACCCTTAGCTGCTACAAACCCCTACACTCACTCATATCTATCACATATAGCACACCACACATTGAACCCTCTATTGTTCATGTCACACACACATCTTAGTTTTCAGTTTATATACACACACACACATTTGTTAATCTGTCACTAGACACACACACCCCCACATGCCATATATCATCTCTATACCTATATGTAATTTATATATATGCATGTGTATGCAAGGTAGATAATGAATGAATGAATGTATGCTTCTATGTGTATATATATGAGGCTAAATACATTGTTTGATATATAGGTTAGTTGCCCTACATATATATATACACCATATGTATTTATGTCAAGTGATTTGGTAGCTTAGTAATCATTAGCCTATGGGCTTATGTGTAGCCTATAGAGGACCTAGAAATTGACCAAGTTTAACCAATTGACCCGTACTAACCTAAGTTTGACCAATATTGACTTGTTGACTTAGTTAACTAGGTAGTTGACCATAGAGAGTTGACTTGGACCTAGTTTAACCAAGAAAGTTGACCAGGGTTGACTTAAAGCTGACTTCGACCTAGATTGGCCTAGAAATCATGTAGATTGCATCATAAACTCCATTTATCTTATTTTAAGCACATTATAACCTGTACTGCTCTATTTAGGATATTGTGACTCTGGTGCAGACATCTGATATTATACTACTCTTCTCAGAGTAGCAGGCGAGTACATTCTCTGATAGTTCTCTCATTTACTTGTCAATTACTGTACTTCAGTTCTAGTTAGTTGTATGCGATTCTCTGTTACAACACGTGTGGATATTTCTGGATTCATGTATACGACACACTCTTATTTTCTGGCCTCTATTACTGGTATCATCATTTGGCTTCTATTACTGGAATCACCTATTAGAATCATTTACTGGAATCATTTACTGGTATTATTATATTTTGGCTGGACTCATTTTGAATGATTGTGTCGGAATTCTGGATTCACTTGCTGGGAGGGGAAATACTAGAGTAAGACATGTAGACATACTCCAATCTGGAATATCCCAACTGGAATCTACTAGAATGATAGTCATCTCACACCCGGTCAGGTGTGTGATGTGCCGTATTACCTACAGCCGTTTACATGTCGAACTCGGTATTTTAAAACACACTGCTAGAGTATAGGCTGGACTCATCCTGGAATCGTTGATCACTATAACTGGAATCATCCATTACTGGATTCATCTTGTATTAGATTCATCATGTACTGGACTTACATTGGAGTTACATTGGTCTACATTGCTGCCTGGACTTATACCATATTACCCTGGTTCAGCTAGTTCTATTTTTACAGTCTTCATTGCTATGATTCTTCTCTTGTTTAGTTATTTACCTTCCTTGCACTTATCTGCCTTTCTTACCATCACCTGAATACAAACTGCCATTTTTTTTATCAATACAACTGTCTATAACTGCTGTATAGTTCTCTGTCATTTACTTGGGTTTTCTAGATGAGATGTGCTCTTTCCTGTCCTGACTGGACCTGTTGTAAATTTTACAGATGTTTGCCCTGAGGACACGTGCCCTACATGTTACTGTCCAGGAGATGGTTTAGCTACCTTTGGCCCCGACACTCAGGAGTGATCGGGATTTAGTTTAGTAGACTTGCATTTATTTTCATTTAGAGCTTGTTGTATAGAATTGAGACTTGAGATGTATTTGAGATTATTCAGATGTTGTTATTATTTCAGTATTTATTTTTGTCTTCAAATTCTTAGTTTCAATTCTGTGTTTCTTATCGTACTTAGACTGTGATTGAGATACACCAAATCTTATACTTGTCCTCCGTTCGGAGTTGATCATGATGAGTACATTATATACTGCATGAGTTGATAGTTAGTTAGAGACTTAGAACAGCGTTCTACCGCCGACACTGCGGCGTAGGCTAGGCACTGTTACGTACTCATACCCTCACAGTGGGTGCGGGTCGTGACAAGTCAGGAGTGAACAAGAAATATATTTCATCCACATCTAACATTTCTAAATTAACAATAAATGGCAATACGATACAGTTTATGAAACTTATGTGTTTTGTAAATAATAGTAAAAGCAAACATGCAATATGATCTCTGATATCGAATATGATGTAATGCTAAGCTAGTATTTTGAGTATATAACAAGGACCAGCTGGAATAGAGGCAATATGTATACTAACGTATCGGCTGAAACAAATAGTATACAGTACAGCTCAACCCCCTATGTGGTAGGGGTTAGCGCGAGAGATACAAGCAAGAATTTTGGCTTTGGTTACAAACGTTATACTACTCCCCAAGAAATCCCCGAGTCAATGAGTCAATGAGCCAATAAGTCAATAATTCACGATAGCAATCCAGCAATCCGTCAATCGATGTGGTGTCCGAGAAGGAACAACGGTAAATCGGTGCCACGATACTATATGAGATCAACTGATGCATACATTTAATTATTAAAGTAAAAATACAGACATAGAATAGATATAAAACTTGCCTTGGATATCTCCTTGGCGTGGAACACGATGAGTAGCAAGTAACCGCGAGGGTTAGGGTCCCGAACCTACAAATTTGTAACACCTGGTTAAGTGACTGGAAAACTACACTCTAACCCTTAAAGCAACGCTAAAGATGCTAATTCTAGTCAGGTTGAAAATAGCATAATTTTATTATTAATAAAGAAAATATTCTTATTTTAGGAGTACGTTTTATTACAAAAATAATAATTGACGAATAATCGTTTTTGAATAAAATGTATATTTTGCCGAAATAATAGATATTAAGAAAATCACTTTAAAATCGTATTTTTAGAAATTTAGTAGTTTTATGAAATTACCCAAATTATGCAAAAATATGATTTTTTATTAAAAACTCCTTTTTGACTATGATTCACAAAATAAGAATAATAATATTTTGATTGCATTGAACATATTAATATTTTATCCAAAATTATAATTTATGTCCAAATCAATATTTTAATATTCTTTTGTTAACTAGAAATCATTTTTCGGTTATTTACTACCAATATCCTTTCCTTGTCCAAAATAATTTTTTATAAACATTTTATCATAGAAAAGAATTTATACTATGTTTATTTATAAAAACTAATTATTATTTTTAATAAGGAAAGTAATTATACTATAATACCTTAATGAAATTCTATTATCGCAAAAGCTCCAAAATAATTGCTAAGTATTGAAAATACATTTTTTGGTGCTAAACTCTATCTTTTACAGAAATATTGTGTAACTAAACTACTACAAAATTTATAAGTTTTTGAGACAAAATATGAATAATTAACTCCTTTAGATATAAAACTGTTTTAGAAATATATATACATTTTCTAGTAGCATATTAATTACTGAAATTATTTAGCTAATTTAACTAATAATAACTTTTTATACTAATAATCCCAATTAATCAGGACTAATAATTTATTATTAGCAACTTAAGCACAACCAAGACCTTACATCATATATTACTAATATTATTTAGTTATCCTAGTTGATGATTAAACCATTTATACTAACACATTCCTACACAATGAACCAACACTATTACTACAGAACTAAACTATTCAAATTGGCCAGGACATAAAATGGGTTCTGCAAAAATGGCATAAGGTATTCGGGACAGGAATATACCAACAGTTTGTACGAAGGAGCACCGAGGGGAGGCCTCGGGCTCAGAATGAACCGTTGGAGGATCGACGAAACTGCGGGAACACGGGCACGTACGGGACGTGCTGACACGCGATGATGCCGCGTGGGAATGCACGAGCAGCAGGGAGGGGGGGGGGGGTCTGGCACACGCGGGTGCGGGCTGGCGGCTGATGACAAGCTGGGCCGGTGGCTGGGGGTCCGCGTTGTGGCTGGCGCCGGCGCCGGGCGACGGTGGGCGGCAATTTGGCGCGAGTGCGGGTTCGGGCGCGTCGCGGAATGGAAGGAGGAGTGGTCTAGAATTGGAGAGAACGGCGAGGTGATCGTGGGGGTGTCCTCGGATTTGGAAATGGTGGAGTAGTTTGAAACATGTGAAGGTTTTGCTGGAGAAAGGAAAATGGAGTTTCTGTTCTTGGAGGATGAGAGTTTCTGAGAGGGTTACGTAGAGATGAGATCCGAAAGGGGGGCGGGGTGCGCGGTTCAGGGGAGAGAGGGGACGTGGGTTTGTACGTGTTAGAGTTAAAGGGTTTGGGTCGGGTTGAGAACTAGTGGGTTTAAGTAATTGAGTTTGGGCTATTTAGGTTATGGGCTTTACAACGTTGTGTCGAATTTTCGAGCGATCTGTAGCATATAAATTTAAACTAATTGAAGGGGTTTATATCCCTATAGTTTGTGTCCTTACCTGAAGAGGTAGATCGATGAACTATCAACCATGCGTTGCGAAAACTCACCGCGAAGTTGCCTTCACAGGACTGCTGCTGATGCAAACTGCTGTTGCGGCGTGCGCGTGCGGCATTTCCGATGGCCATCCGGTGGCCGTGTGGCGTCGGGGCGACGCGCTCGTGTTAGGGAAAGTTGTGGGTGGCATCTTGTGGATTTAGGTAAGGGTTTTTCTCCCTCCCCTCCCTCGATTAATATATATATAGGCTGGGTCGTTCTCTGTTTGTAAGGGGGGTCGGGCGAGGTAGCCTATTGGGCTTGACTGAGTTTTGAAAATTTACTGTTCCCGTAAGAGAACAGTGTTGTTTTTGTTGTTGTTTTGTTTTTTTTCTATATTATCATATATATATATATATATATATATATATATATATATATATATATATATATATATATATATATATATATATATATATATATATTTCTATATGTAACTATATATACACATGTATTTTATATCTATGTATAATACTCCATAAATTCCAAAAAATCTTAATATTAGTTATTCCTAGTGTAGGGCCTTGCATGTACACACATCTATACATATATGTGCACATATAAATTTATTGTAAAAGTCCTATATGATAATTACATACTAAAAATTTATATACCCATATTTGTTTATATATATATAACCCTTATATTGATATATCCATACAATAGTACCTACATATAAAATTACAAGCAATATTTATTACACTACTCTAAACTAGTAAGCAAGTGGGTTAGCATATATATATATATATATATATATATATATATATATATATATATATAATATATATATATATATATATATATATATATATATATATATATATATATATATATATATATATATATTTTATTTATATATATATATATATATATATATATATATATATATATATATATATATATATATTTTAATATATATATATATATATATATATATATATATATATATATAAATAAAATATATATATATATATATATATATATATATATATATATATATATTGAAAATAGAATATCTTTTAATAGCAAAAACATATTTAATATTTATAAAACCATCATTTTTCTGTAAAATTGTCTACTAGGTCGTTAAATTAAAATACCACTACACAATGCATGTCTACAAGGACGTCTTAGGATGCACTATATGACTACGTAGGTCTGGATTTGGTTCGGGTCGAGTCCGGGCTAAACTGGTACAACCGGTTCTCCTAAAAGTCAACAATCAATTTAATAATTAATTAATCGTCTATAAGGGTTAAGTCGCAACTTTGACTGATTTTCCTAGTTAGAACACACATATGGCTCGACCTTCCCTACCAAGGCTAATACTCTAGTAAAAGCACCCTATTGTACTATCTGTGCCATAATTTTTAGTCATCTTGTACTCCAAATCTTAACCGTGACTAAAGTATTATATTATAATAACTATTTAATTAAAGATTTATAAAAATATAAATAATCACAATTTTATTCAAATAAATAGTAAAAAAATATTTTAAAATTTTGGGAAGTGGGGTTACAAATCTACCCACTTTAAAAGAATTTTGTCTTCAAAATTTAAGAAAAAGGTCCATCAGTGATGATAGAAGACGGGGTTCCACTAGCTATCAATTTTTCTCATGGTCATTTTGTAACTACAAATCCTCGAGGGCTTCTACCCACATTTGGTCACACTACTCCTTTAAACACATGATGTCATAACATTTTATAACCTTGCACACTAGTTGTAAAAATTACTACCAATATATCTCTATGGCGTATGGCATCTCTAATCCCCTCATATTTATCAAGCAACTAAAATTCAATAATCAAACTAATTTACACTATAACTTAAGAACTTTTGATAAATTCAAGATATCACGATCATTCATCATCCCAAAATAGGAAGGGACGAGAATCAGTGGTACGGGAAGGCACGAAAGAATAATCGAGAGCAAATACAAAGATTCAAGGACGGTAAAGAAATTTTTAAGAGAATTTTCAAGGCAGTGTGGATTGAGATTTCTAAGGGTTTAATCATATTCGTAGGCTCGTGGTAGTACAGTTATGTAACCGATATGATACGCTCTGACCTACATGGGCCACCAGAAAAATTTGTCACTACCATATTTTTAGTTTGAGGGTATTTTTGTCATTTTTGGGGTTATTTGAATTTATTAGAATTTATTTGAATTTATGAAAATTTTTAGAATTTATTTTGGAATTGTTTGAATGAGGGTTAACTATGTTGACTTTAACTAGCAATGACCATGGTAGACTAACCTAGGAGCTAACCCTAGTTGAGTTTGGACTTAGTTAGGTTATGCAACCCTAGTTAGACTGGAGTTGACCCATGGTATGGTTATTTGACTGAAGTTAGATCATTTAAGTCATAAGCCATGACTTGTGATTAAACATTAAATAAATAACTAGCCATAGAGGCCCAAAGCCCATTAACTAATGCCTAACCCTAGCCCTAACACTATTTGTCCAGCCACTACACCCATTGGGAACCCCCCTATAAGTATTCTCTTCCATTTATGGCTAGCCTCATAAGAAAAGAGCAAGTTTAGAAAGATGTATTTTTCCAACTTCAAAAATCCCTAGAAAATCCATTTTAACTCCTTTTTAATCCAAACAAATTACAATAGGTTATAATTGATGTTTTTTTGCTGTTGGAATTTGTCATTCTCAGTTTTCTACCAATTTGAAGGAGTTTGGTGGCTTTTGGGAATCCTCATTCAAAGGGTTTTTGTGTTGGAGAACACCATAGGTAAAATCCTAATCCACCCATTAAAGTTTGGTTTTAATTACATGGATGCCTAGCCCTAAGTATCCTGACCTTGTAGGAATAGGATTTGTAGAATTTTGTGTCCTGTACGTGTCCGTATCGGATACGTATCAGTGATGGCTGTTGGTGTTTGACGAAATGCCCCAATGGACATTTCGTTCTATTTTTGGGAAACTTTTTGAATAGAAAATGAATTTTAGTGTCGCTTACACGTTTTTATTGCTCTGAGCTTGTATCGAGTTCGTGTCGTATCGATTTGACACTCGTGCATATGTGTTTGCACCCGCGCGCGCGGCCTAGGCGAGTCCCCTGCTACTCGAGTGCGAGTGCTCGCTAGACACGAAGTTTGGACTCATGCCACTTGGCATAGACCAAGAGGCAATGACTGAAAGTCTCCCCGTTGAGTCTCGTGTCCAATGGTTTCGTGTCGGACACGCACGAGGCCTCGCTTTGGGATTACACTGACACAGTGCACTGGTTTTTCCCTCACTGACACGGCTTGTTCAATCTGACACGGCGACACGAGGACATGATTCAGGGTGTGTCAGACCTAGGTCTACCCTAGGCACACCCACTGACACGAGCACATGTCCTAGTTCGTGTCGTGACGTGTACACGACACGCGTGAACATGTGCTCTTCACTGTGTCTGTTCAGTGCACTGTACTTATCCGACTTGGCATTTTGACCATTTGACACGTCTGTGTCGCGTATGGTGGACACGAATTAGACCATAAGATAAGTGCACAAGTGTGTTTATATTTACCAACCACTAATTACACATATTAGTTTGTTTATATGCATTAATCTCCATTTTCCCCAATTTTCTGATACGTGTTTATAACCACTGATTTCTCCCAGTTTTAATATGAATTTTGCCATACATTTTGGTTAGTTTAATGTTGTTAAGTCACATGTTTAAGTTCATATTATGGTTCTCCTATTAGTCATTTACCTGGGTGTAAGTTTTGGGTTGAAATTGATGTGTGTTGGATTCGAAATGCAAATGGAATGGTAGGGACTGTTGAAAAGTCTGTTATATAAAAACCTGAGATGCTGTGGACAAATGAAATGATTTTTCCCTTCTCTTTTAACTAAGTTTTGTTGAAATCTGAACTGAATTAACAGGAATTATTATATGTGGTATTGATCGTTAATTCTAATCTGAGATTGTATGTGGAGTTCGAAATTTGATTTGGTGTAGGACTATTCAAGAAGACTGTAAATGGGTTCCTAAATTGATTCCTAAGTTTTCATTAAAAACCTGAGATTGTAGGTTCATATTTACATGTATATTTTGCTGTCAAATTGATTCCTGAGTTTTTATAAAAACCTGAGATTGAATGGGGGTTCAATGAACTGATTTTCCTGAGTTGTATTGGCCACTAAATTGTTTTCCTACTTGTTAACTGTATGGGTTTTATTTCCTGTTACATTTCTGAACTGGAGTTTAAGGGATTCATGTGATTTCCTCTCACACTCTCTTTTTTCTGCACACACATATGTGGACAGTCCCCCTCACCTCTATCTCAAACACCACCTTAACACACACACACATTTTCATGCACACACACACTTTCCTGTACATACACACTCACACACCTCCTTTTAGACACACACATATCCCGTAGTTTCCCTTTCTATATATAACCTATTTTTCTATGTAAATATATGTAAATATGTAATGTTTATATATAATGTAATGTGTAGATATATATATATACATATAATATAGTTGTGTAATATATGGGTATCTAGTATAGATACATACAATGGGTGTATAGGTTATATTAGTATATATACAAGTATCATATATATGAAACTTGTGTATATACTAAATATATGTAGTATACATATGTATGTATTATGGGTTGGCCTATAGGCATGATATAGCCTATGGCCTGTGTGTGCCTATTTGACTAGTGAGCCTAGATTGGGCTTGTATAGCCTTATTAGACCTAGAATCGACTTGCTAGACTAGTATAGACTTGTTTGACCTAGTTTGACCATAGTTGACCTAGTTTGACTTCTAGGGTTGACCAAGAGTTGACTTTGGCCTATTTTGACCTAGATTCATGTAGAATGCATTGTAGTATTTTATTTTACCATTCTGGACTTGTTGTGACTTGTGCTGTTCTAAATAGGAGCCAGACACCACTCCTCGGACAGTACTTTTCAGTTGGACATTCAGATACCAGGCGAGTACATTCTCTGATCATTTCATATCCTGTTAGAATTATTTTCCTGCTTTAGATTACTTTACTTGATGCTGTCACGTTGGTAACACGGATTAGTACTATATGGATCCATTCTTGAGATGTTATCCCCTCAGGGAGCATCGTATACTACATGTTCTGTGCATTTCACTTACATGGTGTATCACTATGCTTCACGATTCTTCGATCACTTTTGACATGTACTCTCATGATCACAGAGTCTTCCCAGAATCACCCATTTATGGGCATTTCCAGAATTACCCATTTATGGGCTATCCATGTATCACCCCTTGTGGGCCTTTGCATGGAATCATAACATAACCTGGCTGGATCCTTGTGTATTGATTGGGGCTACGGGGGAGTAGAAGTAAACATGTGAATAATATCCAAGTAGTGTAGTTCCCAGAATCACTCTATAGTATAGTTCCTAGAATCTCCTATGCCATTCACATGTTTATATTGTACTCTGACTCACTAGCCACTGATAGTTCTCTATTACAGTATATATATTTCTATTACAGTTTTCTCTGTTTACATTCCATACTTCTTTCAGTTTCCTGTATCTTACTCTACTGCATGTTTATATTTTCTAACCTGCTATGAACTGTTGAGATGTATTGTGCTCGCTCCTGTCCTGATTGGACCTGTTAAAAATATTACAGAGGATGAAGAGGAGGCTGGTGTTGATACCTATTACGGTGCCACCTTAGATGAGATATTGGACCTGGACCATCAGCAGGCCCCACTAGCTGTGGATGACACACCCTTAGACTAGGATGTTTTCATTTACAGCATTCTATGGATGATTGTACATATTGATACTTGGGATCTGTGATTATGTATTTATCTTAGACACTTAGACTCTCTGTTTGTACTTGGGATTCCTTCCATTTCAGCAGTTTTATTTATCTATCTATCTACTATTTTATCATCTGTATTTCCTTGAGTTTTATATCATATCGTGCTTCTTCTTCCTTAGTTGTGATTGAGTTTACTTTTATCATGTCACCTCCATTCGGGGAGTATAAACTGCTTAGTATATTATTGCTAGATGTTGTGATCGAGGACAGCGTTCTACCGCCGACACTGCGGCGTAGGCTGGACGTACCTATGTCTCGTGCACTTACTCTAGGGTGCGGGTCGTGACACATTTTTAGTGCTAGCCCATGCAGGTCTAGACTACAAGTGTAGTGGTATTCGAACTAGAGTATCACTACAGCCTGCAGTAGGATATAGGACATTAATTTTTAAGGTACTCAATCACATTAGGAAAAAAAGTTCTTTTTATTGCCATCTAAATCCTTATTGTCAGCTAATCCTTTTGAATTTTAAATGTCCGTCTTTGTCATATCGCTTATTTCTCAGAAATTGATACTCTTATTTGGTCTATCTTTAGGATGGTAGAGACTCGATCGCAGCATACCATTCATGGAGATGCTACAGAGGGATCTGCTACCTCTCAGCCAGTTCAGCAGAGACAGGAGACTGCAGCTCCTGCCACCTCTTTTCGTATTAAGGCTCCAGCAGCAGCAGCAGGGGGTATGCCTCCACCGTCTCGGAGGTAGGACCCAGTCATCGCAAAGGAGCCCTTCCAGCAGCAGCCACCTACAGGGACAGTTGACGCCGTTCAGCTGTTAGCATTCTTCCGGCAGTATATGGAGGGTCAGCAGACCCAGCAGCAGAGGCACACAGCAGAGCTCACACGAGGCATTGAGCTGGCAGTGACCGCAGTGGAGAGAGTCGTAGCTCAGCCAGCGACAGCCCCGCAGCCGCACCAGCCACGGGAGAAGGGCATCCAAGATTTTCAGAAGATGTACCCTAGAGACTTCCGGGGGACAGAGGAGATCTTGTATGCCGATGAGTGGATCGAGCATATGGAGAAGATTTTTAGATTGGCTGAGATCCCGACGAGGCTCCAGATAGAGGCAGCGGCCAGCATGATGCAGGATCTATCCCGTACCTGGTACCATACCGACCCGAGGGTTGGCACAGCAGGACAGACTTGGGCAGCATTCAAGAAGCTGTTCAAGGAGAAGTTCTTTCCAGACGCAGCACTGGGAGCCCTCGAGACCCAGTTTGATGCCCTAGTTTAGGGGAGCCAGTCCGTGGAGGAGTACGCAGGTGAGTTCTGCCGCCTGAGCAGATTTATGGAGGACTTGTCGGAGACGACGAAGGCCCGAAGGTCCCGGAAGGGCTTGGTAAAGGAGGTCAAGTCCTACACCAAGAACTCCCGTAGTGCTACATTTGAGAAGATACTGGTAGACGCACTAGCTGCAGAGGATGATCTTGAACTTAGGTTCAAGAGGGGGCGAGACTCCCAGGGAGGCAGCAATAGCGGAGGACCGGCCAAGAGGCCGCATTTCCAACAGCAGCACCACCAGCACCACCAGCAGCAGAGGTTCCAGCCGCAGCAGTTTCAGTAGCCGAGGCATCAGCCAGTGCAGCATCAGCAACAGAGGGTGCAGCAGCAGTCACCGAGGCAGAAGGCCACCACCTGTACTTATTACAAGAAGCCAGGGTACGGGTGGAACGAGTGTAGGAAGAGGCTGGGCAAGTGCCTGGTATGTGGGTCAGGAGATCACCAGATGAGGGAGTATACCTTGACCACGGAAAGAGCAGCTCAGGAAGGAGGAGCCAGGGCAGCAGCAGGCCAGCAGAGGGGACTAGCCCTGCCGGCCCAGCAACAGAGATTTGTTCAACACCAGCAGCAGGCCAAGGGAGGCTAGCCGGGGCGAGCTTTCGCCATGGCGGTTGAGGATGCAGAGGTGATAGGAGAGCTGATTGCAGGTTCGATTCTCTTCGACTCCAGTCCAGCTTTTGTATTATTCGATTCCGGTGCTTCACATAGTTTCATATTAGTATCTTTTACATTAGACATGGATTGGTTGAGCAGGTACCACGCCAGCATTGATTACAGAGGGGGTAGAGTTCTCTTCAGAGCACCGGGGGAGCCAGAGTTCGAGTCCTCCAGACGTCAGACGAAGCAGAGCAGCGGAGTTTTCTGCAGAGTCACGGTTGAGGAGCATGCAATTCCACACCCCTTGATAGCAGAGTATGTGGATGTTTTCCCAGAGGAGTTGCTGGGATTGCCACCAGACAGAGACATAGAGTTTTTGATAGACTTGGTTCCAAGAGCGGAACCCATCTCTCAGCATGTCTATCAGGTGAACAATAGTGAGCTGGTGGAGCTGAAGAAGCAAGTGAATGAGCTGCAGGACAAGGGCTTCATCCGTTAGAGTTCGTCGCCATGGGGTGTACCAGTATTATTTGTGCCGAAGAAGGATGGGTCAGTACGGATGTGTATTGACTATAGGGCACTCAACAACCTCACGATCAAGAACAAATATCCACTGTCGCGGATCGACAATCTTTTTGACCAGTTGAAGGATCGACAATCTTTTTGACCAGTTGAAAGCGGTCTCAGGTATTTTCAAGATTGATCTGAGGTCGGGATATCACCAGGTGAAGGTGACGAGGGAGGATATTCCCAAGACCGCTTTCAGGACGCGGTACGGGCAGTTTGAGTTTTTGGTTATGTCGTTTGGGCTAACCAATGCACCAGCAATGTTTATGAACCTAATGAACAAGGTGTTCCACCTGTATCTGGATCAGTTTATGGTGGTGTTCATAGACGACATCTTGATATATTCCAAGACTGAGGAGAAGCACGAGAAGCATCTACGGATAGTGTTGGAGACTCTCAGGAGGGAGCAGCTTTATGGGAAACTCTCCAAGTGTGAGTTCTTCTTGGACCGGGTGGACTTTTTGGGGCATATGGTGACTGGAGATGGTATCTCAGTTAACCCCAAGAAGATTGTAGCAGTTAAGGCATGGGCAGCGCCGACTTCAGTTGCAAAGATCAGAGTTTCCTGGGGCTGGCAGGATATTATCGGAGATTTGTGCATGATTTCTTCCGGGTTGCAGAGCCGTTGACTCGGTTGACCCGGAAGGATGCTGAGTTCGTTTGGTCAGAGGAGTGTCAGGCAGCTTTTGATGAGTTGAAGAAGCGGCTTACGACAGCTCCGATTCTGACATTGCCTTCAGGATCAGGTGGATTCACTATTTATAGTGACACTTTAGGGAAGGGGCTGGGTTGTGTCTTGCAGCATCATGGGAAGGTGATTACCTATGCTTCCAGGCAATTACGTCCCCATGAGAAGAACTACCCTACCCATGACCTGGAGCTGGCAGCGGTGATATTTGCTTTGAAGTTGTGGAAGCATTATCTGTATGGGGAGAGGGTGGAGATCTTCACAGATCACAAGAGCTTAAAGTATGTGTTCACTCAGAAGGAGTTGAACATGGGGCAGCGCAGATGGCTAGAGTTGATGAAGGACTTTGACATCCTACTTCAGTATCACCCAGAGATGGCCAACGTGGTTGCCGGTGCCTTGAGTAGGTATCCGACAGCCATATGTTTGAACATGGATCGGCATTTGCTTGCAGACTTGGAGAGCCTTGGGATTGAGGTGATCGTGCCCGGGGTACAGATGCAGTTATGGGGGATGCAGATTCAGTCAGACTTGGTGGAGAGGATCAAGGCGACTTAGTTTGAGGACGTTGCTCTGTGGTGTCTCCGAGAGCAGGTTCGAGCAGGATTGGTGGATGACGAGTTTTCTCTTGCAGATAATGGTACCTTGAGGCATGGTTCCAGATTATGTGTGCCCAGCGGAGAGCTCAGGGAGAAGGTTTTGCAGGAGGCCCACAGATCTCAGTACTCTATACACCCTGGTGCCAACAAGATGTACCGAGATTTGAGGGAGCATGTTTGGTGGTCTGGGATGAAGCGGGAGGTGGCTCGCTTCGTAGCTAGGTGCTTGGTCTGTTAGCAGGTCAAGGCGGAGAGGCAGAGGCTCGGTAGATTTTTACAGCCGCTGCCTATTCTCGAATGAAAATGGGAGCATATCACTATGGACTTCGTATCAGTATTGCCGCGTACACTAGGAGGAAAAGATACGATTTGGGTCATCGTTGACAGGTTGACCAAATCGGCCCACTTCTTGCCATTCAAGGTGGGTACGTCTACAGAGAGGCTTGCGGAGATATATATGCGGCAGATAGTCAGGATTCACGGGGTTCCGGTCAGCATCATCTCAGATCGGGATAGTTGCTTTACTTCCTATTTCTGGAGGAGTCTGCAGATTAGCTTGGGCACTCAGCTCAAGTTTAGTACTGCATACCACCCCCAGACAGACGGACAGTCAGAGAGGACTATTCAGACACTTGAGGATATGATGCGGACGTACGTCCTGGACTTTGGGGGTTCTTGGAAGGATCATCTTCATTTAGTGGAGTTTTCTTACAACAACAGTTTTTAGGCCAGCATTGAGATGTCACCTTTCGAGGCTCTGTACGGGCGTAGGTTCCGTACACCCTTATCTTGGGATGATGTTGGTGAGCGAGCTTTACTGGGGCCAAAGATGGTTGTTGACGCAGCCGAGAACGTAAAACTCATCAGGGACAGACTTTGTGTGGCGCAGGACAGACATCGGCACTAGGCCGATAGCCACCGGAGGCCCTTGGAGTTTGAGGTACAGATTAGAGTCGGATTAGATTTAGGTTTGATTGTTTGTGTTTTATTAATCATGTTTGTTTATTATAATTAACTGAGACCTTACTTGTGATTAGGTCGGAGACCAGGTTTTTTTGAGGATATCTCCGACTCGTGGTAAGATACGTTTTGGTAGAGGCGGGAAGCTTAGCCCGCGCGTCATCGGTCCTTTCGTTATCAGCGAAAGAGTCGGTGACGTGGCGTACAGGCTAGACTTGCCACCTGTACTTGTGGGGGTCCACAACGTATTCTATGTATCACAGTTGAGACGGTACGTGGCTGACCCTAGCCATGTGCTCGATCATTCGGAGATTGAGGTTGGACCTTCTCTCAGCTATCCAGAGCAGCCAGTGGAGATGCTGGATCGACGGAAGAAGGTTCTGAGGAACCAGGTGATACCCTTGGTACGCATCGCATGGAGGCATCATTCTCCAGGAGAGTCTACCTGGGAGCGGGAGGATGAGATGCGCGAGCGATACCCTTATCTTTTTGGACCTTGAGGTATACTTTCTATCCTTCTCATCAGTTGCATTTCGCCTTTCAATTTCGATGACAAAATTCTTTTAAGGAGGGTAGATTTGTCACTACCACATTTTTAGTTTGAGGGTATTTTTGTCATTTTTGGGGTTATTTGAATTTATGGGAATTTTTAGAATTTATTTTGGAATTGTTTGAATGAGGGTTGACTATGTTGACTTTGACTAGCAATGACCATGGTAGACTAACCTAGGAGCTAACCTTAGTTGAGTTTGGACTTAGTTAGGTTATGCAACCCAAGTTAGACTAGAGTTGACCCATGGTATGGTTATTTGACTTAAGTTAGATCATTTAAGTCATAAGCCATGACTTGTGATTAAACATTAAATCAATAACTAGCCATAGAGGCCCAAAGCCCATTAACTAATGCCTAACCCTAGCCCTAACACTATTTGTCCAGCCACTACACCCATTGGGAACACCCCTATAAGTATTCTCTTCCATTTAGGGTTAGCCTCATTAGGAAAGAGCAAGTTTAGAAAGAGGTATTTTCCCAACTTTAAAAAACCCTAAAAAAATCCATTTTAACTCCTTTTTAATCCAAACAAATTGCAATAGGTTCTAATTGATGTTTTCTTGGTGTTGGAATTTGTTATTCTCAGTTTTCTACCAATTTGAAGGAGTTTGGTGGCTTTCGGGAATCCTCATTCAAAGGGTTTTTGTGTTGGAGAACACCATAGGTAAAATCCTAATCCACCCATTAAAATTTGGTTTTAATTGCATGGATGCCTAGTCCTAAGTATCATGACCTTGTAGGAATAGGATTTGTAGAATTTTGTGTCCTGTACGTGTCCGTATCGGACACGTATCAGTGATGGCTGTTGGTGTTTGACGAAATGTCCCAATGGACATTTTGTTCTGTTTTTGGGAAACTTTTTGAATGAAAAAATGTATTTTAGTGTCGCTTACACTTTTCTATTGCTTTGAGCTTGTATCAAGATCGTGTCGTGTCGATTTGACACTCGTGCACATGTGTTTGCACCCGCGCGCGCGGCCTGGACGATTCCCCTGCTACTCGAGTGTGAGTGCTCGCTGGATACGAAGTTTGGACTCGTGCCTCTTGGCATAGACCAAGGGCAATGACTGACAGTCTCCCCCTTGAGTCTCGAGTCCAATGGTTTCGTGTCGGACACGCACGAGGCCTCGCTTTAGGATTATACTGACACTGTGCACTGGTTTTTCCCTCACTTACACGGCTCGTTCAGTCTGACACGGCGACACGAGGACACGATTCAGGGTGTCAGACCTAGGTCTACCCTAGGCGCACCCACTGACACGAGCACGTGTCCTAGTTTGTGTCGTGTCGTGTACATGACACGCGTGAACATGTGCTCTTTACTGTGTCTGTTCAGTGCACTGTACTTACCCGACTTGGCATTTTGACCATTGGACACGTCTGTGTCGCGTATGGTGGACACGAATTAGACCCTAAGACACGTGCACAAGTGTGTTTATATTTACCAACCACTAATTACACATATTAGTTTGTTTATATGCATTAATCTCCATTTTCTCCAATTTTCTGATACGTGTTTATAACCACTGATTTCTTCCAGTTTTAATATAAATTTTGCCATACATTTTGGTTAGTTTAATGCTGTTAAGTCACATGTTTAAGTTCATATTATGGTTCTCCTATTAGTCATTTACCTGGGTGTAAGTTTTGGGTTGAAATTGATGTGTGTTGGATTCGAAATGCAAATGGAATGGTAGGGACTGTTGAAAAGTCTGTTATATAAAAACCTGAGATGCTGTGGTTAAATGAAATGATTTTTCCCATCTCTTTTAACTAATTTTGTTGAAATCTGAACTGAATTAACAGGAATTATTATATGTGGTATTGATTCTTAATTATAATCTGAGATTGTATGTGGAGTTCGAAATTTGATTTGGTGTAGGACTATTCAAGAAGACTGTAAATGGGTTTCTAAATTGATTCTTAAGTTTTCATTAAAAACCTGAGATTGTAGGTTCATATTTACATGTATATTTTGCTTTCAAATTGATTCCTGAGTTTTTATAAAAACCTGAGATTGAATGGGGGTTCAATGAACTGATTTTCCTGATTTGTATTGGCCACTAAATTGTTTTCCTACTTGTTAACTGTATGGGTTTCATTTTCTGTTACATTTCTGAACTGGAGTTTAAGGGATTCATGTGATTTCTTCTCACACTCTATTTTTTCTGCACACACATATGTGGACAGTGAAGAACAGTTTGGCAACTCTAGAGGGGGGTGAATAGAGTTTATATAGAAAAATAGCCAATTAAAAATAACTCTTTCACCAACAATAAAAAATCAGAGTAAAGTGCAGAAAATAAATGAAGAGCAGAAGAGCATACGCAAACACAACGATTTTAACCTGGTTTCCCTCGTGGAGGACTAGTCCAGGCCTGAGAACTCTAGCTCAGGATTAAATCCACTATTTGTGAAATAGTAGCTTACAACCCGTGCCTTTTCTTCAGAAGAGCACGTCAACTTCTAACAGAGGATCGCAGTGGCGATTTGCTTGGAATTGTCCAAGCGACTTCTTCACTCTTGCACAAGAATCCTAACTGAGAGATGCTGAGCACTCAAGACTTAGGAGGCTTGTGGCTAGTAAATAGGAAGGGTATTGCTTATTGAGCTTGTAGGAGAGAAGAGAAGAGAAGATTGAGTGAATTGAAATGAGAGAATTCATGCCCTATTTATAGTGTTTTTGGAGGCAGAATTCGGCCAGAATTCGGGTAAGAAAATTCAAAAATTTGGCCGTTGGACAGCTAGCAACCAGCTAACCCTAAAATTAGGGTTCCTGATTTCTAGGGGACAGAGTTCGGCCCGAACTCTGTGTGGAGGCAGAGTTTGGCCCGAACTCTGTCTCCAGAGCACAGAGTGGTCCTAAGTGGGACTTGTGGGCAATTTTTGTTTTAGTGGAGCTTGGGATTTTGGGTAGGCTTATAGACTAAGTTCCAAGAGCTCAGCATAACTCAGAGTACATACTTCTAGACTCAATAAAATGTAAAAGTACAGACTCGAAAATACACTGAGAGTCGAAAACTGAGCTGTTGTCTGTCATGAACTGAATGCAGACGTCGTGTGTCGTATTAAATTTATACAGATATTATTTAGTCAATGTAGTCAATATTTGGTTGACTGTGACTTTGTGTCAACAATCTCCTCCATATTGATAATTGACAAAATAATAAATATATATTTCAATATTCATACCTGGACACAGTTGGTTAAAACACAGCTCCCCCATAAACAATGCCGAGCTAGAATAAGATAGCTCCCCCGTAATCAGTGAACGGTGCCGAGCTAGAATCAATAGCTCTCCCCCGTAAATAATGCATAGAACCTGTGGCCTGATAAAAATATTTTCCCAAAAGCAAACACAAGCACACAAATATACATATTTCTCCCCCTTTTGGCAGTTAGCAATATAAAGGATCATATAGACTGCATAAGGAAAAGCATGGGAATAGCAGTATAGACAATGAAAAGTAATCCAACCACACCAAGCAGAGAAGAAATAGTATAATACTAATAAAACAAGTCACTGACATAAAGTAGAACTACGAAAAATAGCATAAAATGTTATCCACCAACCAGCACATCATCAGGGTTTGAAGACATAAATCCAGTACATAAATCCATAACAAACTGAAATAACTAAAATCAAAAAAAAAAAAAAAAAAAAAGGTAACTAAGACCATCAGCAGTGTCAGCAGCATATCAAGCCAATCTCCATCATGGAGCACGAGAAGGTCCTGGAACATCTGAAGGACCAGGGAATGAGTGACGAGGGTCCACAAAAGCATCATCAGGATCCATATACCTCATGACCCACAGATCGTCTATACGATGACCCGCGCGATCTGGATCCCGCTCAATAGGCACATGCAGATCAGGATGACGAGCAAGTGAATACCGCATATCATGCAGAGAGTTCCCAAGGGCACTGATCTGCAAGGTGGTACGGTAATCCTGCTGCGTCCAGCGATCATCCTCAATAGCAAAGCGATCGCGAAGCATAGTCTGAAGAGACTCAAGAGTGGCAGGAGGAGGAGGTGCATCCTGACCAAGAGGAGGGGCGTCAGGCTCCTCATCAGCAGAATGCTCAGATGACTCAGAAGCAGCGACAGGCTGAAGGCGTCGTGCTTTGGATAGAAAGGCAGGTGCAGGCAGGAACGGACAATCATGGATAGGAATGATGAAAGCACGAAAAACTAAAGGAAGATAGAGAGGATAAACCAAAGCTCTTGGTTTCTTCCGACAGTTGATCATCCAATCCATCATAGTCCGTGGAAAGTTGAATGGAATACGATAGTGGAGATGATATAAGATGGAGATCTCAAGATAAGTGACTTCATCTGTTGAGCCAGCCTTGGGCAAGATAGTATTGAACACGATGCGATGAAGTTCATAAAAGTAGGGGGTGAGATGCTTGGCCTTTAGCTTGCGAGGACTTACGTTAGGAGCACATAAATCCTCCTTGAATCCTTCAAGGGAAGTATTGCCAACAAATTGAAGTTGACGTGCTTCCACAAGCTTGTCCCACACATCAAGATCCGGAAGAGCAAGAAAGTCTCCCAACTCAGAATCATTAAAGGCAATGGTAATGCCAGCAATCCGAGAATAGATGTGGGTTGCATCGTGAGTCAAATTGCAGTAAAACATTTGAATTGCACTATGGTAGATGACAGAATTTGAAGCAACAAGTTCATCCAAACAAAGATCACGGAATAAAGACTCATATTGTGAAAATATAGTAAAATTTATGGGATGGCCCCCAAACACCGGACGAGTTCTAAAATCGCTAAACCATTCATTAGAGGCTTCTAGCGATACAAATAAACGGTCGTCGTAAGTGTTAGGGTCATCGGGACGCGGCGGATTGAACAACGGATGAATGGGGTGTTGTTCAACTACTTGTTCAATCGGAGGAGGAGGAACCGAAGAGGAAGCACCCTCATGTCGAGTCCTTCTCCCTCGTTTGGACAAGCGAGATGCCATTTGAAATAAAAGAGGAAAACTTGGGAATGATAGAAAAAGAGAGATATACCTGAAAAGAATACCAAACAGTTGAAGAGAATGTTGAAAAACCCCTTTCCCTTGATTTTGAGAAGAAATAGAGCCCTCTATATCAAGAACTAGGGTTAGGGTTTGGAAGGAGGAAGATGGAAGAGATGGAGAAGAAGGAAATATGGGAGGAAAGAGAGGGAATCCCGAAATAAAGTAGGGCTTGGTCTTTGGTCGGGTGAAATATTGACCATTGGATTAGAATTGATCCAACGGCAGAGCCAGATCCCGACCCTTGAACCTAAGAACCGAACTCGGCCCGAACTCTGATAGGGGCAGAGTTCGGCCCGAGTTCTGGATCAATGGTCCAGAATTGAAAACAGGCAAAGAACACGAAGAAAAAGTTTAAGAGTTAAACAAAAGATAGTTGAGGACAACAAAGAGTGTAAAAAATAGATAGAGAGGTACTCAGAAAACAGAATGAACTTTAGAAAATCTCAATTAGGCAACATTAAATCGAAAACGAGCCATATAATAAATAAGGACATATACTGTGGTTCAATAGTCCAAATTTGCCATGGGTTAGCTGCAGGGGCCGGATCCCAGCTAGCGGTAGTCCTGAGGACTAGTGCACCGTGTCGCTTAGGCTTTTACGCCTTGTTGTCAGAAGGACCCTTTCGGCGTGTACCCATACCAAATTCTTCGAAAAAGAATCACAATATACTCGATATTTACGCAGGTGAGTTTCAATTTATAACTGCTTCATCTAAAATTCCAAGTTCACGACAAAGAAAATTGAAGCGCTCTTCGGATAGTGGCTTAGTAAAGAAATTTGCCAGCTGATGATCAGTGTCAATAAATTCTAAGTTAATCGTGCCATTTTACTGATGATCACGCAAAAAGTGGTGTCTGATCTCAATGTGTTTAGTGCGTGAGTGGCAGACAGGGTTCTTAGTCAAATTGATTGCACTAGTATTGTCACAGAATATAGGAATATGCATGAAAGATAACTTATAGTCTTCAAGGGTTTGCTTCATCCACAGAATTTGTGCACAACAACGCCCAGCTGCTATGTATTCAGCTTCTGTTGTGGATAGTGCGACAGAGTTCTGCTTCTTGCTAAACCATGAGACTAAAGCCTTTCCTAATAAATGACACGTGCCGCTCGTACTTTTACGGTCGACCTTGCATCCAGCAGAGTCAGCATCAGAGTAACCGATGAGGTCAAATGATGTTGACTTGGGATACCATAGACCCACTGTAACCGTACCCTTAAGGTATCGAAAGATACGCTTAACCGCGGTCATGTGAGATTCCTTAGGATTTGCTTGATATCTAGCACATAGGCAAACACTAAACATGATATCGGGGCGACTAGCAGTTAAATAAAGTAAGCTGCCTATCATACCTCGATACTTACGTTGATCAACGGGTTTGCCGCTCTCATCTGGTTCGAATTTGGTTGAAGTAGCCATTGGAGTGCTGATTGGTTTGATGTTGTCAAGATCGAACTTCTTCAGCATGTCCTTGGTATACTTCGATTGACAGATGAAAGTTCCATTAGCCAGTTGTTTTACTTGCAGACCAAGAAAGTAGTTGAGCTCTCCCATCATGCTCATCTCAAATTCCGTCTGCATACACTTGGCAAATTCTTGACAAAGAGTTTCATCAGTAGACCCAAAAATAATATCATCAACATAAATCTGAATTAATAGAATGGTGTCTTTGAAAGATTTGATAAACAGTGTAGTGTCAATTTTCCCTTTTGAAAAACCTTTCTCAAGCAAGAAACTGCTTAGCCTTTCATACCAAGCTCTGGGGGCTTGTTTAAGGCCATAAAGCGCTTTCTTCAGCTTGAACACGTGGTCGGGAAATTTGTGATTTTCAAAGCCAGGGGGTTGTTTGACATAAACTTCCTCCTTAATAAAGCCATTCAAGAAAGCACTTTTAACATCCATTTGAAATAATTTAAAGTTTTGAAAATTAGCAAAAGCACAAAGCATCCGAATGGATTCTAGTCTAGCAACAGGAGCATACGTCTCATCGTAGTCGATACCTTCCTCTTGGTTGTATCCTTGAGCTACTAGACGAGCTTTGTTACGTGTGAGTGAACCATCTTCATTTACTTTGTTTCTAAACACCCATTTGGTACCAATTATTGAGTGATTAGCCGGTCTAGGAACTAGTTCCCATACTTGGCTCCTCTCAAATTGGTTGAGTTCTTCTTGCATAGCAGAAATCCAAAATTCATCATTAAAAGCTTCAGAAATATTTTTAGGCTCTACTTGTGAAATGAAGGCAGTGCTAGCAACGGAGTCTCTTAGTGATGATCTAGTAGTTACTCCACGTGAAACTTCTCCTATAACTAAATTTTCTGGATGAGAAGGTTTGAAAGAGAATTTCTTAGGCAAACCCTCCAGAGAATTAGTTTCGGTTGAAGTATTCATTGGAGTAGAAGTTGATGGCTCAACGTCATCATCAAGAGTACTTGCTGCACTGTTATCTTCATCAAAAGTCACATTTGTTGACTCTTCCACAATAAGTGAGCGTTTATTGAAAACTCTATATCCCTTACTCTTGGCGGCATAACCAAGAAAGATACCATCGTCAGCTTTGGCATCAAATTTGCCTAAGTTGTCTTTGGTGTTAAGGATAAAACATCTACAGCCAAAAACTTTAAAATAAGAAACATTGGGGGTTCTCCCAAACCAAAGCTCATAGGGTGTTTTCTTCGTAATGGGACGAATAAGTACCCTATTCAAAATGTGGCATGCTGTACTTACAGCCTCTGCCCAAAAATATTTCGGAAGAGAAAATTTATTCAACATGACTCTAGCCATATCGCCAAGAGTCCTATTCTTCCGCTCCACAACACCATTTTGTTGAGGAGTTCTAGGACAAGAAAATTCATGATCAAAACCATTTGCATTACAAAAACTTTCAAAATCATAATTTACGAATTCGCCTCCATGATCACTTCGGATTCGAGTAATCATGTAGCCTTTTTCGTTTTGAACTTTCTTTATAAAAATTTTGAAAGCAGAAATAGCATCGCTCTTATTAGCGAGAAAGAAAACCCATGTAAATCTCGAAAAATCATCAACAATAACAAATGCATAAAGTTTGCCTCCAAGGCTAGCTATTCTACTAGGATCAAATAAATCCATATGAAGTAGTTGCAAGGGTCTAGTAGTACTTACAGAGTTGATAGAATGAAATGAGGATTTAGTTGCCTTGTTTAGTTCACATTCGGCACATACCGTGTCCTTTTTGAACGTGATTTCAGGCAATCCTCTCACTAGCTTCTTGGTGGAAAGCCTGGATATAGCATCCATGTTGGCATGACCAAGACGCTGGTGCCAAAGTAATCGTTCATTTTTGTGGGCATATAGACATCTACCTGCATTGTTAGTATTTATAGAAAGATAGAAAATGTAGATGTTGTCCTCTCTTTTCCCTTCAAAAGCAATGTCTCCTGTTGACCTATCATAGATGTAGCAACTGTTTTGTCCAAAGTTAATATCATATCCATGATCAGCAAGATGACTAATGCTGAGCAGGTTATGCTTTAACTCGGTCACTAGGCAGACATCCTTTATTACAGGAGAAGGAGGATGACCAATGATACCATTACCTATAATGTGCCCTTTGAGATTGTTACCGAAGGATACGTATCCTTCTCTCTTCATCGATAGTGATGCAAAAAGATTTGCGTCTCCCGTCATATGTCGCGAGCATCCACTATCGAGAATCCACTTACTTTCAGTTGAGGAGGGAAGGTCCACCTACATCAAGAGTAGATGTGACCTTTGGTACCCGAGTTCTTGAGGGTCCTGAAAAGTTAGTCTTTGGGAACCAAGCATATATCCTTTTATCTACAAGTCTTCTAACTCTGCACTGTGGTGAGATGTGTCCATGTAATCCACAATAAGTATAGATAGCATTCTTATTTATACTAGGAGCATGAGAATAATATCTATAAGCAACAGGATGAGGATGGACATGATGTGAAGAGTTAGCATGGTGAAGATGATTATGCATGGAATAAGTGGCATGTTGATGGTGTCTATGAGGCATAGAATGATGGTATTGTCTATGATGTGTGACATGCTGATATTGTCTAGATGGCATGGCATGATGATTTTGTCTATATGGTTTATGAGGACCTTGTCTATATGGCATTGCATGATGATTTTGTCTATATGGCATGGCATGATGAATTTTATGTGTGGAGTGATGTTGATTATGTCTTTGTGCATGATGAGTGTGTACTGAATGAGAATTGTTCTTACGTGCACGTGGTTTGTAAAAGTTTGTGTATATAAAAGCATGGTTATATGCTGCATGAGAATGACGTGGTTGACTAGCATGAGTGGTATTGTGCCCATGTGATTGGGTTTGAGGTTGAACAACCTGTTTACCCAATTTGGTTTCTAATCTTTTAGAAACAGCTTGCAGTTCATCAACCTTAATATTTAAGCCATAAATCTTAGTCATGGAAATCTTGTGTCTATTCTTTTCTTCAGCAAGCAACGTGTTGAGAGTAGTGATTTCTTGAGTTTGTTGCTCAATACGTGCTTCAGCATCATGTAAGCTTAATTTAAGCTTGGATGCTTCATCAGTGTCATTTGTGGGTGATGTGTTTCTAACATTATCAAGAAGTAAAGAAATTCTTTGTATCTCATCTTCTAGACTTTTGATTTTGTCCTTGGCATGTTTATATTTACCGATGACCTTTTTATGATCATCGAGTAAATCAGTGAAAGCATCGCCAAGTTCATCAAAAGAGAAGTCATCCAGAGTTTCGTTAGATACCTTGTTGGAAGTTGCCATCAGGCACACATTTGCTGTATCTTGAGGAGAGTCCTTTTCTTCCTCAGAGTCACTCGCTTCACTTTCATGCCAGATACCTGTGTTGGCATATTTTTTTGATGAGTTCTTTTTGTATGGCTTCTCATAGCGGTTGCTCTTCTTCAGGAATGGGCAGTCTTTTCGGACATGTCCAGTTTTTTTGCAACCATAACAAGTTGGTTCTTCTTCATCGTCTTCTTGAGATTCCTTCTTCCTTCGATTGAAGCGAAGGAATTTCCTGAAGTTGCGAACCATGAGAGCTTGGTCTTCATCATCCGAATTATCTTCTTCGGTCTCATCATGATTAGCTCTTCGTTGATGAGCTTTGAGTGCGATCTCCCTGGTCTTCAGAGCAGGCTCTTCGAAGTCCTTGAGGTCAAGCTCGTGAGTCATAAGCTTACCCATCAAGGTCTCCATTGACATTGTTGTGAGATCATTTCCTTCTATGATGGCTGTCACCTTAGGGTTCCAAATCTTTGGTAGCCCTCTGAGCAGCTTACGAATCTTCTCGTGGTTTGAGTACTGCTTTCCAAGCGAAGATAGAGGATTGATGATGTCGAGGAATCTTGTGATCATTTGAGTGATCGTCTCACTTGGCTTCATCTTGAAGGCTTCGTATTCTTGAGTGAGACGGCTTATTTTAGATTCCTTGACCTGTGTGGTTCCTTCATGCGTCACTTCTAGATGTCTCCATACTTCATGAGCAGTGGTGCATGTAGAGACCCTGTTGAACTCATTCCTGTCTATAGCACAGAATAAAACATTAATAGCCCTAGCATCTAGACTTGCCTGTTTCTTCTCCTCGACATAATATTTGTCGTGTGGTTTCTCAATGAGGTCACCATCGACAACTATCCTGGCGGGCTTTTTGTAACCGTCAGTGACGACAGTCCACAGGTCAAAGTCTAGAGACTTAAGATAGAAGCTCATCCTTGTTTTCCAATATGTGTAGTTAGTCCCATCAAATAGGGGAGGCCTATGAGTGGACTGACCTTCACCATGATTGGAAATCAAGGATTGTGTGGTTGCCATGGATCAGCTCTTAGGATGTTAGTCCTTGTAAAGAGAACAGAGCTCTGATACCAATTGAAGAACAGTTTGGCAACTCTAGAGGGGGGTGAATAGAGTTTATATAGAAAAATAGCCAATTAAAAATAACTCTTTCACCAACAATAAAAAATCAGAGTATAGTACGGAAAATAAATGAAGAGCAGAAGAGCATACGCAAACACAACGATTTTAACCTGGTTTCCCTCGTGGAGGACTAATCCAGGCCTGAGAACTCTAGCTCAGGATTAAATCCACTATTTGTGAAATAGTAGCTTACAACCCGTGCCTTTTCTTCAGAAGAGCACGTCAACTTCTAACAGAGGATCACAGTGGCGATTTGCTTGGAATTGTCCAAGCGACTTCTTCACTCTTGCACAAGAATCCTAACTGAGAGATGCTGAGCACTCAAGACTTAGGAGGCTTGTGGCTAGTAAATAGGAAGGGTATGGCTTATTGAGCTTGTAGGAGAGAAGAGAAGAGAAGATTGAGTGAATTGAAATGAGAGAATTCATGCCCTATTTATAGTGTTTTTGGAGGCAAAATTCGGCCAGAATTCGGGTAGGAAAATTCAAAAATTTGGCCGTTGGACAGCTAGCAACCAGCTAACCCTAAAATTAGGGTTCCTGATTTCTAGGGGACAGAGTTCGGCCCGAACTCTGTGTGGAGGCAGAGTTCCGCCCGAACTCTGTCTCCAGAGCACAGAGTGGTCCTAAGTGGGACTTGTGGGCAATTTTTGTTTTGGTGGAGCTTGGGATTTTGGGTAGGCTTATAGACTAAGTTCCAAGAGCTCAGCATAACTCAGAGTACATACTTCTAGACTCAATAAAATGTAAAAGTACAGACTCGAAAATACACTGAGAGTCGAAAACTGAGCTGTTGTCTGTCCTGAACTGAATGCAGACGTCGTGTGTCGTATTGAATTTATACAGATATTATTTAGTCAATGTAGTCAATATTTGGTTGACTGTGACTTTGTGTCAACAGACAGTCCCCCTCACCTCTATCTCACACACCACCTTAACACACACACACTTTCCTGCACACACACACTTTCCTGCACATACACACTCACACACCCCCCTTTAGACACACATATCCCATAGTTTCCCTCTCTCTATATAACCTATTTTCCTATGTAAATATATGTAAATATGTAATGTTTATATATAATGTAATGTGTAGATATATATATATAATATAGTTGTGTAATATATGGATATATAGTATAGATACATACAATGGGTGTATAGGTTATATTAGTATATATACAAGTATCATATATATGTAACTTGTGTATATACTAAATATATATAGTATACATATGTATGTGTTATGGGTTGGCCTATAGGCATGATATAGCCTATGGCCTGTGTGTGCCTGTTTGACTAGTGAGCCTAGATTGGGCTTGTATAGCCTTATTAGACCTAGAATAGACTTGCTAGACTAGTGTAGACTTGTTTGACCTAGTTTGACCATAGTTGACCTAGTTTGACTTCTAGGATTGACCAGAGTTGACCAAGAGTTGACTTTGGCCTATTTTGACCTAGATTTATGTAGAATGCATTGTAGTGTTTCATTTTACCATTCTGGACTTGTTGTGACTTGTGCTGTTCTAAATAGGAGCCAGACACCACTCCTCGGACAGTACTTTTTAGTTGGACACTCAGATACCAGACGAGTACATTCTCTGATCATTTCATATCCTGTTAGAATTATTTTTCTGCTTTAGATTACTTTACTTGATGCTGTCTCGTTGGTAACACAGATTAGTACTACATGGATCCATTCTTCGATCACTTGTGATATGTACTCTTATGATCACAGAGTCTTCCCAGAATCACCCATTTATGGGCATTCCCAGAATCACCCATTTATGGACATTCCCAGAATCATCCATTTATGGCTATCCATGTATCACCCCTTGTGGGCCTTTGTATAGAATCATAACATAACCTGGCTGGATCCTTGTGTATTGATTGGGGGTACGGGGAGTAGAAGTAAACATGTGAATAATATCCAAGTAGTGTTGTTCCCAGAATCACTCCATAGTATAGTTCCCAGAATCTTCTATGCCATTCACATGTTTATATTGTACTCTGACTCACTAGCCACTGATAGTTCTCTATTACAGTATATATATTTCCATTATAATTTTCTATGTTTACATTCCTTACTTCTTTCAGTTTCCTGTATCTTACTCTACTGCATGTTTATATTTTTTAACCTGCTATGAACTGTTGAGATGTATTGTGCTCGCTCCTGTCCTGACTGGACCTGTTGAAAATATTACAGAGGACGAGGAGGAGGCTGGTGTGGATACCTATTACGGTGCCACTTTAGATGAGATGTTGGACCTGGACCATCAGCAGGCCCCACTAGCTGTGGATGACACACCCTTAGACTATGATGTTTTTATTTACAGTATTCTATGGATGATTGTACATATTGATACTTGGGATCTGTGATTATGTATTTATCTTAGACACTTAGACTCTCTGTTTGTACTTGGGATTCCTTCCATTTCAGCAGTTTTATTTATCTATCTATCTGCTATTTTATCATCTGTATTTCCTTGAGTTTTATATCATATCGTGCTTCTTCTTCCTTAGTTGTGATTGAGTTTACTTTTATCATGTCACCCCCATTCGGGGAGTATAAACTGCTTAGTATATTATTGCTAGATGTTGTGACCTAGGACAGCGTTCTACCGCCGACACTGCGGCGTAGGCTGGACGTACGCATGTCTCGTGCCCTTACTCTAGGGTGCGGGTCGTGACAACCCGCACCCACTTTTTGCGATGTGAGTGCGTGCGCAAGATAGCTACGTATCAAGCGGACTCCAGTCCAACTCGAATACGTATGCGCTGTCCAGAATAGGGTATCATGTCTAGTTTAAACTATATCTCGATCCACAAAAAAATATAAAACAAGAATGAACATTATGGATCATGGTCTACAGCCCACTAGCATATACGTCCGATTAGACTCCAAGAAATAATATGAGTCTATATAACTAGGCTAACAAGTAGAATATATCATGATAAGGAATATAAAGCACGAGAGGATAACAAAGTAATATCACTAGCAAATACCTGAATCCTGTAGATGTAATCAACTACCATTATGATCAACTAATTAACTCCATACAATCAACTACCTGAAGAGATCATCAGATCCTCATGGGACTAGCAAGATGCATAAAACATGTCAATCTAACAGTTTATCATGTATGAAGAAAATCTAGGACAAAACTGAAAAGACTAAGCAATAACAATACACGGACATGAGAATAACTATATGCATAAATGAACTGCTGGAAAAAACTGGTGAACAAGAGATCAATGGATACCAAACCCTCGTCCCGAGTGTGGACTCGTAGGTTAGTTCAAGACAAACACCCTCTCCCCGAATGTGGACTCGCATGTGCAAATAGTCAATCCTCACCCCGAGTGTGGACTCACAGGTTGTGAAAATTAAAAAAAGGAAATAGTAGTTCAGTTACAATGCATTCATTCTATGATACGATTCAATCAAGTACATGGGAGAACAGGTCCAATATGAACTACAAGGCTAACTGTGAGCAAGGACTATATATCAATAAAATAACCAACTAGTATATGTGATATGAGCAAAAAATATGTCAATAATCAACTAAGAAAACTGGATAATGGGAGGAATAAGCATGTAAATAAAGCTGTAAAGAAAGGCATGGTATACTTGCCTGGTGGTAGCAACATGTCCCGCAAAAAACTTGTCAAATCAAAGAGTCACAAAATCTAAACTTCCGTAAACACCTCCGGATGCTGAAACAGACAATACTAACATTTTCAAAATAGTCAACCTAGCTAGGATATCCTACCCATAAGTTCAATTCTGGACACATGGGTAAAACGCTAATTTCGGGTCAAAACGATGTCCGCCGTTGGACCCGCTTTGTATCGAAAAGTGCACCAGCATCTAGAGTCTGTAAAGTTATCAAACTACATGTTTACGAGTTTATTTGATGATACGAACCCAACCATATGTCCAAAGTTGGATTTTGGCGGACCGTGCACAAATTTGCCCATTGGATCGGGTTACGGGCCCGCCAAAATAGCGTTCCAGTCGACCTTCTCAGAATCAGACCAAACTTGGCATACAGGACCAGAAAGATGACACGGACCTGTTGGCGTAAGTTTCATCTCGAGATAATGAACGTGCACGAAGTAATTGGTTAATTTGCATAGAGGTCGATACGGGATATCTCGACAGATACGTCACGATTTCGTCGCGCACGCACAATAAAATCAGGTTCCGTCAAATCTCACAGGTCGACAACATCCATACGAATCTTTCAATGCTCATGGGTTACGAATACGTCGTCCTGTTTGATGGGACGTATGCCATATCGGAGATTTTTTCTAAAAGTTTTTATTTCGAAAACTATTTTTTTTGCAACATTACAATCAAAATACTTTTCATACAGTGAACGAAAAATGAATCGACCAGAAGGGTTTTGTAGTGCTACATGTAGACTAAAACTTTGTTTAGGTAATTTCCAAAAATTCATACTAGGTTGGTAAGAATTCCTCTCCAAACAGGGGTACCTGGATTACTTATCTGTGCTGTTTTGGGACAAGTTTTTCTTCGACGTGTGACGACCCGATCCCAAGTATAATGGGTCCAGTAGGATCATGTCCAGCCTACACTGTTGTGAGACGGCGGCAGTAAGCTGTATCAAGCAGTGAAACACAACAGGCAAAATATCTAACGAAAATAAAATATTCTTATTAAAATTACAACTGGTCTGAAAAGGAAATAACAAACAACAATATTCATTTATTACAACTGTTTCAAAACAAAGAAAGAAAAAGAAACTATGCTAACATCTATGGTTCTGGAGTTCCTGGTTCTGGTTCGGCCGGAATCTGAGGGACCCAAGTCAGGCCCATAAAAGGAACAGTAAGGCAGCGCCTCCTCGTCGCAATCACCTAAAAATGTTCGGTCTCCAGTCAGGAGTGAACAAGAAACATATTTCTTCCACATCTAATATTTCTAAAATAACAATAAATGGCAATGCGAGACAGTTTATGAAACTTATATGTTTTGTAAATAATAGTAAAAGACAACAAGCAACATGATCTCTGATATCAAATATGATGCAATGCTAAGCTAGTACTTTTGAGTATATAACAAGGCTTGTGACCGGCTGGGATAGAGGAAATATGTATAATAACGTTTCGGCCGAAACGAATAGTATACAGTACGGCTCAACCCCTATGTGGTAGGGGTTAGCACGAGAGATACAAGCAAGAATTTTTGCTTTGGTCACAGACGTTATACTACTCCCTCAAGCAATCCCCAAGTCAATGAGTCAATGAGTCAATAAGTCAATAAGTCACTATAGCAATCCAGCAATCCGTCAATCGATGTGGTGTACGAGAAGGATCCATGGTGAATCAGTGTCACGATACTATATGAGATCAACTGATGCATACATTTAATTATTAAAGTAAAAACACAGACATGGAATAGATATGAAACTTGCCTTGGATATCTCCTTGGCGTGGAATACGACGAGTAGCAAGTAACCGTATAGCCTCCTTTCCCAATTTTTTTTTTTGAAATATTTTTATTTATTTATTTTATTTAAATGGTGATTTTTAGATTTTTATAAATAATTATTTAGTTAATTATTATGGTAGATGACTTTAGCCATTATTGAGTTTTGAAGTACCAGAAGGCTAGGAATCATGGCACGGGTAGTGCAGCGGCGTACCTTGACCAGTGTATTAGCCATGTTAAGGGAGACCCAGCCACAAGTATATCCTAACTAGGAAAACCAGACCAAGTTGTGACTTAACCCCTATAAGTGGATTATTTATTTATTAATTAATTTATTGATTTGTAGAAGACCCGGTTGTACCAAAATAGTCCTGACTTGACCCGAACCAAACCCAGACTATGTAGACATATAGCGCGACCAAAAACGTCCATGTAGGTGTGCATTTATTATACAAGTAAATATTTCGTATTTTATTTAGTAGGCTAGTAAATATGTTGCGACACATTGATTATATAAATGTACATATATAATATATGTTATTGATATTAAATTGTTAATTATTTTATAATAGGATAAATATTCTTTTGTGATGTATTTCTAGATTGCTAGAATTTTATACCATATTTATGTGTATATGTATATATAAATATATATTATAGGTGTGTATATATATATATATATATATATATATTATAAATGTGTGTATTTGTATGAATATATAAATCTATTATATATGTGTACGTATATATATGTATAAATGACATTTGTGTATACATATATGTATATACGAATATATATATAATATGTGTATATGTGTATTTATATATAAAAAAATATATTATACATATATATATATATATATATATATATATATATATATATATAAATATATATATATATATATTTATATATATATATATATATATATATATATATATGTGAAAAAAAAATATATATATATATATATATGTGTGTGTGTGTGTGTGTGTGTGTAAAAAAAATATATATATATATATATATATATATATATATATATATATATATATATTTTATATATATATATATATATATATATATATATATATATATATATATATATGTGTGTGTGTGTGTGTGTGTGTGTGTGTGTGTGTGTGTGTGTGTGTATGCATAGGAGTATATAGATACATGAGTGCAAATATATATGTACATATATTTACATATAAGAAATAGAAATAGAAAAAAAAAAGAAAAATGAATATAAAAAAATAAAACAAAATCCAAAACAATCAGCCCAGCCCGGCCAGGTCGGTCCTGACCCTACCCAGCTAGCCCGAGCCCGAGTTGTGGCCTGTGCAACTGCATAGGTTTATATAGACCGATAGGAGTGGGAGGATTTGTGGAAGAAAAACTCAACAAAACCCTAACCACGAACCCATGGCGCCCTTCCCGACGTCCCGGCGGTCACCCCGACGACTGAGCGGCCACCCGCAACCACGCGCCGCCGCACGGGGCGCCGGAGTCGGTCGGCTGTTCGCAAGGAGACACAGCAGCACATAGCCAAGGTACCGTGATTCCCGACTAGATTTCTACGTATCCAGTTCATCGTTTTCAATTCTGTAAAATTCTACGTGAAACCAACATAACCCCCTCTGAATCCCAACTAGTGGGGTTGGATATCGCGGATCGACCAGCCCGAAGAATCAACACAAAGTCGGTCAGATAACTGACCGAAAATAGAACAAAACCAAATCCAAATGCCCATGTTTGTACCTAGTTTTCTGGGAACCTGTTCAATATTTTTTCAATCTAATTACATACTTGAATACAACATGTAGGGCTTCATAACCTAATTTTTAGTTGTGAATTTTATCAACTGTGCACGAAAAAATCAACTTTCAAAATTCGAGAAAATAATGTTTTCATAACTGTGAAAATTCAATAAGACCCTCCGATACGACGTACGTCCCGCCAATCTGGGCGACGAGGTCACGAACAAAAAGCATCGAAAGGTGCGTAACGGCTTTGTGGTTGTGTGGGATTTGACGGAATTCAAATTGGTCGCGTGTGCACAACGAATTTGATGCGTATCTGTCAAAATTACCCGTATCGGTCTCTGTGTAAATTTCTTAATTACTTTGTGCACACTCGTCAAATCGAGACGAAACTTGCGCTAGCAGGACCGTACGTTTTTCTGGTTCTGCATGCCAAGTTTGGTCCGATACTGAGACAGTGGAATCGGAACGCCGTTTTGCGGGCCCCACGGTCCCACTCAACGGGCGATTTTGTGCATGGCCCGCCGAAATCCAACTTTGGACATACGGTTAGTTTCGTATCGAAAAATCGGACCTGTTGACATATAGTTTGACGACTTTAGAGACCGTTGACTCTGGCACGCTTTTCGGTGCAAAGCGGAACAAACGGCGGACACCGTTTTTGCCGAAAATTACCGTTTTGCCCCTGTGTCCAGAATTGGACTTAAGGATAGGCAATCCTAGCTAATTTGACTATTCTAAGAACATTGGTAATATTTATTTCAGCTTTCGGAGACCGTTGTGATGACTTGGACTTTCTGACTTATTGATTGGAGTTACATTGTTGGTTCTTCGTACAACCCCCAAGCAAGTATACCTTGCCTCCTTCTACAGTTTATTTACATGCATATTTCTATTATTATATAGTTTTACTAATTGGTTATTACTTATGATTTATATATCGTACAAGCTAGTATAGCTATAGTCCTTGTACATGGTTAGCCTTGTTAGTTCATGTTGGATTGGTTCTCTCGTGTATCATGATTGGGTCGTGTCTTGTCTTCACCTGTATCTTGACTGAGTCGTGTCTGCAAGTATGTGCGAGTGAACTGCTATTTCTATGTCTTTTCCACAACCTACGAGTCCACACACGGGGCGAGGGTTGTCCTTTGCACCTGCGAGTCCACATACGGGGCGAGGGTGACTTGTCTTGAAACTGACATGCGAGTCCACATTCGGGGCGAGGGTTGGTATCCATTGATCTACCAGCAGTTCATTTATGCATACTTGATCCCGTATCCGTGTCCATAGTTACCTGTCAGTAGCCACATGTCAGTCTTCCGTCTAGTTCTTGTTTATACCCTGGTTATATTGTTACATGATTAAAATGTTATATATGTATGTTTTATGTATTTTGCTAGTCCTCTGAGGACCTGATGATCTCTTCAGGTTTAGCGACTGCATGGAGTTAGTTAGCAGGGCAGGATGGTAGAGGATTGCGGTGTATGATATAGGTATTTGCTTGTGACATTTCGTTATTATCTGCTCGTGCTTTATATTCCATGCCATGATATATTCTGCTTATTTATAGACTCATATCATTCTTGGGGTCTAATCGAACAATATGCTAATAGGCTGCAGACCATGACACATACTTGTTCATTCTTGTTTATATGATTCCTGTGGATTGAGATAAAGTTTTACCCATGACCTTGACAGCTTATACGTACTCAAGTCGGGCTGGAGTCCGCTCGGTACGTAGCTGGCTTGCTTACGAGCTTGCGTCCGAAAAGCGGGTGCGGGTCGTGACAAACCGCGAGGGTTTAGGGTCCCGAACCTACAGATTTGTAACATCTAGTTAAGTGACTGGAAAACTACACTCTAACCCTTAGAGCAACGTTAAAGATGCTAATTCTAGTCATGTTGAAAATAACGTAATTTTATTGTTAATAAAGAAAATATTCTTATTTTAGGAGTATGTTTTATTACAAAAATAATAATTAAAAAATAATCATTTTTAAATAAAATGTATGTTTTGCCAAAATAATAAATATTAAGAAAATCACTTTAAAATCATATTTTTAGAAATTTAGTAGTTTTATGCAATTACCCAAATTACGTGAAAATACGATTTTTTTATTAAAAACTCCTTTTTGAGTATCATTCACAAAATCAGAATAATAATATTTTGATTGCTTTTAACATATTAATATTTTATCCAAAATTACAATTTCTGTCTAAATCAATATTTTAATATTCTTTTGTTAACTAGAAATCAATTTCCGGTTATTTACTACCGAAATCCTTTTCTTGTCCAAAATAAATTTTTATAAACATTTTATCGTAGAAGAGAATTTATACTCTGTTTATTTATGAAAACTAATTATTATTTTTAATAAGGAAAGTAATTATACTATAATACTTTAATAAAATTCTATTATCGCAAATGCTCCAAAATAATTGCAATGTATTGAAAATACATTTTTTGGTGGTAAACTCTATCTTTACAGAAATATTGTGTAACTAAACTACTACAAAATTTATAAGTTTTTGAGAGAAAATATGAATAATTAAGTCCTTTAGATATAAAACTGTTTTAGAAATATATATAAATGTTATAGTAGCATTTTATTTACTGAAATTATTTAGCTAATTTAAATAATAATAACTTTTTATACAAATAATCCCAATTAATCAGGACTAATAATTTATTTTTAGCAACTTAAGCATAACCAAGACCTTACAACATATATTACTAATATTATTTAGTTATCCTAGTTGAAGACTAAACCATTTATACTAATACATTCCTACACAATGAACCAACATGTGTGTCGAGTTGTGTCTCGTATTTGTGACCCTAGAATCACCTAGACACGAGCAGTGCGTGAGTGAGTTCGGACACGGCTAGTTCGGGTCGTGCGTGTCGTGCACGCCTGGGACACCGGACTCGTGTGTCTTCGTGTCCCTAACTGTCAGGACACGAAGACACAGAACTATGGGTTAACGGGTTTAATAAACTGTTATTGGGTTTAAAACCCATTATCCTAATTCACTATATATTTAACCCAAGCCCTATCCCTAATAGCAAGCTTAAGCTGACCCCCTGGTCAGCCGAGTGGCGCTCAGACCCACCTCATGTTCCAGCAGGCCGAGTTCGATCCCTTATTATATATATATATTATATATATATATATATATATATATATATATATATATATATATATATATATATATATATTTGTTGTATATGTATATATATTTCAAATACAATTTTGCACTATATATTATTATGTATAAATTTACAATTTATTTATTATATAATTTTATAACTTGTATATTTCACTACTTTAATAGTCATTTATATATGTGTATTTTAATGTATGAATTATTGTATTTTATTAATCACGGCCACTTGGTGTCCAAACCTAGCATGTGTTTTTGGGCCCAAATGTGTCTAAATACATTCAAAGTCTGTACAAGTCATATTGGACTTGATTCATGATTTTGGGTCCCGTATCTGGACTTCGGTTCAATTTCGTATACTTGGATAAAATACTAAATAATTAATTATTTATTTTCTAGGATTTTTAACTTGCTATTTTTGAATTTTTATATATAAAATAAATGCTGTAAAAATCTGGAAATTTTTATATTTAATACTATGTTAATTTAGCTAATTTGATATAATTTTTCCAGCATTTAATAAGAAATTTTGGCATTTTATAAAAAATAGGAAAATAGAACTCATTTTCAGGTTACTTATGTTTACTGATTTTTAATAAATATCTATGAGGGTTTATAAATTCCAAAAAAATTAGTATAAATTTCTATAATTAACAAGGATCATTTTGGTACTTAATTTAATATATAATTGAGCTTTTTGCCTATCTTAAAAATTGTTGGAACACAGTGTACAGCCTGATTTATTTATTGAATAATTATGACTTGCGATGTATTGTGTGATTTTGGGTTATTATAGTATTGAACCTCACCATACGATAGTGTAAGGGCCCCAGAAAGTTGGTTTAGGTATTGTGTCACCCCACATTGGTCTCCTATGCTAAAGTCATCATTTGGCTAGGTGTTCAGTCAGAAAGTCGGGTCGCACAGCTAGTGTCCTAGTGTTTAACATAGTATAAAAACTAAATTTATGTATTATTTTTATAGTGACGAGACACCTAGATATCTATAGCTTCATATACATATACTTTCTTCGTACAAGGCAAGTACCTCTACAAACTTTATTTACTGCATATGATGAATTGTGTAAAAACTATGTTAAATACTGATACTTAAACTGTAAGTCATATCTCTCCATGTTTCACATGCTTTATACTGCTCTCAGTATCCATCATGCTTTATACTATTCTCGTATCACCCACATGTTATAAAACGGGTTATGGAGAAATTGTTAGTAGAGTACGTGATCATGCCCCCTTCTCCGTATATATTTACCGTGCACTGTTACATTCTATATGCAACTTTGTCGTATATCTGATCCCACATTTGTGTATGGATATACATCGATGCCGTTAAGTGTACGTATGTGCACTTCAGAAAATTAATATGTAACACTGTACATCCTATTTACCTATTGACCGATCACGTACATACTATAGTTTTAAACTTTAAAACAAACATATGTTGCCATATGCCATGATTCCTATTTATTACACTTCAGTTCATTTCATGCTTCGTATATTTAGTTTGTTAGAATCAGTACTTGCTCCCATCCTGACAGGATAACGTTGTAGGTATACTTATCGAGGAGGAGTTGCTTTGTGATTCTTATTATGGGGTTGCCATCGAGGATCAAACTTTACCTTACGAGGATGTACCTACGGGGAAGCTCGTCTAGTTTGTGTAGTTGCTCAGGACTTTTGCTAGTAGTCATGTTGTTAGACTATGTATTTTGATACAGGTCCTGTATCCAGTTTTATGTCTCGACTTTGTATTTTGGAACATTTTTCACTATTATGACATATAGAACTATTAGCACACTCTGATCATATATTATTTGTCTTTAGAACAGCTTACTACGCTTTACCTCAATCGTAGGCTGGACATGACTCGGCCCAGCCCAACAATTTGGGTAGCGGATCGTGACATATTTTTAGTGGTGGCCCATGCAGGTCCTGACTAAATTGTTTGGTTACGTCATTGTACCAAGCATGCCTGTAATTAGGAACTTAATATAACTAGACAACAATCTAGGAATAACATTTAGAACACCTAGAGGATTACTAAGATTGCAACATAGGAACTCATCGCATCATATGCTCGTTATTACAAATTAGATTTTCTTGTTTTTATGATTATTTACTTAAAAGAGTCCTTATGAGTCCTTTTATTTATTAGATGGTGCTCACCCGCTCGTCCCAGTATGCCACCCCTGAGAATGGCACACTTCCTATCCAGTCGGTTGACTGGTTGACTGATGCACCCCCACCTCCACCTACCACACTCCCCCACTCCACAAATCCACCAACCAAGATGCCTCCACCACCTTCCAAATCACAGTCCCAACATGATCCGATACTCCCACCACCACTTATTAGTATACCTACCCAGGCTTCCGTCACTCTCGACAGGAACCAACTGCTCACTCTGATCCAGGGGTTCCTAACGACCCATCATGAGCAGACCACCTTACTCCGTCGGAGCATGGAGTGTTTTGAGGAATGTACCATGGCCCCACCACCAGTAGAGCTACGACAGAGAGCGAAGAATATCAAGTACTTCATGGGCTTGAACCCTAGGGAGTTCATGGGGACTGAAGGCATCATAGTAGCAGATGACGGGCTAGACTCGGTAGAGAGGAAGCTCCTCGGAGCTAGGTTGCCGGGTGACCTTCAGGTCGAGGCAGCAGGATTTCTGCTGACAGACTTGGCAGGGGTTTGGTTCAGAAATAAGCCACTATTCGCGAGAGGGAGAGCCACATGGGATCAGTTTAAGATCCAGTTCATGAAAAAATTCTTCTCGACCACCGCTAGAGTAGCCATGGGACTACAATTCCAGAACATCCAGCAGGGGAACCGTTCTGTTGACGAGTATGCCACAGAATTTAGTCTTTGAGTAATTTTGCTCCTAGTCTGGTTGCAGACCCGGAGGAGATGACGCGTAGGTTTTGCCATGGTCTAGTTCCAGACATTGGCATTCTCCTAGTGGCAAACGGGACGACTGACTACTACCAGAGCCTAAAGTTGGCCCAGAGCATAGAGGAGCGTCTTCTGCCTTGCAAGAGGCCGGCTCCCGTACACCATGAGGGACCTTCCAAGCGTCAGGCTTTCCAGCCGAGAGCACCGGCGCTGCACCAACAGACGTACCGTCCTCCCACACCACATCACTCGACCCCACCAGTTAGAGCCCCGGAACCACGACAGCAGAAGGAAGCTGTGTGTTCGTTCTGTAGGAGGTCAGGCCATGACGCTTCCATCTGCAGGAAGAGGTTGGGGCAGTGTTTAGCTTGTGGGTCTACCACCCATCAGCTTCGGGACTGCCTAGTAGCGAGGGTACCAGGCACCAGACCACCATCTAGAGGACCTTCGCTTTCGACTCAGCAGCAGAGGTTCGGACAACATCTCTTAATGTCACGACCCGTACCCACTATAAGGGTACGAATACGTAACGACGCCCAGCCTACGTCGTATTGTCAGCGGTAGAGCGCTGTCCTAGGTTACTATCTAACCAGCAACTCACACAATTATAATGTACTCATCATGATCAACTCCAAACGGAGGACAAGTATAAGATATTGAACTCAATCATAGTCTAAGCACGATAAGATAAACACAGAAGAATTAAACTAAGAATAGAAGAACAACTACTAAAATAATAACAACTCTCAACAAATCTCAAATACTACACAAGTCTCAATCCACTACAACAAGTTTAACATAGAAAAACATATGCTAGTCTACTAAACTAAATTCCGATCACTCCTGAGTGTCGGGGCCAAAGGTAGCCATCATGTCTCCGGGTCCATAATATGTAGGCAAGAGTGTCCTCAGGGCAATTATTTGTAAAATTTTCAACAGGTCCAGTCAGGACAGGAACGAGTACAGCTCATCAAGAAATTCCAAGTAAATGACAGAGAACTATAAAGCAGTTATAGGCTGTTTTATTGATGAATATGGCAGTTTATATGCAGGTGATGGTACGAAGAACAGATAAAGTACAAGAAAAGTAAGTAACTAAAACAAGAGAAGAATGCTGGCAATGGAGACTGTAAAATAAATCTAGCTGAACTAAAGTAACATAATAAGTCCAGAATGTAAATGTAGACAAGTACAAAACCCAAGTAAATCCAGACAACATGAATCTGATACCAGGTGGTTCCAGTACAAGATGAGTCTGGTATAAGGTGAGTCCAGTTGGTGATCAATGGTTCCAGGGTGAGTCCAGCCTATACTCTAACAGTGTGATTTAAAATATCGGGATCGACATGTGAACGGCTGTAGGTAATACGGCACATCACACACCTGGCCGGGTGTGAGATGGCTATCATTCCAGTATAATTCCAAGGGAGTGGTTCAAGTATTTGGGTATGTTCACATGCCTATTCCAATATTTCCCCGCCCAGCAAGTATAAGTGAATCCATAATCCGACACAAAAATGTATAAGTCCAGCCAGTATACGAATGGTTCCAGTAAATGATTCCAGGGTGGTTCCAGTAGATGATTCCAGTAGGTGATGCCAGTAGTGGTTCCAGAAAATAGAGGCCAAACAGATGGTATGTGTGTCGCATACATGAATACAGAAATATCTATATGTGTTGTAAGAATCACATAAAACTATTTAGAACTGAAGTACAGTAATTGACAAGTAAATGAAAGAACTATCAGAGAATGTACTCGCCTGTTACTCTGAAAAGAGTAATGAAATATCAGATGTCTGCACTGGAGTCACAATGTCCTAAATAGAGCAATATGGGTTATAATATGTAAAATACAAGAGAATTGAAAGATGAAATACAATCTACATGATTTCTAGGCCAATCTAGGTCAAAGTCAACTCTTGGTCAACTCTGGTCAACGAAGTCAACTACACTAGTCAAACTAGGTCAGTTGGTCTCATCTAGACTCAATGTTGACTTTTGGTCAACTCCAGTCAATTCTGAACTATTGGGTCAAACCATGGTCAATACTCTAGGTCAAACTAGGTCCAAGTCAAACTTGGTCAACTGTCTAGTCAATTTAGGTCAACTAGTCCATTCTAAGCCAATGGTCAACCAGTCTATCTAAGTTAAACTCTATATCTAACTCAACTAACCCTTAGGCTAGTGCACTAGGATACCACATCCTATAACAAAGTGCATACCAACCCAAGGCTAAAGTATCTCACATAATATAGTACACACATATATGCATAGCCTATATAGAATCCACTAACCTATCACGCATATGTATATACATATATACCCTCTCATTCATATAATAAAAGAAACACCATATATTGTATACCTACAAGTTAATAGATATATAGATATATCTAACCCATCTCCACATTATCCTTATAACATAAGTACATAACTATATGAATATACCACTACTCTAATCTCCATAGCACATAATATCTTATCTCTAACCTACTAACAATCACCATACTCTCACCCTCATATAACAATGAACCTATATATACAATATGTACAACAAAATGCATTAAGGGATTGGACAGTTTATATTTGAACTAAATTAGGCAAATCCATTAACCATGCACATATAGCCAATGGCCAAGGCTATAGCTAACCTGCCAAGGCCAGGCCAGGTCAGGCCAAGGCAATGCCTTTGCTGCTACTGCATGCTGCTCTGTTTCATGTAGCAAGGCTTGCAGCTGCACCTGATGCTAAGGCAAGGCAATGCCAATGCTTGCTGCCACTGCAACAAGCTCTACTGTAATCCTTCCCTCAACCCTTAACATATATACCAATTCCCTCAACTAGGCCAATACCCAAAACTCAAAACCTAATCAAACCACTCTCCCAACTGATCTCTAAACCCATCATTCACAATTGAACTTCAGTTATTACTTTCAATCTCAATTTTCTATTTCAGTGAACTATCACTATTAGAACAGTGTATACCCAATCTCAGTTTAAGAATCCTGAACCATCTCAGGAACTCATTAACTGTCAGTTCAATTGTTCAATATGAACTCATATTTCAGTTTCACTCATGTTAACTCAGTTTACTGGAATTTTACAGGAAACTCATTTGAAATTGAATTGAATCCATCCTATGTTCAGACACTTACATCCATTGAAAAATCTATTGTATGTATATACCTATGTATACTACATATATGTAAAATGAACTAATATATGGATACTTAGAAAACTGAAACTAATGGACTACAAAACTCTGAGCTGAAACGAGTATCAGTCTTATACATTCCATAAATTCTCAGGTAACCCAATCTCATTTAACCAATTGTCAATACAACTCGAAAAACCTATAACCCATTTCCCTGCTACCCCCAAACCTCAGTTATTTCATTTATAAACTCAGGATTTCAAAACAGTCTAACAGTGTTTTAGGAAGTGCAATGACAGAACCCAAAACCTGGGATTGAATAGCCATTCAAACCCCAAACCTCAGTTTAGTGTTTAACATTCAAATCAGGTTTATACATTCTCAGTTGCAGCTGATACCAATTCGCAATGGAATTGATACTCAAGAGTATGTGGAATGAACTAAAAGTCCAAAAGCTGGACTGAACATACACATGAATTTTAGCCAACACTGTTGGGATTGAACATTCAAGGCTAGCAATGGCAATGAGGGAAAGAGTGTGTGTATGGGTGTGTATGTGACATTTCCTGAGTTTAATTTCAGAACATTCAAAACAGGAAGCATTAGAAGGGGACTGAAATCAAGATGACCCTATCCTAAAGACTGATACAAGGCCAAGGGATTGAATAATTAATGAACTAAACTAATTCCCAATCAAACATTCATGAGGGCAGTCCTGCTACTACTATGCATTGCAAACCAAGGCAGGGCAAGCCAAGGCTAGGCATTGCCTGCTGCCCTCCAACTCACAGCTCCCTCTATGATACCAATACTAAACATATACATGACACTATATGAACCCACACTCAATCCACAAAAAGCTGAACATATATAGGTAGATAATATCCAAAACTTATATATATATATATATATATATATATATATATATATATATATATATATATATATATATATATATATATATATATATATTCACCCAAAATATATATATATATATATCACAATACATTCAATTTCAGAAAACAGTTGAATACCCTATAAGTACTTCAATCTAGACTCAGGCATATGTATGAACTCATTTGAAATCGAATTGAATCCTTGGAAACATTAAAAACACTAAACAATGAATCAGTGACTCGAAAATCAGGTTCCCATTTACTGTTAGTTCAATCGAACCCAATTCTCAAATACTGTCAAACCGAGAACTGAAATTAGCCCATACACATTGCATATTCGAAACCAAATCATTCAAAATCAAAACATACAACATGTGTCAGAGGGAAGGGGGGTCGAGTGTGTGTGATACACACGTGTCCATGATGTGTCAAAACTTTGTCTAAGTCGTGTCGAACATGAGTGTCAACATGTGACAGAAACTGTGCAAAGGCAAAGCCTCGTACACGTATGTCGAGTGAGCTAGGGACACGTGTGTCCTACCTAGTGTGTCGTGGTCGTGCACATAGGTAGAAGGGGTATAGGGGCTCATGTTCAAGTGTCTGTACCGCCATCAAACTGTGTCGTGTCCAAGATATGAAAGCGTGTCAGTAAAGGATTTCATGTGTGTGAACAGGGAGCACGAGACAGTGCAGCCTCGATTTCTTCGTGCACAGACAACGAGAACCCACAAAATTTTATGGGGGTCCTGTCAGTCAGTGCTCGCACCCACACACCAAATTTCAGGTGTCGGGGTGCTGTGTCGTGCCGCTAGGACACTCGTGCAGCAGGACAGCCACACGAGGCCAGTGCACAGTGTCGTGCACGACTTGTGTGTCCATTTTGGAATGAAAAGTGCACAAAAACCAACACAGTCCTCAATAATATTAATATACACATCAAGAGCTTCAAAATTATGTAATTATTTTAGCAAAAATCGAAAATAAAATCCTTAGAGGCATTTTATCGAACACCTAACATACACTACAACACGTGTCCGATACGGACACCAAACGGACACAAAATTCACCCCAATTTCAAGGACACCTAGGGGACTCCTAAATCTAGTCCTACATGCAAAGAAAATTGAAATTTAAATCAATTTAAAGGATTTTACCTATATGTGCAAATTGCATGGAAAAGCTCCAAATGGGGGGTGTTCTTCTTGATGGCCAAATGCTCCAAATTGTTCCCAAACTAAAATAGCTCTCCACCAACAATCCATAAACTTCAATTAGAACCCAATGCAAAAGACTAGGATGAAAAAGGAGATCAAATAAATAAAATAGAAATTTTTGGAAGGGAGAAACTTACCTTTCTTTTCTCCAAGTGTTGGAATAATAAAAAGAGGCAAGCCCTAATGAACAAGTGTTTAAATAGGGTGGGGATCCCTATGTGGCTGTTCATAGGTTCAATAATTAGGGTTAGGGTTTACTAAATGGCCCATGGGCTTAAGTCATGATCAATTAAATAATTAAGCCATAAGTTATTTCATGAAACAACAAGCCATGACTTAAATTTACTAACCAAATCCCCTCATTCTAAAACTATTCTCTAATGACTAAAATAAGTTAACTCAAGTTAGACTAGGGTAATCATGGCTAGGGTTAGCTTCTAGGCTAGTCCACTAGGTCTCAACAAGTCAAAGTCAACTAGAATTTACCAATTCAACAAATCACCAAATAATTCAAATAAGTCAAAATGACCAAATTATCCCTAGGCTAAAAATGATAATTAATCATCCTAATGACATGGTTAGGCTCTAGGTCATGCAGTCTCTCAGGTTTTACTAGCAGCACATCAAAATCACAAGTCATGACTTAAACCAGTTTTTAATTAGTTTTAAAAATAATTAAAAATCACCAAAAATCATAATGTGAAACAAATATCAATAATTAATAATTATAATTACAAAATTTCAAAATTACCCTCATCTGGAAAACTGGGTGTTATAATTAAGCATTTCGCTAATGGGTTTACTTTGAGATTTGACCCCTTGGTGAAGTGTTGCTGACATGTATCGTATCCTAGTTTTATACGTATTTTGGGACTGAGGCGTTACAGAGGCCGATTCCTCCTCGTGTGGTGAACTATTGGATCTCAAACTTTGGGAGGGTGATGTCAGTCATTGCCCCGACATCCACCCCAAAATTCTTGTGTCCACATGTCCTGAGTAGGCAGAACTCAGTATCGGGCAGCAGGACACTGTCTGCGCTTGCACAGTGAGCGTATTCGTGTCCTGTTTGGATACGGACACAGCTCGAATTCGACTCAGTCCAAGGGGAAAACATTATATGCATATAAAACATAATTTCCATTCAAACATTTTTTCAGAAATAGCAAATAAATTTCCTTTGTGGCATTCTATCAAACACTTACAAAGGGATTATGATACGTGTCCGATACGGATACGAAATCAATGCAAAATTTCACCAATCACACATCACATCTAGGGGACACCTAGATCTAGGCTATTATGCAAAGAAATTAGGATTAAAATATAGTTTAAAGGGTTTACCTATAGAGTATCAATGACAAAGAAAATGTTCCAAATAGGATGATTCTCCTTGCAAGACAAAAGCTCCAAATTGTACCAAATCTGAGATTTCTCTCCATGAACAGAAAATAGAGTGGGATTAGGCTCTAATGCAAGAAACTAGAGTAAAAAAGGAATTAAAATGAAATAGTTATGGATTGGGGAAGAAAACCAATACATTTCTTTTTCAAAACTTGCTTTGATACAAAAGAGGCAAGAACTAGGAAGAGGGATTATATAGGGGGGAATCCTTATGTGGGGTTATGACTAGTGGGCTTGGGCCAAGTTCCAATGATAAAGAAAATTAATCCATAAGTCAAAAGTCCATAAACCTAATCATTTATTCTCATATATGAAACTTGATTCAATATAACTTAACTTGGGTTGACTTAAGTTAGACTAGGGTCCCACCATGCTAATCAAGTCACCATAGCTATGGTCAACATCTAGGTTAGTCTCCAAACTTTCTACTAGCAAAGGTCAAAAATAACAACCATCACTCCAATTATTCAAAAAAATCCAAAATTCTCAAAATGACCAAAATACCCTCAAACTAAAATGTGGTAGTGACAAATCTACCCTCCTTGAAAGAATTTTGTCCTCGAAATTAAAAGAAGAAACTAAACTGATGAGAAGGATAGACAATCATACCTCAAGGTCCAAAAAGATATGGGCATCACTCGTGCATCTCATCCTCCCGCTCCCAGGTAGACTCTCATAGAGAATAATGCCTCCATGCGACGCGAACCAAGGGTATCACCTGGTTTCTCAGTACCTTCTCCCAGCGATCCTGGATATCCACTGGGTGCTCTGGATAACTAAAAGTAGGTCCCACCTCAATCTCTGTTTGGTCAAGTACATGGCTAGGATCAGCCACATACCGTCCCAACTGTGATACGTGGAATACGTTATGGATACCCACTAGTGCAGGTGGCAAGTCTAGCCTGTATGCCACATTACCGACTCTCCCGCTGATCACGAAAGGTCCGATGAAGTATGGGCTAAGCTTCCCACCTCCACCAAAATGTATGCTACCACGAGTCGAAGATATCCTCAGAAAAACCATGTCTCCGACCTAACACAAATAAGGTCTTAAGTTATAAAATAATGAAACATGATCAAACAAACACAAACAAACATCCTACTTCTAATCCTATCTCTAATCTGTACCTCAAACTCCAAAGGCCTCCGGTGGCTATCGGCCCAATGCCGATGTCTGTCCTGCGCCATGCGAAGTCTGTCCCTAATGAGCTTCACCTTCTTGGCTGCGTCAACAACCATCTCAGGTCCCAATAAAGCTTGCTCTCCAACATCATCCTAAGATAAAGGTGTACGACACCTACGCCCGTATAGTGCCTCAAAGGGTGACATCTCATTGCTGGCCTGAAAACTGTTGTTGTAAGCAAACTCCACCAAGTGCAGGTGATCCTTGTTTCACTTAACAAAATGCCTAAAATTGACTTTTGAAAGAAAACTAGAAAAGTACAAAAGTATAAATTGTTTCTGGAAAGTACTGCTATGGAAGTCTGATCTGATAGCGATCACTTTGTTCCTTGGACCATACGATGATGATGAAGAAAACTGCTTGAAGAAGATGAACAATCGGAAGAACTAAGTCACCAGAAAGGTATCAAACAACGGCAATGATGGCACAGTCGAATGCTTTTCTGCTTTGCTTCACCCTGTTCTTGAGAAAAAGTTGAAGAAATGCTTATGGAAATATCACTTTGAAAGTATAAGTTTTCTCAGAATATCCTCTCCTGTATCTCTTGATCTCTCGATCGTGTCTGTGTTAAAAATAAGTCTATTTATAGACAAGACCCTCTGTGCGTAAAAAGCAACATAATAGGGTCTCTATGCAAGCAACTGTCACCTACAATTGAAAATCAACTCTACGCGTGATGACACGTGTCCCATAACTTCAGCAATATAAGGAGAGCTCGTACACACGTTCCTCGATAAGTGTGGCATGAAAGCCACGTATGCAGACCACGTTCTCATGTAGCCAGAAAAGATCGGGCGTAAAAATAACCCAAAATATACTTCCTGCGTAAAGTAGCAGACTGGACGTAAAATAGCCCAAAATAAACTTCCGCGTAAAGTGGCTGAAAATAGCCTTGAGCGTAAAATTAGCTCAAATAAACTTTACGCGCACAACAACCTTGAGCGTAAAAAGCTTGAATAGCTTTCGTACGTAAAAGAAGCAATCTCTTGAGCGTAAAGTAGCCCATCTGCACACTAAACGACAGTGTTGGGTTTGGTGTAAATCAAATCTTCTCGACTTCTGTGCTATCCGCTGTCAAAAAATCATTACGTCAGAACAGTATCACGCGCATTAAATGCGATGATTTGACAGCCTGTTCCTCGCGTAAAAGCTTTGAGGATGGCTCTTGCGTAAAGTAGCTCGCGTAGTGTTTTACTCTGTTTGACTTGCATAAAGCTCTTAACTTTCTTTGACTTGGTCCATGAAGCACTTTTTACGCTCCTATAAGACCCCCTTCAAAGTTTTCAAATGTTTTCAAAATTTGAAATACTTTGAACAGAAGCGTAAAATCTGGGATATTCAACAGTCTGCATAAAATTTAGGATAACCAACGGTCATCTGCGTAGATTTCGGGATACTCAACAGTCCACGTAAAAGTCAAGATATCCAACCGTCAGCATAAATTTCGGGAATTTGAACCGATTTCAAAATTCTCTATAAATAGAGTTTTACGAATAGAGAGAGAAGTTTACTCTTTCTCGAAATTTCAATCTCTCTTTATTCTCTTTTCCTTCATACTCTCACTTCGACTCGATGGCCCCCAAGAGCAAGACCGCCGCCGGCAGTAAGGGCAAGAAGCCTGTCGCTCTGTCGACAGCCGTTCGTACAGAAACCAACACCCCATCATCGGTGGCACCCCGACAGTCCAACCCCGCTGTGGCTCCGGCCATGAAAGGTAGAGCACTACGTAACTTCGGCCGTGAGTTCGCCGGAGAAGAAGAAGAATCGAAGAATCGAACTTTAAACTCCACGCCCACGTTATACGTGTCAGCGTAAAACTTGAAATAAGAAAATACGCCCACGTTATACGTGTCAGCGTAAAAATAGAAACATACACCCATGACTATATGTGCCAGCATAAAAATCGAAATACACTCACATCAATATGTGCCAACATAAAATTTGCATTACGCTCACATCAATATGTGCCAGTATATATTAGTAACCATTGTTCAATAATCCTTTCAGATCTGATCAATAATTTAATGATCTCATATAAGTCTCCGGATCAGTATCAGTCCAAAAAGACCGAAAACATCCCTACGAGGACTGAAACCTTGAGCCACCTGAGGCATGGTAGTCAGAAGATCTCGAGGGAAGCCTTACTGGCAGGCTTTCTATCTCTGTGGCTGCGGAGATGGGTTGTGCCCGGGATCAGCACAGTAGACAGAATTTGCCGAAACATACTATGGTCAGCAGTACGTTTGGTATTCATGGTCAGAATCAACCTACTATCGGCGATGGTATGTCGAATAAATGCAAGTTTGCAGACCTTTGGTGATGAGCTAATCAACAATGCTCCTCACCGAAAGTATTTTTCGAGGGTAGAGATGCCCTATACTTATTTGATGGGCTGGCTACTGCATCATAACTGTAGTTTATTACCATCAGGCCCTGTAGATAATGCGGAGGTCTTCCTCCAGAAATTCAACAAAGCCACATAGACTGCAACTACTGTGGCAGACACCCGAACAGTACTGAATTATTCACACGGTTGGAACTTCTTCTACACAAGACCACAAGTTCTAGCCGACTGCCTCGGTGTACAGTTTCAAGATAGAAGTGAAGGGAGGTCTTCATTGCCTGTGCCTGTTTTCAAATGGCTAATGTGCATCAGACCCTCCCACCTAATGTACAGGAATGAAGACAACTGTGCGTTCAAACCGTATCTACCAAGTCGGTTCGCTCGCCAGTTTGGATATGACCAACTTCATGTTGGTAATCCCTCCACCAGCTTCTACTATTATGGGAAGCTAATTGATGGTGCGAGAGCCTGGAGATACTTTAGCACGGCTCGTACCGGTGCTAAATTTAGAGTATCGACTGCTACCAGCACAACAGAGCTATATATACTTCATACGTATGCTCGTTTTTATGCATCTATCTGTTCCTTCGTCCATGGCTAGAACCTGAAGGGGAGTCTTAGATGGCCCAAAGAAGGGAATGTTGAAGAGCCAGTCAGGATACTTCCAGACATACCCGATGACACTGCTGTTCCAGATGAGTATCTGGAAGTAATCCTTACGGGAGTTGAGGAAAAAGCTGCGGGACCTAGTATTATTGGAAAAACCCAGAAACGGAAATCAAGTGCAGCTGTTACCCTTCCAGAGAAAGCCCTTCCAGAGAAGAAGAAGAAGGTTACTGTCAAAGGGCCTTCTAGACAGAGAGCCGCTACTCCAGAGAGCGACACTCCAGTCGAGGAGCCGTAACATATTGCATCTTCTTCAACTCATCTTGGAGAAGGTTCTTCGGCTTCTCAACCGACAACATCAACAGAAGGTGTGGGGGTCCTTTCTCCTAGACGCCTCAGCTCATCACTTCATCTGTCTTTGCCACCAAAGGCACAAGCTACTGAGGAGGCTGCCCCTGCACATACTGTTGATCGAGAGCTCATCCCATCAGATGAACCAGCTCTGGCCTTCGATGATTATGATTTTTGTATATTAACTTATTTTGCTTAATTTTTGTAGGTGTTATCATTGTATCAAAGCCTGTGGCTCCTCCTCCTCAAGAATATAATTATAAAGAAAACATGGAATCTGAGGAGGAAAGTTCTTCTTCAGACGAAGATAATGTCCAAGAGGAAGTACCACAAGAGCCCGAAGTGGAGGCTCAGCCAAAATTGTCTTCTTATGCTGAAAACAGAGAAGAAGAACAAACTGCAGAAGAACCAACTGCAGATGAAGAAGCGGCTGCTGAAGAGGAAACAGACTTCAACGAAGAACCAGTTGTAGAAGGACCAACTACAACTGAACTACTTGAAGAGCCGGTAGCCAAAGAAGGTGATGAAGACATAGTCAAATCATCAACTGAAGTTGGAGACGTAGTAATAGCATCCTCTGTTATTGCTACCAATCTAGTACAAGTTCCTGAGAAGACGGTGTCTGAACCGGAGCCAGCTACCGTAACTACCATTCCTCCGACACCAATTACCGCCATCGAAACTCAAGTATTTTCGATTCTAGAAATGGCTAGAGTAACCAGTATTGAAGACATTGTCCCTGAAGCTCCTGGAGATCAATTAGCTATGGTAGCAGCGACTACATTAACTTTATCTCAGTCTGCTACGAAAGCAGCAACCTCTGCTCCTAGTCTTCAGAAAAGGGATCTGGTGGACATTGCTGCAACGCCGAGCTCGAATGCAGAAATGAATGTCTTAGTTGAGATTCATACTGAAACTTTCTACAAGACTTTGGCAGCTCTGGTCAAAATGGTCCTAAAGAAGGGCCTCAACTACGAAAGTCTGAAAGCTGCTATTGCTCTTACTATCAGGAACGTCGCCATATTCAATAATGCAGCGAGAGCAGCGGCACTAGAGAAGGTTGTGGAGGAACTTGAACAGCCCATTAGAGAATATCTAAGGCTATCAAGCGAAACTATTGAAAGTCTTATCTAAAGAGAGTATGACGCTTTATCGGCTGAATACACTGTTCGGGAGACTACTTTCAACAAATCCCTCTAAGAGTACAGTAGCAAGGTTGCCAAAGAAAAAGCTTTTAGGCTGAAGCTAAGCCCCAGCTGGATATCCAGAGAGAAGCCTATGAAACTTCCAATATAAGAATTCATCAATAAAATGATAGAATTCGTGAAGTTGAGGCTGAATTGGCTCGATTGAAGGCGGAGAGGGAACAGTTGATCACAGCTCGCGACCAGCTTCTAATGCAGAGCTCAATTTTGGAGGAGCAAGTCTTCGGTGCTGAAGCTACTATCAAAACCCTTGACGAAGCCAAGGATAAGATGATAGCTACTTTTGTCGACTTCTCCCATATTTGTACTCCGGAAGCTCGACAGACTATGGCTACTGCCACTGTGCTAGATTTTCGCGAGAAGTGCCTAGCGGAGCTACAAAAATTACTTGAAGATGTCTTTGCTCCGCCTTAGGCAAATAAAGAATTTTTGTAATCTTCTATCTTTTTCATTTTGTAATGTTTACAAGAAATAAATAAAATATTTATTTTGTGACCCTATCTTTTATTTTAAAATTAAACAATAGGTGTGAGATAGAAAACACTTATCAGAGGTAATATGGACATGACAAGTCTTTTAAATTCAATAAATTATATCTATCCAGAGGTAATGTGGACATGATAGATAATGAATCTCATTTTCTGTTTAGAGTATACGATACTATCAGAGGTAATATGAACGTGACAGATCGTAACAACTCAAAGAAAAATAGATTAATATCTATTCAGAGGCCATAGGGACATGATAGATAGGAAAAGAAATAGACTTAATATTTATTCAGAGGTCATAATAACATGATAAATAATAAATCCATTTTTTTTAATCAGCTGGTAAGAAAGAAGATCATAATTCTCTTATAGGAGACAAATAATCAGCTTAACCAAACATTGGTAGCTGGGGAATAAAGAAGAAATTCAGACATAATATTTCTTCAAGAATTTGCCATTAATTGGTATCATGAGCAAATGTCCATTAGGTTTAGACAATCTATAGGCACCATTGGAGAATACCAACTCAACTACATCAGGACCTTCCCATTTTGCTTGAAATTTCCCTTTGCTTTTATGATTCATCACCATCGGTCTTCGAACAGCTAGAACTAGCTCACCGACTTTAAATACCCTCTCTTTAACTTTACGATTGAAAGTTCGAGATATGCGGGCTTGATATAGCTCAATGTGCTGTTGCGCTTGAAGACGCTTCTCGTCTAGACCTTCAAGTTCTTGAAGTCTCAACCGATCATTGTTCTCTGTAGTTAGCTCATTAGCAATGGCTATTCTAAGATATAGAATCTGGATTTCTAGTGGAAGAACGGCCTCACATCCGTAAACCAGTAAAAATGGTGTAAAACCAGTAGGAGTTCTGATTGTCGTTCGGTAAGCCCATAAACATTCTCCAAGTTTCTCATTCCAATCACGTTTATTATAAGAGACAAATTTTTTGAGAATTTTAATGATTGTATTGTTGAAAGCTTCAGCCAAACCATTAGCAGCTGGATTATAAGTCGTAGAAGCCAGATTTTGGATCCGATTCTTATTACAGAATTAATAAAATGCTTGACTGGTAAATTGTGGTCCATTGTCATGAATTATCCTTCGGGGAATCCCGAAACGATAAATGACATGGTATTTGATGAAGCTAACCACATTAGATATTTTCACTTCAACAAGGGGAATCGCTTCCGCCCATTTAAAAAAGTAATCAGTTATAGCCAGTATAAACCGATGTCCCTTGACAGAAGGAGGGTTAATCAGACCAATAATATCCATGCCCTAAGCTTCGAAGGGGCAAGAAGCTGTTGTAGGATGTAAGAATTCAGATGGTTGATGAATAAAATTAGCATGAATCTGACATGCTTTACACTGTCTGGCATAATTCACAACATCTTCTATCATGGAAGGCCAATAATATCCTATTCTTCCGATACGATCCTGTAATTTTGGACCCGGTTGATGGGCACCGCAGACACCATCATGAGCTTCACAGAGTGTTTGCTTAGCTTCACTCTCGGAGAGACAACGCAATAAAAGTTCTTCATAAGAACGACGATATAACATATGTAAAGAAGAATCATAGTAGAATCGAAATAATCGTCTCTTGATTGATGCAGCTTCTTTTGGATCTTCAGGTAAAATCCCATGAACCACATAATCAATGAATGGACTTCTCCAATCCCTTTGTTGAGAACTTGATTCTGTAGTATAACTATGTTCAGTATGCAAGTTATTCTTGACACAGAATAAGTCTCGATCCAACAAAATAACAGTATTTTGTCTTCTAATTGGAACAACTAAGTCTGCAGCTAAACTAGCAGGAGCATCAGCTTCCAAATTTTGAGAACGTGGTACGAGTTCGATGAGAAATCCTTTGAATGAAAGGACCAATTCGGTTACCACTTGATGATAGGGAATGAGGTCAGGATTTCTAACTTCATATGTCCCTCTGACCTGATTTACAATCAGTTGAGAGTCTCTATAAGCTTATAGGAACTCAATGTCCAATTCTTTTGCTACTTGAAGACCAAAACAGAGCATTATATTCTGCCACATTGTTGGAGCATGGTTCATTAAGAGAATAAGCACGGTATATGACCATTTTTATCAGGAGAGACCAAGACGATGCCTACTCCGGACATAATATTGCTTTTAGGTCCAACCCGCGATGCTCCATCGAAATATAGTTGCCAAATATCATCCTTCAAAGTCATGTTGCAATCCACGAATTCATCTGGAATATCCTCATAAAGCTTAGATGTTTCAGGTATAGGATGAGCTGCTAAGAAATCAGCTAAAGCTTGACCCTTCACTGATTTTTGAGGTACATAGACCATATCATAAGGAGTAAGCAACATCGTCCAGGTGGCTAACCTGGAGTTAAGAATGCTCGATCTTCTCATCAATACCCGAATAGGATTTATTCTGGAGATGACATAAATAGTCTATCCTGACACGTAATGTCGTGTCTTTTAAACAGCAAAAACTAAGGCCAGACATTCTTTCTCCACAGAAGTATACCTATGTTCAGCTCCGACCATCATTCGGCTAAGATAATAAATTGCTTGTTCATGGCCTTTATCACTTTTATGTGCAAGAAGAGCACAAAGTGAATGATCCAAGGCTCTAACATAGAGCAAAAATGGTCTTCCCACCACTGGAGGTACCACGACAGGTAGATTTGTAAGGTATTGCTTGATGTCATTAAAGGCTTTCTGACATGCTTCATCCCAAACAAATGATACACCTTTCTTTAATAGTCGAGAGAAAGGTTGACATCTCCCAGAAAGATTGGATATAAACCTCCTGATATAAGCAATGCGACCTTGGAAGCCACGAAGTTCTTTTAGATTGCGTGAAGGACGTATTTCAAGAATCGCTTTGATTTTGTCAGGATCAACATGGATACCTTGGGAAGTGATGAAAAATCCAAAAAACTTGCCACTAGAAATCCCTAAGAAAGACTTAGTAGGATTCATCTTCAGTTGATGTTGACGCATCAACTCAAATATTTTCTTTAAGTCTTGAATGTGAACATCTTTTGATCGACTTTTGACATCAATGTCATCCACATAACATTCAATTATTTTCCGTAGATGTTCTTGAAAGATGTTGCTCATAACCCGTTGATACGTAGCACCGACATTTTTCAGACCAAACGGCATAACCGTATAGCAGTAAACTCCAAGGGGTGTATGGAAAGCAGTATGCTTTTTATCTCCTGGATGCATCTTAATTTGATTGTATCCTGAAAATCCGTCCATAAAAGACATGCGTTCAAAACTACATGTATTGTCTATCATGACATCGGTAATCGGAAGTAGAAATTTGTCTTTTGGACAAGCTGCATTAAGATCTCGAAAATTTATGCAAACTCGAACTTTTCTGTTCTTCTTCATAACAGAAATAATATTGGCAACCCAGTCTGGGTGTTGTTCTTCACGAACAAAGCCACATGTGATCAGCTTTTTGACTTCTGCTTCAATTGCATCCATTATATCTGGTCGAAAATTGATGAATATTGGCTTATACGTAGTTCCGTCTCCAATATCAATCTAGACAATTTCATCTTCTGTCGGTGGCTGTCGCTGTTCAAAACGAAGCTCCCACTGAGTGTCCATTCGTTGTGCCCAAGGGGTCATTTTCAAATGGTTCAGAATCACCATCAGTTTGAACCATGTTAACTGAGAATACATACTCAGATTCATCATAATAGTCTCCTCCAGAATATAAGGATTGTAAAAAACTGGAAGAACATTCTTCTTCCATATCTTCCTTGCACATGTGGGGTGGATCGGATTCGATGAATTGGATTTCTTCAGAATCTGAGGATTGTGAAGAACTGGAAGAAAATTCTTCTTATATATCTTCATTAAACATGTGGGACGGATCATATCCTAACCCATGTCGAGTTTTCTGGTAAAATGGATCACCACATAATGGTAATCGTCTACCTTTGCCTTGATTGAGACCTTTCATAGTCTTTAATTCATATCCCATATTCTGGATAATCTTAAGAGATTGTCGACTATATTTGTCAATTCGTATTCTTCCTTCATCTTTCTCTCTGTGATCATCTGTCTGAGTAACAGGAATATTTCTAGCCAAACCAAACACAATTTGGTACTGTTTTTCTTATTAGACAGAATCACAAAATAAGATTCTTCGTGACGTCTATAAGTCACACAAGCTTGTGATGATGAGGCTACAGGAAGAAGATAGGGAGAAGATGTCAAAACCATTGAGCATAAGGTCTAATATCGACATGAGGAGGAAAAGAATTTTCCTTATGATTAATATATAAGGCTTCCTCTGTATTTATGTCATTTTTATGTTGATGACTTTGATCATCATAAGATAAAGTTATTCTTTCAATAAATTTGACAGTCATGTACTCCAAAAGGAAATCTTTATTAATATTAGAAAGTACAGAATGATCAATATTTACATTATTTATAAGTTGACTACTACGCTTTGGATTGATCATTAACGGACCGTCTTCTGTCTTCTGCGTAGACTTGCCAAGGTTGATGATCAATGGCTCTGGCTCATTCGTACGAGAAGTATGTCCCTTGACCTTGATCATGAAAGGTTGAACTTGGCTCTTGATTGGAATCTTCATAGATTCCTCCAACGAAGCTCGAGTTCTTCCTTTAACCTTGATCACCAAAGGTTGATCATTGACAGGTTGGGGTTGGATTCGACCATTGACTTTAATCTTCAAAGGTTACTCTTCCGGAGGATCTTCATTGACAGATTGATCTTCGGCAAGTGATCGATCTTCGGCCATATCTGATATCTCCTTCACATGCTCCTATTTGTAGAGTATTGAATCAGAGAAATAGGCTTCAACACATTTTAAAGGATTGATATCTACAAATTTAGTCTTCACAATCCTTTGAGAATCCATGTACTTAAAGCATTGGGGGAGAGTTGAAGGCACAATGTTATGCTCATGTATCCACGGTCTTCCAAGAAGGATGTTGTAAGATACATCGGAGTTAATAACATAAAAAGTCTTCATAGTTCGAAGATCACCTATCTGAATCTTCATACAAATCTTCCCCAATGGTTTACTCTTTCCAGAGTTGAAACCAACTATTGTGGTACTAGTGTAAGTCAAATCACTAGTAGGGATCCTCAAGGGTCATAGCATACTCTGAAGAATAATGTTAATAGAAGACCCAGGATCAATATAAATCCTGTCAATTTTAGTAGATTTAATATATCCTGTATAGCACAGAGGCATGTCATGCTTATTATGCTTCAACAACATATCTTCTTGTGTGAAGGTAATGTTAGAAATTGCTTCCATCATACTATGACATTGTGGACACTACACTGGTATATTGTCAGGACTCTTGAGTTGAGCTAAGCATGAATCAGCTTGTAGCAAAGCTTTACTCAAATTTTTGCGGCTTTCTTTAGAAGGACAAAGCAGTTCGAAAACAGAAAGTCTAGCCGGGGTATTAGCTAATTGAGCTAGAATATCGAACTTGTAGGGTTTCATCATTACCCCTTGATTTGAAGCAAATTTCAATAGGACGTCAAAGCGAACTGCTTTCTGTTTCCCTTTCTCAACAACAAATGGTTTAGAAGGTCTTGCATCAGCAGGAACAGAAGATAGTTGAGCTGGTAGTATTTCAGCAACGTCTTCCGCTTCTTTCGAAGTTTTCTCATAATCTTTGTGGTACTCTTTTTCAGATCTCGTACCAACAAAGGTTTCTTCTTCAGACTCAGGAGAATGAAGCACCATATTATAGGTTTTGTTCTTTTTCCCTTAGTCTTCTTCGAGGATTTTTATGAGGGACCTCAAAACCCAACCCAACAGTAGATTTTTGACTTGGAATTTGTAAAGGAAGTCGCATTCCTTTATCATAGTTGAAGCCTTCCGCCTTCTGAAAGTCATAGCCCATCTTTTTCATGAGAGGGACTGATTGTTGACTATACATGTGAATGGGTAGCGGACTTTCAATAGATGGTTTAACAGAATAAGAAGAAACAAAAACCTCTGTAACCACAGGAGAAAGAGGAATAGAGACCTCTGTAGCCACAGGAGAAGGAGGATTAGAAACATCTGTAGCCATAGGAGAAAGAGGAATAGAGACCTCTGTAGCCACAGGAGAAGGAAGAATACTCGGGACAGGAGGAAAAAATCCCCACAGGAGCTTTCTTATAAGCAGTAAAGACTTGTTGTGCCCTGTATAAGGGGACACTACTCTTTGCTAACTATTGCTGATGAGTAAGTTTGAGTTTGGTAGGCGAAGCCAAACTTGGAGGGTATATGTTCAGACCCCTCAATCTATCCTCCAAAGGAATGCCATCCCAAAGATGATCCAAATCATCATGATCTGGAGTTACAACATGAGAAATTATATTGCAGGTTTTGATTTTCCTACCTTACTTAGATTTTGAAGTTTTACCTTCATCTTCCATTTCAGGTACTAAATCAGGATGTACCCACATAATTTAACCATTTTTTTTAATGTGAGAGGCAATAATCCTTCATTTTGTTCTCTAGCAGGCGGGAGATTTATAATTTTTATTGTCGTCTTAGAAATTAGGACAATCCTATCTGGAAATTGTTATGGAGGAAAACCTCCAAATTGAAGAGAAATTATATTAGTTGTAACTGTATGCTCGTCATTGGTTAAAGCGATGGCATTAGCATTTATCAACTTTTGGATTTTCTTCTTTAAGACGTAGCAAGCCTTGGTAGGATGATTTATGTATCTATGATAGATAGAATATTTGGGATTGTCAGTCAGATTCACCTTATTAGGTCATTTTGGCTCCAAAATCTGGAGTTTGCCACTCTTAACGAGACATCGAAATATCCCTGGGATATCACTATCATCAAAAGAGTATTCTTCTTTTGGTTTGGAAGACTCTGGATTATTCGGCGTCATTTTGGGTTTTGAAAGATTAACCACTAGGGTTTCCTTTCCCTTCCCATTGTGATTGCCAAAATTATTACCTGAAGAGCCTTTCTTTCCTTTGTCTTCTGAGGCAAAGATCATCCCGTGTTCACGAGCCAACCTACCATTGGTCTCGGCTGAAACTGCTGCTATAATGAATGAGGCCCAATCTGTGAATTGAGAGCCCATAAAGATAGCAATGGATGGTCGCTGATTCATTTTGCACGTATCAATCAATGCTGAATCTGGCATACCAGGAGGCATTTTCAAATTTGCCTATCAAAAACGTTCGATGAACGTCCGAGTATCTTCCTTCTCCTTTTGTTTGATTTCTATTAAGGAGAACATATTCATGTACATTCCTCCCTCATAGAAACGGGAGAGAAACATTGCTTTAAACTCGTCAAAACACGATATGCAATTGTCGGGTAGACTACGATACCAGTCGTATGATGAACCCGTCAAACACCCGATGAAAACTAGGGTAAGAAGAGCATCATTCTTTTGTAAATGTACAATCATAATATCAAAATAATTGATATATTTACTGGAAGAAGCCTTTCCATCAAATAACACCATCGATTGTAGCTTGAATTTTGGAGGAAAGGGCACATCATTCCAATGAGGAGGATAAGGTTGCTTAATCCCTAACCGCTGGAGCTGATCTTTGTGCTTCAGAACTTCAAACTATGCTTTTAGCTCACGTACTGCTTGAATAGCTTCACTATTTTGAAGAAGCACATTCGATTGAATAGTTGCTGGATGTACCGTAACCCCCACCGGAGGTGGTACATCTTCTGGAATGAGAGGATCTGGAACTGCAGAATTTTGATTGATAGCAGGCTCTTGAGTAAGATTATTCAAAGGTGTATCAACCCCTTGACTATCTTGAGTTTGTGCTACTACCTGAACCAGAGTTACCACTGCTGGTTGAACAATCTGCTGAGTTATTATTATTTGATGCATACTTTGCATCATAGCAAGCATATTCTTCAGTGATTGTTCAACTGTAGAAAGACGTTGCTCTGTATTAGCAGTTGACGTCTTCAGTTTATCTCCGATAGCATAGGATTCAACCTCCCTTGAGCATACAGAGGGATTGGTATAGAGGTATGAATCAACACTATCTGTTTCTGACTCCAACGACTGGGTACTCCCAGCTTCTGAATCTAAAAATTGTACCGATCATTGAACTCTTGATCGATTATTCTGATATACCCCTTCAAAATTATCAAGAAGTCAGTTGAATTATTGTTGGCTTGGAGTCCGGGATGAATTGCGTCTTGGACGTCGTCCTCTATTGGTATGAGATGTCATGTTGACCGACGCATATGACAACTCATGTTCTTGGTCATCAACTTGCTGTTGAGGCACATTGTAGCTTAATCGATCAAAAACTGATCGTTTAGAAGCCAAACAACAACACTTGATTATAATTTGGTGACACTCACAATGGTGATTTTCTTGAGAGGGTGTCACAGGAGATTTTCTGTTTTTACGCTTTTGTACGAGTAACTCGCGTAAATCAGAAGGAGTAGAGGGGGTAGTCTTCTTTATTATATTTGGGACAGAGAAACGTTTAGTCCCTTGTGTATAAAGAAGATTACTGGCTGCATTAGTAGAACCAAATTATATATTTTTACGCGCTTGGAGTTGCGTGCGTAAATCTTGCAATTTTTGTGCACAAAGGACTCCATCAGCATTACGCGTAATTTGACGGTTTGGTACCTTGCGTAAAGCAGTGTAAGAAGGTTGTTGGTGAAAAACTAAAGTTTTACTAACAGTAGAATTCATATTTTTACGCTGCATGCGTACAGGAAAATTCACTTTAGATGCAAAGGCATCATTGTGAACTTTATCTACGCTGTCACCGACATGAGATTTACCTTTACGCGTAGAGCACAAAACATGAGTATCTGCCATGTCACAGACGGAAGATTTTTCTTTACGCGTAGAGCGTAAAGTTTGGGTATCTACCACATCACAGACGGGAGACTGATTTTTACGTACAGAGCGTAAAGCTTGGGAGTCTACAACGTCATAGACGGGAGACTGATTTGTACGCCCGGGGCGTATCACTTGATTTTTACGTGCAGAGCGTAAAACATGGGAGTCTACCACGTCACCAACGGGAGACTGATTTTTATGCCCAGGGCGCATCACTGATGTAGAGACTGCCTCGTCACAGACGGGAGCCTCTACAACAGGAGTGGGAAGGATTCCTTTGCCTTCAGAGACAGCAGGGGGATCCGAGGATGCTTTGGACTTAGGAATCCAAACTTTTTGTGCCTTCCGCAATTTCTGAACATTGGAGCAGCGAGTACTACACCCAGTTCGGAGCATTTCTTCATAAGCAGTCTGGTCGAAGTGAACAACCAGAGTCTTCTTTGTCGATCCGACCGACACATCATCATATTGAGCAATTGCCTTCTCGTCAGAGGAGAAGGTCGCTCCCAGCAGAGTGGCCATTTTGTTTCACTTAACAAAATGTCTAAAATTGGCTTTTGAAAGAAAACTAGAAAAAGTATAAAAGTCCAAATTGTTTCTGGAAAGTGTTGCTATGGAAGTCTGATCTGAGAGCGATCACTTTGTTCCTTGGACCATACGATGATGATGAAGAAAACTGCTTGAAGAAGACGAACAATCGGAAGAACTAAGTCACCAGAAAGGTATCGAGCAATGGCACTGATGTCACAGTCGAATACTTTCCTGCTTTGCTTTACCCTGTTCTTGAGAAAAAGTTGAAAAAATGCTTCTGGGAATATCACTCTGAAATTATGAGTTTTCTCAGAATCTCCTCTCCTGTATCTCTTGATCTCTCGATCACGTCTGTGTTGAAAATAAGTCTATTTATAGATAGACCCTCTATACGTAAAAAGCAACATAATAGGGTCTCTACGCAAGCAACTGTCACCCAGGATTGAAAATCAACTCTACGCGTGATGACACGTGTCCCATAACTTCAGCAATATAAGGAGAGCTCGTACACATATTCCTCGTTAAGTGTGGCATGAAAGCCACTTATGCAGACCACGTTCTCATGTAGCCAGAAAAGATTAGGCATAAAAATGACCCAAAATATACTTCCTGCATAAAGTAGCAGATTGGGCGTAAAATAGCCCAAAATAAACTTCCCGCATAAAGTGGATGAAAATAGCCTTGAGCTTAAAATTAGCTCAAATAAACTTTACGCGCACAACAGCCTTGAGCGTAAAAAGCTCGAATAGCTTTCGTGCGTAAAAGAAGCAATCTCTTGAGCGTAAAGTAGCCCATCTGCACACTAAACGATAGTGTTGGGTTTGGTGTAAATCAAATCTTCTCGACTTCTGTGCTGTTTGCTGTCAGAAAATCATTACGTCAGAACAGTATCACATGCATTAAATACGATGATTTGACAGCCTGTCCCTCGCATAAAAGCTTTGAGGATTGCTCTTGCGTAAAGTAGCTCGCGTAGAGTTTTACTCTGTTTGACTTGCGTAAAGCTCTTAACTTTCTTTGACTTGGTCCATGAAGCACTTTTTACGCTCCTACAATCCTCCCAGGATCCTCCGAAATCTAAGATGCACGTCCGCAGCATGTCCTCGAGCGTCTAAATATTCCTCTCTGACTGTCCGTTAGTTTGAGAGTGGTATGCAATACTAAACTTGAGCTGACTGTCCAAACTAGTTTGCAGACTCCGCCAAAAATGGAAAATAAAATGACTATCCCGATCCGAGATAATACTGACTGAAACTCCATGAATCCTGACAATCTGCCACATGTACATCTCTATAAGCCTCTCAGTAGACGTTTCCACTTTAAATGGCAAAAAGTGGACTGATTTGGTCAACCTGTCTACGATGACCCTAATCGCGTCTTTTCCTCCTGGTGTATGCTGCAATCCAGAAACAAAATCCATCGTGATGTGCTCCCACTTTCACTCTGGAATGGCCAATGGCTGCAACAAATCATCTGGCCTCTGCCTCTCTGCCTTAACCTGCTGACAGACCAAACATCTGGCTACGAATTAAGCTACCTCCCGCTTCATCCTATACCACCAGACATGCTCTCTCAGATCCCTGTACCTCTTGTTGGCTCCAGGATGTATAGAGTACTGAGATCGATGGGCCTCCTGCATAACCTGCTCTCTGAGCTCTCCACTGGTCACACACAGCCTGGAACCGTGCCTCAAAGCACCATCCTCTGCAAGAGTAAACTCATCATCCACCAGTCCTGCTCGAACCTGCTCTCGGATACACCGCAGAGCAACATCCTCGAACTGCGTCGACTTGATCCTCTCCATCAAGTCTGACTAAATCTGAAGGCCCCACATCTGTATCTGAACTCCTGGCACAATCACCTCAATCCCAGGCTCTCTAAATCTGCTAGCAAGTGACGATCCATAGTCAAACACAAGGCTGTCGGATACCTACTTAAGGCATCGGCAACCACGTTGGCCTTTCCTGGGTGATACTGTAGTGAAATGTTGAAGTCCTTCATCAACTCCAACTACCTGCGTTGCCTCATATTGAGCTCCTTCTGTGTAAATAAATACTTATGATCTGTGAAGATCTCCACCCTCTCTCCGTATAAGTAGTGTTTCCACAACTTCAAAGCAAATATCACTACTGCTAACTCCAAGTCGTGGGTAGGTAGTTCTTCTCATGGGGATGTAACTGCCTAGAAGCATAGGCAATCACCTTTCCATGCTGTTGTAAGACACAACCCAAACCCTTCCCTGAGGCGTAACTATAGATAGTGAACCCTTACGATCCTGATGGCAAAGTCAGAATCGGAGCTGTCGTCAGTCGCTTCTTCAACTCATCAAAAGCGACCTGACACTCCTTTGACCAAACAAACTTTGTATCCTTCCGGGTCAGCCTAGTCAACAACTCAACAATTTGAGAGAAATCCTGCACGAACCTCCGGTAATAGCCTGCCAATCCCAAGAAGCTCCTGATCTCTGCTACCGAACTCGGTATGGACCAAGCCTCAACTGCCGTGATCTTCTTCTGGTCTACTGAGATCCCATCTTTAGTCACCACATGACCCAAGAAGTCAACTCTATCAAAAAAGAACTCGCACTTCGAGAGCTTGCCATAAAGCTCCTCCCTCCTGAGTGTCTCTAGAACCACTCTCAAGTGCTCCTCATGCTCCTCCTCAGTTTTCGATTATACCAGGATATCATGGATGAACACCAACACGAACTTGTCCAAGTACTGGTGGAACACCTTCTTTATCAAGTTCATGAATACCGCCAGGGCGTTGGTCAGCCCAAACGGCATAACCAAGAACTCAAACTGACCATACCGCATCCTGAATGCGGTCTTCGGGATATGCTCCTTCTTCACCTTTACCTGATGATAACCTGACCTCAGATCAATCTTCGAGAAAACCCGAGCTCCGCCCAACTGATCAAAGAGATCATCATTCCGCGGCAGTGGGCATCTGTTCTTGATTGTGAGGTTGTTGAGTGCCCTGTATTCGATACACATCCGTACCGACCCATCCTTCTTGGTTACAAAGAGGACCGATGCACCCCAAGTTAAAGAACTCGATCAGATGAATCCCTTGTCCTGCAGCTTATCCACCTGCTTCTTCAATTCTACCAACTCGCTGTTGTTAACTCGATAGTCATGTTGAGAAATCGGTTCTGCACCGGGAACCAAGTTGATCGAGAAATCAACGTCTCTGTCCGGTAGAAGCCCTGAAAACTCCTCCGAAAAGACGTCCATGAACTCCGCAATCAAAGGATATGGAGCCGCTGCTCCTCGACTAAAACTCTGCAGAAAAGTTCGCTGCTCTGCTCCGCCTGCCGTCGGATGAACTCGAACTCTGGCTCTCCTGGCGCTCCGAACAGAACTCTACACCTACGGCAATCTATGTTGGCATGATGTCTGCTTAACCAATCCATACCTAATACGATGTCATAGTTCGGTAGTGGCATTACGAGCAGACTCACCTCCAACTCCCGGCCTCCCAAAATAATACTCCGTCCTCTGCAAACACCACTCAATAGGATAATACCACACCCGGTCGTGATCTTGCAGGTCCTAGGCAATGATTTAGATACAAGGCAGTATCTAATAGCAAATAATATAGACACAAAATTGTGGGAAGCTCCGGAATCAAATAAGGCAAAAGTTGGAATAGAGTCGAGAAGAACAGAACCTGTGATCAGCTCCCCAATAGCCTCTGTATCCTCGGCCGCAATAGCGAAAGCTTGCCCCTATTGTTCTCCCCTAGCATGCTGCTGATGCTGCACGAACCGCTGCTGCTGAGTCGGCAGCGGTCATTTCTGCGATCCCACTGGAGCCTTGGCTCCAGCTCTCTGTGCTGCTCTGCTTGCGAAGAGGGAACAGTCCCTCAGCTGATGCTCCAATGATCCGCAGAGAAGGCATTTCCCCAGCCTCTTCCTGTACTCAGTTCATCCATGCCCTGGTTTTCTACAGAAGGTACAACTTGTAGATTGCTGCCTTGGGGCCTGCTGCTGTCTCGGCTGCTGATGTTGAGCTACTGAAGTCTCGGCTGCTGGAACTGTTGCGGCTGAAACTGTCTCTACGGGGCATGCTGCTAAAAGTTCGGCCTCTTGGCCGGTCCACCGCTACCACTGGCTCCCTGAATGTCTCGCGCCCTCTTGAGCCTCAGCTCAAGATCATCCTCTGTTACTAAGGCACCCACCAGGATCTCCTCGAAAGTGGCGCCGCGGGCACTATTGGTATAGGACTTCACCTCCGTGACTAGTCCTTTCGTGAACCTTCAGGCTTTCGTCGCCTCAGAAAGCCCCTCAACAAACCTACCCAGATGGTAGAACTCCCCAGCGTACTCCTCGACAATCTGACTGCCCTGCACCAAAGCCTTAAACTGCGTCTCGAGGGCACCAAGCACTGCGTCGAGGAAAAACCTCTCCTTGAACAGCTTCTTGAAAGCTGCCCAAGTCTGCCCAACTGTACCAACCCTCGAGTCTGTCTGGTACCACGTGCGAGCCAAATCCTACATCATACTAGCCGTTGCCTCAATCTGCAGCCTCGCTGGAATCTCTTCCAGCCTGAAGATCTCCTCCATATGCTCAATCCACTCATCTGCATACAGGATCTCCTCTATACCCCTGAAGTCCTGTGGGTGCATCTTCTGGAAATCTTGTATGCCCTTCTCCTTCGACTGATGTTGATGCTGAACGGCCGGAAGCTTAGCTGTAGCCCTGTCAACTATCGTTAGGGCCATATCGATGTCCCGACTGAACTCTGCCGTCTGACGCTTTTGTTAGGCCTGCTGGACCTCCATAAACTGTTGGAAGAAAGTGAACAGCTCGACTACGTCGACAGATCTTGAAGGTGGACGCTGCTGCTGGAGCATCTCCGGAATGACTGGGCTCTGCCTGCAAACTGGTGGAGTGGCTCTTTCGAATGCAGCTGAAACACCCACCCCACCTGGAACAACTGGAGCTACGGTACCGGGGGCTGGCTGCTGAGGACAAGAGGTGGCAGACCTCTCATCAGTGTCCTCCTGTCCTGGATGATGAGATCTAGTCTCGACCATCCTAGAGACAGATCAAACAAGAAATAATTTCTGAGAATGAGTCAAAATAGCAAAGGTGGACATTTATATTCAAGGGAAGACAATAAGCAGCAAATTTAGATAAAAGGAATATGATTAAGAGTTTTTCCTAATGTGATTGAGTACCTTCAAAATATCATAATCCTACTGCAGGCTGCAATGATACTCTAGTTCGAATACCATCGCAATTCTAAGTAGGACCTGCATGGGCCACCACTAAAAATGTGTCACGCTCCGTACCCAGTGTAAGGGTACGAGAAGTGGGTATGTCCAGCCTACGCCACAGTGTCGGCGGTAGAACGTTGTCCCAGGTCACATAGATCTAACAGTTATAAGGTACTTGTAAAGTTATACTCTCTGAATAGAGGAATAATATAAAGTACAAACTCAATCACATTTAAGAAAGATGTACGATAAGATAGGTAAGAATATCTACAGAATCAACAGATGAGATATGATAGAATAGATAATCCAAATATCTATGATAAACATCTAACAAGATCCACAAATCCACAGGGGCCGATTAGCTGTGACCTGTGACTTGATATCTCGTGTAATATTTTCTGTGTAGATGAGATTAGCTGTGACCCATGACTTGTATTGTATTGCTGGGTTGTTATCATGATTTACAGCTTAAGCATTTCGCTAATGGGCTTACTTTGATATTTGACCCATTGGTGAAGTGTTGCTGGCATGTATCGTATCCTGGTCATATACGTATTTTGGGACTGGGGCGTTACAGGGGCCAATTCCTCCTCGTGTGGTGAACCATTGGATCCCAAACTTTGGGAGGTTGATGTCAGTCATTGCCCCGACATCCACACCAAAATTCTTGTGTCCACGTGTCCTGAGTAGGAAGAACTCAGTGTCGGACAGCAGGACATTGTCCGTACGTGCACAGTGAGCGTATTCGTATCCTGTTTTGACACGGACACGGCTCAAATTCGACTTAGTCCAAGAGGAAAACATTATATGCATATAAAACATCATTTCCATTCAAACACTTTTCAAAAACAGCAAATAAATTCCTTTTGTGGCATTATATCAAACACTTGCAAAGGGATTATGATACGTGTCCGATACGGACTCGAAATCAATGCAAACTTTCACCAATCACGCACCACAGCTAGGGGACACCTAGATCTAGGCTATTATGCAAAGAAATCAGGATTAAAATATAGTTTAAAGGGTTTACCTATAGAGTATCAATGACAAGAAAAAAGCCCCAAATAGGATGATTCTCCTTGCAAGCCAAAAGCTCCAAATTGTACCAAATCTGAATATATCTCCATGAACAGAAAATAGTGTGGGATTAGGCTCTAATGCAAGAAACTAGAGTCAAAAAGGAATTAAAATGAAATAGTTATGGATTGGGAAAGAAGACCAATACCTTGTTTTTCCAAAAGTTGCTTTGATGCAAAAGAGGCAAGAACTAGGAAGAGGGATTATATAGGGGGAATCCCTATGTGGCCGACAATAAGGAGAACAATTAGGGTTAGGGTTATGAGTAGTGGGATTGGGCCAAGTTCCAATGATAAAGGAAATCAATCCATAAGTCAAAAGTCCATGAACCTAATCATTTATTCTCCTATATGAAACTTGATTCAATATAACTTAACTTGGGTTGACTTAAGTTAGACTAGGGTCCCACCATGCTAATCAAGTCACCATAGCTAAGGTCAACATCAAGGTTAGTCTCCAAAGTCTCAACTAGCAAAGGTCAAAAATAACAACCATCACTCCAATAATTCACAATAAATCCAAAATTCTCAAAATAACCAAAATACCCTCAAGCTAAAATATGGTAGTGACAGGTATTGAGATCAGGACACCATCAGGTGACGATACGGAAAGAGGATACTCCAAGGACAATATTCAGATTTTGCCACGACAACTACAAGATTGTTGACACTTTTTGGATCGATGAATGCGCCTGCTATAATTATGTGTTTGATGAACAAGGTGTCCCATCAGTACCTGGACTAGTGATGTTAGATTTGATTATATTTTATCGTCGGATAAAAATTATATTGGTAAATATTTCATATGAGGGTGATTATCTAAGGTATGTACGAGTAGGGTAGAACAACTATGCTAGAAAGACCAACTATAATGGTGGCAATCTATTTTCTATGAGTTTTAGTTTGATGAAAATTGCTCTTAGTCGAATGATAGGTATTCCTAAACATATCCAACTAGATATGATAGATTAGAGACTTTTGGTATTTATAGAATGGTTTGGTAAGCCTTGTATTTAAGGCTAAGCTTGTATAGAACCATTATTCTAAAAAAATGAAGGAGATAGGAATCCAGGATTACATGATTAGGTAAATATTTAAGGTGGGTAGAATTTCATAGATACTTCCGCAAGGAATAAGTTAGAATATAGTTCAGTATAAAGCCTAACCCTAACAAGCAACCATGGAACTATTAGACCAAATCATGCTATCTTTTGCCTAAGATAGGGCCTATGATAGAAGTACTAGAGAAATTATTATTAGGATGATATATGAATAGAGTACGAATATATGTGTTAGAAAAGACGACCACCTCTATACATGGTAAGACTAGTCTTAAAATAACCTATAGAAGTCTAGGACTATAAGGATAACCAATAGGTTTATGTGACTGTCTAGTTCAGCCTTGACCTTTACCCTGCAGTTAGGAATCAATGGGTAGGCATACTTGTAAGGATTTTATAGATTGCTTATGAATAGAAGGGGTGGATCGCTAGTTGAACTACTATAGAAGTTAGTGATGTAATGTGTCGGAATATAGTATAGATTTGAAGGATTGACAAACTTATGGAGGGATTGTGATTTTTCTATCTTCATGGTTAGTTATAGATAGAGATTTAATAGCCAAGTTAGAAGCCTTATCTCTAGATACGTAATATCTCGATATTAGGGAGCGTGTTGGAGAAGTAGAATTTCTTCTTGCATTACTCTCATCTCTGGAGGGAGTACATGATATATTTCATGTCTCACAGTTGAGGAGGTATATGACTGACTGCAGTCATGTGGTCAATCATTCTGAGATCACAATGAAATCCAGTTTATCATACGAGGAGCAGTCAGTTGAAATATTGGATACTAGCGAGAAGACACTTAGAGGGCAGAAGATTAGGTTGGTTCGGGTTGCATGAAAGCACCATTCCCCTAGATAATCTACTTGGGAATGATAAGATTCTATGAGGGAGCAATATCCGCATTTATTCGAGGATTCTGGTAAGATTCTAAAACAAACTTTAGTGCTATAACTTTATAGAGTTCTAGTTATAGTTTTAATTTCGAAGACACAATTTTCTAATATGGGTATGTAAGCTCCCTAAAATTTTGGATATATTTTTAATGTGAATAATTTATATTAATTTATATTTTAAGAAAAATTAGATTTTTACATATTTTTTATTTATTGTAAATCCTAATGACACAATCTCTAGTCTTATTAAGCTACCGGTTGACTTAGCTAGTCCAAACTCAACCCAAATATTCCCGTAACTCCACATGGTTCATACCAAACATTATATACTATTGTCCTCTCTACAAAACACCAAACATAATAATATGATATCCAAAACCTAACACTTAACCTACTAGAAATAATTTCAGCCTTATATACTTTGGACTTGACCCAACCATTAACTCACCACTTAACCACTATAGATTGGACTCAAGTGTGGTCAAGTACACTAAATGGGCAGCCAATACTCCCCACTTATTCATACTCCATAACCCCCAAGCACCCTTAACCATTCACTTTTCATAACCTACAAAAACTCCCTACCATTAACTCTCCACTCAACCCTTCACCTTTCCCTTAATGGTTGGCTATATATAGACTTTTCTTCACCTTATTACCTCATAGCATCTGAACAAAACTTCTTTCTAACCCACTTCATAATATTTTTCTCTTCACAAACCATCTCCAAAATCCTTCTCAATTTTCCTCCAAACAACCATCTTTCCACCCCTACCCAGGCTGAATCGGAATTCAACTAGTCTCCACCATTCCGGCCATATCTCTCTCTCTATAAGTATTTCTCTCTAAAATTTAGTATGCTTCTTCCTCTCTCTGTTCTCACTATTTTTTCTTCACAAAATTTTTAGCAAAACTCACTCTAACTCCCTCAAAACAACCCCTACATCAGAGGTGTCCATGCTGAAACTGAATTCGATACACTGCTGTTCGTGCACCCTTAGGACCCCCTATGGCAGCATCTAATCCCTTGGTAACGTTCCTAACACTCTTCTAAAATATCCCAATATGTCCAAAATTCATCTCGTAAAGTTGCATGTATATATTTGCTTGCAACTTCATTATTTTTGTCACCGTAATCATTGATTCTCAAATAGAACTTGTAAAGATTTATGTCCTATTTGTCCTACTAAAATTTGATAGTTAAGAACCTTAAATTCTGTGGTAATATATTCTAAATATTATTTATAAGTTTATTAATTCCAGAATATAAAGTGTATATTTTCAAGATTTCATCTAGTCCTAATCAAGCGAAATTGGACAACCTAGTGAGATTACTTGAATGTGCTAACTGGCTAGCTTAATTTTTGTATATAAAATAAATATGATATGTTTGAATTATTTTCAAATATTATTTCAAAATTAAAATATTAATTTTTCTATTATAATTGGTTCCAAATAAATAGGTATGTTGGCCATATTGTGTCATTAATTAGACATACTAACTAGATAATTATTTCTTGTATATATTATCATCAAATAATGTTTATAAACAGTTTTAATTTATATTTCAGAATATAAATTAGTATATCTTATATATTAAATGATTTATTTTTACATAAGTTGGCAACTTTGCATGCACAAACTAGTTGTCAAGTTGCTAAAACACCTAGTCGATATGCAACGAAATATTGTATATACAACGACAAATATTTTAGTATTTTTAAATAAATAAATATAAATTTTAGAAATTAATTCATATTAATTTCAGTTTTATTTGTTTTTGACATGCGTGTTTGTGAGGCTACATGCATGTTCGAAGTATCGTTTAGCGTCGTCGTGAATTTGGGACATCGTGTCTTATCTATGTATGTTCAGGATTACACATATTGGAATCATATAAATGCCTAAATGTACGTGTGATAACATGATGTTCGAGACCCACACGACGTAATAGAAAGTAGTATGGTACGTTGTTATTAGCACGTTGTCGAAGGCCACACAACTGTTGGATCGTTGGCATGAAAGTCACCATAGTAGTTGACGTTGTGCAAATGATCACATTCTTTTTATATTAATTGAATTAGATTGTGTGCATTGATTAGAATATGTTATAATAGGACAACTTGGATCCGCTGTACCTCCAATGAAGACATCAGTCAAACGACACTGCAGCAGGCAGCAGGCAACAGACAAGTGTACCTCGCCATCATGTATCTCAGTTCTTACTCTATTTATTAGTATTTAGTTACTATAGCTATTTGATAGGATTTGTGTGTGTGCCTACCCTAGGGCCGTGAGACGATACATAGTGTCCGAATAAGGTTCGGGTGCTGATATACGTCCGCGGAGTCGGGTATCGTCAGTTAGAGAATTGTTACCACGAACCCATGATACGTGCTTGTATCATGAGTACGATAGACCGTAGGACACTTGACACTATTACATGTAACAGAATCCTTCTTGAGGTATTCATGCTGATTCTCTGTAGGCTTATAGGTTATATGATATGAGATAGGTATATAACATATATATTATTATAACTCCTTATATTAGTTAGAGGTCATGATCTTGCGTGTTATGGACATGAGACGTGAGGTTACATTGGGAGGGGAGAGTCTTCATTGTGCTTTGGGCATATTCTATACATTACCTATCTATATGAGTACTGGACTTTGGGTTCTCTATACGGAATCTAAAGTGCAAATATCTACATATACTATCCTTTATTAGGTTCCCCAACACGGAGCCTAGAGGTTACTGTCTAGCATACGGATGAGTCCGTGAGTACCAGGCCGTGGTACGATACCATACTCTCATTTGTATATCACTTAGATGGTTAAAATAGTTTATCATTGAGTATGTGGCATTATACTATTTTACTTTTGGCATGTTGTTTCTTGTACCTTGTTACGTTCCCCTGAGGACCTGGTCCCCTGCCAGTTTTGCAGCTTAAACGGTTGTGGAGCCTGCCTAAAGATGTTGAGGCTAATCACCTTGATATGCGGGTATTGGTATAAGGTACTTATTTTATTTCTCCCGAGGTATGTTGTAACTCCTCTTCCCAAAAAAATTTAAAATATTTTTTATTATTTATTTGATTTAAATGGTGATTTTTAGAATTTTATAAATAATCATTTAGTTAATTATTACGGTAGATGACTTTAGCCATGGTTGAGTTTTGAAGTACAAGACGACTAGGAATCATGGCACGGATAGCAAAGTCGTGTGCCTTGACTAGTGCATTAGCCATACCAGGGAAGATCCCGCCATAAGTGTGTCCTAACTAGGAAAACCAGGCCATTTTGCGACTTAAATTCTATAGATACTTTAATTATTTATTAATTAATTTATTGACGTATAGAAGGCCCGGTTGTACCAAACTAGCCCGAACTGAATCCGAACCAAGCCCAAGCGTATTTGGACGGGTAGAGCGTCTAAGGATGTCCCTGTATATGTATAGATTAGCCTTTTTAAAATTGTTTAGTAACCTAGCAGCCCTATTACAAAAGACAGTTATATTATATATGCTTACCATAAAGAATTAATGTTTTATTTGAATATATTGTGAATATTTCCTTAATATATATTTTAGATGTAGGATTTATGTAGGCTATATATACATACTTGTGCATATATATAAGTATATGCATGATATACAAAACTAGGCTTTATGTAAATATGTATATGTATGGCTATCTAATTGTAATTATTTATATCTAGATTAGTATATAAATTAAGAATTCTATATTATAAATATTGATTATACTTAGAATATTTTATTGCTTGTACTTGTATTTATGGTATATATATATATATATATATATATATATATATATATATATATATATATATATATATATATATATATATATATCACATTATATATATACATATGTATATATATGTCTAAATTTGTATTTACGGGATAAATATACATATCATTATATATATATATATATATATATAAAATATATAATATATATATATATATATATATATATATATATATATATATATATATATATATATATATATATATATATATGGAGAGAACATATATGGAGAGAACAATAGAAAAAGAAATAAAAAATAGGAAGAATAGGGAAGTCCCAGCCCGACCAGGCCTAAGGCTCGACCCCTGGTGATTGCACAGCCCATCCAACTCGGCTAGACCCCCCCGGACCCGAGAAACAACACCAGCAACAACATATATATATCGAGAGAAAGAGATGGGAGTTCTCATTTAAACCCTAACCCCGATCCTAGCCAACACCCCCGCAACTTCCCTATCACCCAGACGCACCACCCCATCACGGTGCAGCCGTCGGTCGCCGGTCATGGCCACGGCAGCGCAGCCAAATAGCAACCATAGGCAGCAGGACACAACAGCAGCGACATTCGCAAGCCCAACTTCAGGTAAGGATTTTGTCCCCCTCGTTCCATGAAATTCAATTATGTAAAATAGTATAGAGAGCCTATATGACCATCTAGAAGCGCCAACTTTTATGTTCCGATATGGAGAACATACCAGTCCACAAAATCGACACGAAGTCGATAAAATAACTGATCAAAAACATACCATATAAGACAGTCCCAACCCATAATTGGAAGAAAGATTGTGAACAAACCATTAAGAGATTTCAAAAACCAATCAAAGACATTGCAGCCAACCTATAGGGTTTCGTAATGAATCTTGTAGAAGTCAATTTGATCGACTGAGCGCCAAGAAATCGACAACCCAAATTGACCAAAAAATTGTTTTTCAAAACAATAGAAAATCGAAAAACCTCTCCGGTACGATGTGCATTTAGCTAAACTGGGCGACGTGGTCGCAAACTGAAAGCATCAAAAGGTGCATATCAACTTCGCGGACGTATGGACTTTGACGAAATTTAAATTGGTCGCATGTGCGCGACAAATTTGATGCGTATCCGTCAAAATTCACCATATCAGCCTCTTTGCAAATTTCCTAATTACTTTGTGTATGATCATCAGGTCAAGACAAAACTTTCTCCAACAAGACCGTATCATTTTTCTGGTCCTGTATGCCAAGTTTGGTCCGATTCCGAGACAGTTGATCGGATCGCCGTTTTACGGGCCCCACGATTCGACTCAAACGGGCGATTTTGTGTACGACCCGTCGTGATCCAAAATTGGACATACCATTGGGTTTGTGTCATCAAAACGAATCTGTAGACATGTAGTTTGATGACTTTATAGACCATTGACTCTAGCACGCTTTTCGGTACAAAGCGGGTCCAACGGCGGACACCATTTGGCCCAAAATGACCGTTTTGCCCCTGTGTCTAGAATTGGACTTAAGAAGAGGCAATCCTTGCTAATTTGACTATTTTGAAAATTTTTGTAATGTCTATTTCTGCTTTCGAAGACAGTTGTGAGATTTGGACTTTATGGCTTACCAGTTGACAGTATATTATCGATTCTTCGTGCTACCACCAGGCAAAATACCTTGCCTCCCTCTACAGTTCATTTTCATGCTTATAGTTCATCTGTTTTAGTATGTTAACTTTAGTTACCTTAGTTGATATAGATTTATATGATTTCATCATACCGTGTTTACCAATTTATTGTCTTGCTTGTATATCATCTTTCATGACTCGATAGTGTAGTTATATCAGGCTTGTTCACATTATAGTTCATGCTAGAACTGTCCTTTCTTGTATCTTGACTGAGTCGTGTTTACAAGTATATGAACTGAACTGCTATTCCTGATTCGTTTTCTTCACCCGTGAGTCCACACTCGGGACAAGGGTATTAGTCTTGACTGTTTTTACCCGTGAGTTCACACTCGGGGCGAGGGTTGACTATTTGCACCAGAGAGTCCACACAGGGGACGAGGGTGATTGTCTTAAACTAACCCGTGAGTCCACACTCAGGGCGAGGGTTAGTGATTTGTTTGTACCTGTTAGTCCACATTCGAGGCGAGGGTGTTTGTCGTGAACTAACCTGTGAGTCCATGCTCGGGGCGAAGGTTAGTGATTTGTTTCAAACCCGTGAGTCCACACTAGGGACGAGGGTTTGGTTTTCCATTGAACTCTTATTCACTGGTTCATCCAGCAGTTCAGTCAAGTGTGGCTGTTCTTGTATCCATGTTCATAGTCACCTGTCAGCAGTCACTTGTTGATAGTCACTTGTTAGTTGTCATTTGGTCAGTAGTCACTTGTCGTGATTTTGTCTCTTTTCCTGTTTATATCTTGTTTGTTTTTATGCATGATAAACTGCTAGATAGGCATATTTTTATGTATTTTTCTTTGTCCCCTCAGGACCTAATGATCTCTTCAGGTTTAGCGACTGCATTGAGTTAGTTAGCAGAGCAGGATGGTAGATGCTTGTGATACACTTGCAGGATCCAGGTATATTAATATTACACTTATTATCCATTCGTGCTTTCATTCCTTATCATGATATACTTTGCTTCTTGGCTTACTTTATGCACTCATGTTAATTCTTGGAGTCTAATTGGACATGTATGCTAGTGGGCTGCAAACCACGACCTATAGTGTTCATTCATATTTCATATTCTTATTATGGATTGAGATATAGATTTTCTTTGCCGTGATTAGGCACGTGATACCAAAGTCCAGACAGCGTTTACATATTCGAGATGGACTGGAGTCCGTTCGATACGTAACTGGCTTGCTCACGCACTTGCATCCCGAAATACGGGTGTGGGTCGTGACATATGTATTTAATCATATTAGTTACTCCTCTGCTACAATAGCCTAGTTTTTTATAGACTCATATTTCTTTCTCGAGTCTATTCGAGTTCCTGTGTTATTGGGCGGCCAACTTTAACACCTGTGGCTCTTGTGTTTTATTTCATTTTGGATTGAGATATAGATATAGTTTTATTATGTAGATTGTGTCCATTATAACACAGCTTATGCGTATTCGAGTCGGAACAGAGTCTGGTCGAATGCATAGCTGACATGTTACGTATTCCTAGTCCTACGTATTTTGGGACTGGGGCATTACACCCCGGCTGACAGCGCCCTCCCTGCGTCACATGTGCGCCAGCAGTGGCTTCCACCGCCGTCCTGCCTTCCCGTGTGCCTCCCGCGCGTTGTCGATTTCTGCGTTCGCTCCGTGCCCGTGCTCGCGTACGTTCCGAGTTCGAGGCATCCCCTCGGTGCTCCGTCACAGCCTTTGGTAATCCCGCAACCTTCTGTTAGTTTTACAGAACCATTTTATTCCTGGAATAGCCAGATTAATTAGTTTGAATTAGTTTCCTAATTAGTTCAGTAATACTTGTTAGTATTAGTAAGATGTTATCATAGATTAATTGTTAGATTTCGATTACGTAAAATTATGACTAATGTCGTAGTAAATTACTTTAACTATAATTTCATTATTATTCATTAATTGATAATTATCTGCAAAATAGTAATTTTATAGCAAAAGCATTTTATATAAGAAATGATATTATAGGCAAAAACCTTATATAATTACGTCTTAAGTAAAAAATGCGTATGTTAGTATTAATAATTGTTATTTTAAGGAAATAAAACTAGAATTGATAACATATATTTTCTAATAAAACCGTAATTTTGCTAAAATGAGGTTTATGTAAATTATTATTCAAAATAATTTTCTTTACTAAATAATAGTATTAGTAAGATATTTCGTAAATGTTATTTAGAAAATAATTAAATTAGTTTTATAATAATTTCGAGGTTTATGCGATATTTTTTATTAAAATAAGGTACTATATAAACCATCACTACTTTAATAATATTCCAAAATACATTATTTTATCGCCTATTAAAAAAATACTAATAAAATTGTTTTTACCAAAATATTATATATTTAAATTATTAGTTTCTCTAATAAGAACGACAAATGTCTATAATTAGTGTAGTTTAATGCTAGTAGTTTATTAGCCAATCTTGGTTTAAGTGCTAAGGACAGAATATTATCAATGTAGGTTCGGATCCCTGAACCCTAGCAGATACCCTTCTAGCTGTTGCTTTGCACACCGAGGATACAACTAAGACAAGTTTCATATCTTTCATGTCTGTATTTTATTTAATAATTAAATGTATTGTATCAGTAGAATCATATATTATAGTGACACTGATTCACAGTACATCCCTCTCGGACTCCACATCGATGGATGGATTGATTGATTACCTCATTGACTCGTTAACTCGGGGATTGATTGGGGGAGTAGTATAACATCTGTGACCAAAGCCATTGGTTGCCGATTGCCTCTCTCGCGTTAACCCCTACCATACAGGTGGTTGAGCCATACCGTATGCTATCGTTTTGGTCAAAATGCTAGTATACATATTGCCTCTATCCAGCCGGTCACAGATTTTTTATATACTCAAAAGCACTATTATAGAATTGGATCATTGTAGCTTCTGGACTATTGCCTGCTGTATTTTTGTTATTATTTAGCAAAAATATATAATACTTTTAAACTGTCGTGTATTCATTTATAATTATCTTAGAATGTTAGATGTTGAAATATGTTCTTGCTCCCTCCAGACTGGAGACCAACATTTTTAGGTGACTGCGACGATGAGGATATCGCATTTAGCTCTTTCTACGGACCTGATCCAAACCCTAACGAGGTAGTTAAACCTAACCAGGGAGCCCCAGAATTATAGATGTGCCATTGGTTTAGTTTATTTCCTTTTTAGTTGTAATAAAAACTAATGTAATAATTGAATACTTATTTTGTTTGTATTTTCATTTCAGACCATTTTCTATATTTAATAAAATGTTATCTTTTTCTGTATCAGTTTTTGTCTGCTTGTGTTCACTGCTTGATACAGCTTACTACCACCGTCTCACAACGGTGTAGGCTAGGCATGATCCGACTGGACCCATTACATTGGGATTGGGTTATGACATATTTTTAGTGGTGGCCCACGTAGGTCCAGTTCTGCAAAATTGGTCTAGTTAACTTAGTCTAGACCAGCATGCAGTCCTGCAGTCTGACTTAGGTCTAAGTATGACTTTAGGAAAACAGACTCTATAAACAATTAGAACACTTAGATTATTTTCAACCCGCCACAACATAGGACCGTATTTATCTATTTATAATATATATTTTTGCTTGCTTATATTTTTGTAGGTTATCTTGCTTATGTTTGTACCTAACTTTGCCCAGATTAGGACGATTGTATGATGGTATACTTTACTGCCTATATTATTTTTTTAGATTTTGTGTATCTTTTTCTGTCCCATGGCTTTAGGGGGTTATTTTCCACCATATCCTTATCAGATTCTAGCATCCCTTAGGACCTATACTCTTTCGCTATCTATGGTTTAATTTATATTTTTTCAATCTCCTTCTTTATCACCTATTTCCAATCTCACTATTATTTAGACCAAATCTTACTTCTCTATCTTTATTTAGAATCTGGATCCATTCACTATTTAGAGTTTTTGATTCTTCTTTAGCAAACCTAATAAACTCTTATCTATCCAAAATATTTCTATGACTAGTGTATCCAAATATTTGTCTTGACCTTATTTCCAATTGACTTTCTCCGGACCAATTTCGAACCAAATTCTTTGGAACCATAAAGCCCTAAGGTTAATTGTTACCAACGAATTTGTTCAACTTAGCTAGTTCATGAATCTTCCAAAGGAATTATTTTCCAAAAATAATTCCAATATTGATTGTTATTTCCTAAGTTATTGCAAAGACCGAAAATATTTTCATTTGTTGACTTCCTCCACTCAACTTGAAACCTTACTCTCTCTATGAAACTTTGTGATCAATTTAAGGACTAGAATGCTTCTAAACTCAATCCTTGAGTATCATAAAACAGGAACGGTCAGAGAATTGATTCCATTCTATTATTGAATTTTCTATATTTATTGGAAAACTTTTGAATTGTTGAGCTATCCCTTTGAAATCTCCATGGACAAAGTTAAGAAAATATTCAGTGACCTAATATGGCTTCGCATATATGGATTGCAGCCATTTACCTGAATTATGAAACTGCGAGTTTAGTGCAGCTAGTTGTGCACTGGCGAGGAATAGACTCTAAGTTGAAGTGATTTCAGGTGTTCATTGGTTTTCGGATATTATTGAGACTATGTCCTAAATGCATCATATTTGTCTACTATGTTGTTCAGCCATGAAATTGATAAAGTTGATAGACTACTTGGTAATATATCATTATTCAAATTATGGAGAAAAAAATTTACTGCAGTCAGGTGCACTCTGGCGAGGCATAAATTTGAGGCAAAGTGATTTCGGATATATTTGGTTTTCGAATATTATTAAGACTATATCCGTAGTTGTCTTTTTAGCACCATCAAATTATTCTGACTTTTGTCCGATTAGAGAATTTGCATTTCTAGCAGTTGTCTCCATTTTTAGAAATATCTTATCCGATTATATTCTTATTATAGCTATGTTATTCTAATCACCCTCGCTATCCTACTACCATACAACTTGTTATTTTTCTCCAAGTCACAAACCCTTATACCCCACTCCAATTTGATTTAGAATTTTTAGTCCCTCATCTCAGAAGATTCCATTACTTCTTGCCTTCTCAATAAATTGTTGACATTCGTTTCCTTTTTGTCTTTTCTGTTTCATGAGAGCTTATTTGATTTTTTTTTCTATTTTATGATCATATTTTAATCGCACCAAGATTTTCTTCGTGCCTAAAACGATTTTGATCAAAATAATATTCTAACTCTATCTCAGATCATATCTAGATAATTCTGACCATGCCTATATTTTATCATTATACCTAGTAATCATGCCTCGAATCCGATTATGCCTGATGATTTAAATCTGGAACTATCTATAGCAGGGATTTATAGAGTACAAGAGTTATGGGAGAAAAATGAGATAAATACGAACACTTGTGATTTGAATCAAGGAAGGGATAATTAATGATGTGAATACCAAGTAAATTGACATTGTATATTAGAGGTTGTTAAATGATAAGCATGGATATGCACTTTTGGAAGATACATGATGAATCAAAAGATATATAAAGGACGACCAAAATAAAAAATTTGGACTTAAGGTGTAACTAATTAAGGATGGCAATCTTATGAATTGAAGAGTACAAAAGATTTTAAATCAGAAACCAGAGATAGAAGGAGTATAAATAATACAAGGTTGGGAGATGTAATAAGAATATATTATTAACAGAGAAAAGTTTGGTCAAAATAATACAATAAAATCAAGATGAAGGGTTCGAGCTTAAACAGGATAAATAAATTTTATTGAGAATTCAGGATTAAATAGGTAAATAAGGATTTGGAATCAAGATATATACTTGTTGGTAAAAATAGACATCTAAATAAATTACAGAGTGATCACATATGAATAACATAGATAAATAAGGAATGATAAAATTTCACGGATCATGAAAAATTGGAGTATTGAACATGATTTTGGATTTTAAATGTGATATTGGGTTATTGAGGCCTGATACTAGAGTATTAAGACAAGACGGAGTGTACCAATTATAATATTGTGTTCAGGAACGAATAAGATATATAAAACACGATTGGAATACATGTAGTGGTATGACATAAAGTTAAATTTCGGATATATATTAACAAGCTGAAGGAAGTACATAATATATTGCGGGAAATATTATATGTGTTTAGTTAGAAAAGGTGGAAAGACAAATTTTCTAAGGTTATGACAGTAATTGACAATTTAGGGATGGAAGCAGAAATCCATAATTGTGGATAGTGACTGCATTTCTAAAGAGGAAAGAATGTTATTTGAGAATAGTGGATAAGATTGATGAAGATATTGCACTACATAGATTTGCTATGGGTTAGTTAGCCTAGTTAGACATAAGGCTGTTGAGGAAGAATACCATGACTGGTTTGAGGCATGCCCTAATCCTTAAAATTTTGAGGACGGAATTTTATAAGGAGGGAAGGTTGTGAAGCCCATATTTTTGTTAATTATTATTTGCATCTTTATTATCATAATTGTGAGCCTATTGCTTTGTAGATAACTTAAGCCCATATCCAAATCTAAACTCATTCAACCCATGTACCCCTCTCTCTCCGGTCCCTCGCATGTACACCCCCCCAACCAGATCTTGAGAACTCACGGCCCCTGACAACTGCTGCTCCCTGCAGCACTCGTGCGGCCCCCCAGCCGCTGCTTCCCTATCGCAACACCTCCGCATGGCCCACGGCCGGCAGCGCCCTCCGCGCTCCCCGTGTGCGCCAGCAGCGGCTTCCATCACTGTCCTTTCGTCCCGTGCTGTAATGCCTATAGTTCGTATTACGTATTTTGGAATACGTGTACGTATTTTTATGTATTGCATGATTCCTTGCTTGCTTATCTTGGCATTTCATGGCTTAGTTTATTTTGGGTTGGTTCGGCTAGGCTTGGGTTGCCTTAGTTCATCATGAACCAAGGGGAAGAACCCCTAACTACCACCACCATCATCCTTTATTATCCATTCCCTCATTCTCTCTCTTCATTTACTTCTTCTTCTCCACCATTACTTCTTCAACCTCCAGGAGGGAGAGAGAGAGAGAGAGAGAGAGAGAGAGAGAGAGAGCTTAGGCAAGTGCAGCTTGCTTCATGGAGGAACCTTGTTCTTATTGTCCCATTCTCTTCCTCTCGAGATTCTAACACACTTTAGTACTTAGCTTTTCAAATTTCCATGGCTCAATTTGTGTAGATCTAAGTTTATTGTATTTTCAGATTTCTTGGGTTTTGATCTACTTAACATTGTTATTTCCAAGTTTTGATGGTTCCATGTTGTAGAGCATTCGATTCTGCCCCATTTTGACCTATGGAAGTCTGAATTCCGACTTCGGATGAAAGGTTTATGAAGCTTTGAAGCCATGAATTTCATGGCTATTCTTCTCAGATCAGTGGAGAAGAAGCACAGTCTTTCAGCCACATGAAGTACTTGACCGCATGAACATTCATGCGGCAAGTCTTATTCCTGCCGCATATGGCCTTGACTCCACTTAGCTGCATGGCGTATTAACCTTTCAGCCGCATGAAGACAACTCACTGCAGCCGTATAAGACTTGGCAATTCTCAGCCGCATGAGATCCCACATGAACTCAGCCGCATAAGCACTTGCATGTCCGCAGTCGCATGAGCACTTACATTTTTAGCCGCATAAGCCGCCTTCATTCTCATCCGCATAGGGTTGCCACCCCCGAGCCGCATGAGTCCTGTTTTCACCCCGCAGCATGCGCCCCTGCCCTACCCAGCCGCATGGACTGATCCATTGCTCAGCCACATAAGGCCTTGCTCCCCCAGCCGCATAAGACCTTTCGTCTCAGCCGCATGCGCCCAATCCTTCCTGGCCTCATGGACTTACATTATTCGAAGCCGCATAAGATTCTGTCTTCTCCCGGGGCCCAGTCGCATGGACTCCTGAATCCCAAGCCGCATAAGCTCTATTATCCCTGGCCACATGAGCTTTATTCCCTTAGCTGCACGGCTCCCTCCACAAAAACATGTAACGCCCCAGTCCCAAAATACGTAGGACTAGGAACGTAGACATGCCAGCCGTATAATAAATATACATAAGCTATAAAATACAGTAGAACCATAACTAATCTCATCCACAAAAAATAAATGAATGAAAGATATCATGTAAAGATAATGAATTATCTTGATACAATATGTTGGGCGGAGACAAATCCACTATCAAAAAAATAAGAAAAAATACATGGAAAATGAAATGAGTGGCGAGCGAAGCGAAGACGATCCAAGTGCAATCATCCTCGGAGAAATAGTGATGATCACGGCTAGAGCTAGAACACCTGCGAAAGACAATAGCACACACCTGGCGAGATAACCAGGTCCTCAGAGGGATGTAACAAGACACATAAGATCATGCCATATAAACTGAATAAATATTGCTCAAATAAATAAGTCAATTTAATTTATAACATGGTCCAATACACACCTATTGGACGAGCGTACCATCCCTCCAACCAAACAAGGATAGGAGATGGTAAACTAATTCATGACGACGTATCTTTCCATGCTATGAATCTAATATGGTATCCAGACCCCAACAAGGTTCAATACCTTCTCATCGAAGTAGTAAGTCACACCTACAATCAAACAAGGACAAGATGTGACGAACTAATCCGCGACAAGTTCTTGTTCTAAGCCACAGTCAGATACAAGTACCCAAACCAAAAGTACTCGTACCTAACGGATAAGGTACCTAACCGTTCTAAGTGAAATGTAGTTAAGAACAATCCTTCCTACGCATAGGACCTGGTTATGAAGACACGATCTCATCGCTCTGGTCCGGGAAATACTATCGAGAGGCTGGCCACCTCTCATCCTGTTCATCAGGGCCTCGAGACCGCAGCTCCTGTTGTGCCGACTCAAGTTGGCGTTTCTGCTACATTGGAGGTGCACCTCCGTCTATACAGAGACCTTTTTTCGTTATTCTTGATTTCTCTCAGCAGCAGCGATTCATGCAGCATGAGCAGCAGACTAGGGGAAAAGCAGCAGGGCGAGCTATCGTCAGGACAGTCGAGGATGCACAGACCATTAGAGATCTTGCTGCAAGTTTCGTTCTTCTCTGTTCCATTCCCGCAATTGTCTTTTATAACTACCTTGAAATCCGATTCCATCTGTCCTTGTTGATTGATTAAGTTTGTAATGTTTCTCTTTTGTTATGTTTGTTTTTCTTCTGAAGAAATCATATGGGCTAGGTCACCTCAGTTATGGGATCTGGAATCTTCGATAGTCGTGTTAGCTGGCATAGTGAGGACATATAGTCAGATTTTGGGACGTATTTCTCGGGCATGGGAATTTAAGGTTTTCGCCGTCGCATGCGGCAATGCGGAAATTTAAATACCATGAACTTAGAGGTATGTACCTTAGTCAAGGACTTTGTGATTGTCGTAGCCTTGCTCACTAGCATGACGAAGACTCCGAGTAACATGATTTTGGACAGACGCATATGATTATCAGATTGTATCTTGAAGGTTTTTGAACATCATTCCCTTCTGTTGTTATAAATAACTTAGGAGTAGGGCTATTTAGTTTGTAGAGTTTATTCATAGGTAGTTCCTTCATAGTATAATGATATGATGACATGTAGAGTGTCTGTACCCTAGAGGTGATAGTTAGCATTGGTGTTAGAATAGTGTTTGCAAAAACAAAAGTATGAAGAACTTTATTGATACAAACTTTGTAAAAGATTATAATTTGAATTCTGGGAATGGTACAACTATAGGAATCCAATCTAGATGACGATTGCTTTATCCCGTGGACGATGTGAACTCTGAAGACGAAGGCTCTGAAGTTGAAAACAACTCTGGAATTGAAGGCAAAAGCCTCTAAAGTCGAAGGCAAAAGCCTCGAAAGAATGCAGCAGCACTTAGGCAAGAACTCCTGAACTCTCTGATTTCTGAAGTCTGATCTCTCTGATCTCTCTGATCCCCTTGAATGGAGACTTGAAACTCTATTTATAGAGTTCTAGAAATAACTAACTTTTAGTTATTCTGGACTGCGCATGATGGATTGTGCAGCAATTGGTTTACGCAGCAATGGACTGCGCAGGCAGTTGCTGGATCATGGGTTAACTGTCTTGGACACATGGCATCATTTGATTGAAATGCGCATGATCATGCATAGGCAGTTTCTACGAAATGAGCAATTGATGGCATGAATGCCACGTGTACTTTGTCAGTTGTGTTGATAGAACGTGCAACTTGGACCGCGCAGGCTTTGGTTTACGCAGGATTAAACTGCGCAGGAAATGGATCGCGCTGCCAGCTGTCAGCCGTCCTCGAGCGTTGTGTGGCGCAATAAACGAGCAGCCTCCTCGATATCCGTGCGAACAGTTGTCAGAGATTTGATTTGGTTGTCAGGTAATAATGATTTTTGCCACGTCAGCCTTGCGCAATCAGACGTATGCGCAGTCTGGCATGCGCAATCTGAGAGCTGCGCAATCCATTGTCTGCGCAGTTCACTTGGATGATGTATATCTTGATTCTTTGACTTTGTTAATTGATGCAACTTGATTTTTTTAGGACCTACAAGACCCCCTTCAAAGTTTTCGAAAGTTGATATTTATTCAAAGTTTCGAAATACTTTGAATTATAAAATTTAAATCAAGTTGCGCATGATGGTGAGCTATCTGCACAATCGAAGAGCCTCAATTTCAGGCGCAATCTGAGGTAGCCGTTTCATATTTCGAAGACTATAAATAGTCTCTTCAAATATAGAAATAATTTTTACATGCATTCACTTGCACTTGAGAGAGAAAAACTTCGAGCTCTTCGTTTTCAGCCCTCCTCTCCGACGACCAATGGCTCCTCGACGCTCCTCCACCGCCGCCGACAAGGGAAAGGCCCCGGCCGAGTCATCAGACAGAATTGCACGACGAGCTTCTCGTCATGAATCCATGCACCCCGCTCTGAGAGGTTGTTCAACTGATCGAAAACCCTTTTTAGGGTGATTCGACTTCTTTTGATCTTCGAAACTCTTTTTTTTTTTTAGAGATGAGTTCATATTGCGCCATCCCTTTTTAGGATTTTGGTTGCATCAACATTCAGTCTTCATTTTTATGAAGGCTGCATTCCTGCGCAATCTGTTGAATTGTGTGTTGAATTGTGCTGACAGAAAGTTAGCACAATCGACTGATTTGCGCAGGAAGTCAGCACGAACTGTTACTTTGCGCATCCTGATGAGATGCGCAATCTGATGTTTGCATGATCTGAGCCAGCGCAATCTAACTTTTGCGCAAGCTATGCCAACGCAATCTGAGATTTGTGCAATCTAATGTTTTGTGTAATCTGAAAATAGAGTCTTTGAATTGACTTTTACTGATCTTTATCTGTTTTGATGCAGTTGAGACCAGAGAAGATCCAGATTATGAACATTTTGTGGGAACTCTCTCAGAGTCTGAGTATAAAGAGGATCTCTCTCATGTACATTATCCTCAGTATGATCCGCCGACCTCCCGTCAGGCGATTCTGATATCTCAGGACAATAAGACTCTACTGTGTCTAATGAATGGACAGCCCTTGGAATCAGCAGACGCTGTTATTCATAAGAAATCGGCATTCTTGTTTGGTGAGGCTTTTGAGAAAAGCTCGCAATCAAGGCCGAGGATGGAGGAAAGAATAGTCCATCAAGAAGATAGATCTTTCTTCATACCAGATATTGCCCGCTGTCTCCCTTTATCCCAGTACGCTCATGCGAGCTACCCAAGGAAGATGGAGTGGGACATCACTCTTTTCCAAGACGCCCGTGCAGGGAAAATTTTCGTGAAGAAGGGGTCAAATAAGAAAGATATGTTCTACAGCTCCTCTAATAGATACATTGTCTTGTTGAGAGGCTTGAGACCTGGTTGCATTTTGCCAGAGAACTCCACTATGTTGATATCTGTCAGAACACCGATATTTGCAAATAAATTTGCGAAAGCTGAAGGGAAGTACCCCGAACAAGATATCAGAATGACTGGTTTGGTGAATCCCGATTACAGGAGATGGAATTGTATTGCCAATTGGATCCTGACAACTTTTGAAGACAAACTTCAACATATCAATCTGTACCAAGCAGTACACGCCACTGTTTATGGTTTTGCACCCAATCCACACATGTTCTTGGCTTTGGCTAAAAGATACAATTATAGAACGGGAACTTTCATGACCCCTGGTGGAGAAATTGGGTTTGCACTCCACGAGATGAAATATATCTCGTACTTGCCAATGGCAGACGCTCCATATGAAGAGTTCGTTCCAACAAATGATGAGCTGGACAAACTTAGAAGGGAAAACGCAGCGATGGTAGCAGTATTTGAGGAATTGCTATGCCATTACAAGATCTGCTTCCTGTTTTATAAGAGTGCTACAGCCAACACCTGTTATTCTTCGAAATGGTTACCCTATCTGTTCCTCAACCACATAGAAGAGAAGAAGACTAAAAAAATGACAAATGCTATCCCAATTTCTTCAAACCTTTGAGCAATACAGAAGTTATGAAGCTGATGGATCAGAGTGGTAATTTTGATAAACAAGTGAAAGATGATTATGAATATCCTCCTTTGAAGACAGGGGACACTCTGGAGAGTTATTTGAGAATGGGCTATAGACCCATGTCAAAAGAAGCCCAACTGGCAGGGTTTCTGACATACTGGCTTCGGCGGTTTGTGGTTCCCGGATCCAGTACTGTGGATCGCTTTCACCGCGGCATTTTTTTTGCTGCAGTCAAGTTAGTTTTTGGCTACAAGATGGACCTGTTATCAGCAATGACTTGCAAATTAAATACCAGTCTTCGTTTGTATGTAGATTTGATGCTGAAAGCAAAAGGAGAGAAAGAGTTCCCTCGCCTAGAACTGTCATACACATATTTATTTGGATGGTTGCTTCTCCACTACCCCACTTTAATGGACCCCGGCATGGGACCGGTTGATGGTAGTTTTCTGCGAAGGTATTCTCAGGGTAAATAGAAGTACACTTCTTTGAGCGAGTGTAGATATGTTCTGAATCTGAATAGAGGATAGAACTTTTGTTGTGCTCCTCTCCCTGCTGGACATGATCAGATGCCAACAAACATGGTGGACTCAAAAATGCAGCCTCTAACCCGTGTAGCCTTTGAATGGTTGAAGACAATTCGGCCATCTCATCTGGTATACCGGTTTGAAGAGGAATGTTACTTAGAACCATATCTCCCCAGCCGATTTGCTCGGCAGTTTGGATATGATCAATTTTATGTGGGGAATGCAATCACCTGTCTCCAAGGCAAGGGTTATTTGATAGACGGGGCCCGAGCCTCGGCTTACTATAATGCCCGTGATACGAAGGCCACATTCTCAATGCCAACAAATAGCACTCATGGTCCCCGGATGTTATTTACTTATTCAGTATTTTATACATCCGCGAATACTTTTGCCGATAATTTTAACCTCGCAGACAGTTTTGCTTCCTCGACGAGATTGAAGAGAGGAAAAATTGCTATGTCAATCCCTATAAATGATGAGGTGCACGAGCCGGCAGATGCACCTTTAGAAGTCTCGAGGGATATTATATTCCCTCAAGAAGTAAACGCAGCAATGCATATCTCTCTGAAGGTGGGTAGATCCCCTGCCAAAAGGAAAAGAAGAGAAGATCCTCCTGCCCCAGCAGCTAAGAAGAAGTTGATCCTGGATCACTCTTCTGAGAAGATCACTACCCGATCTCAGTCTCGGCAACTGGCCGAGTCAGCTCAACAAGAAGGGGCTGCAACACCAACTTCCATACAGAAACAAGTTGAAACTGTTAATATAGAGAGCCCTGACAGGCCATTGAAAAGAAAGAAGCTAGCCCAGAGAAGGAATCGGGCTCCATCTTCAATAGTGATGGACACTGCAGCTGGATTACCTTTTCCCTCTCCTACTCCTGTTTCAGAGCCTAGGGATAGAACTCCTAGTCCTGAACATAGAGAGGAGGTTGAGCAAATGACAGATCCTTCTCCGGAAACTGAGGCCGAAGAGCCTAAAAGAAATACTGTAGAGGAAGCGAGGGAAGAGCAATTACAGCTTGTTAAACTTCCGCCTACTCCGAGAACCCTTCGCGAAGAAGAAGATCGCGAAGTCATTGCAGCTTTAGAAGATTGTCTCTACAGTCCTCTGGGTGACTATGGTGACCAAGCCGCGACTACCAGCGAGAAGGCACCAGAAGAAGACGAGGATGAGGAGAGCTCTTCATCTGAAAATGTTGATGACTACATGCAAGATTTAGAAGATGATGAAGTGCACGTATCTCCTGCTGCTGTCAATGATGTGAACGATGAGAATGTTGAAATCCTAGAGAATGCTGTTGAGACCTTAAGTCCTGAAAAGGATGTTGAGGCTCCCGAGAATGCTACCGATACCTTAAATCCTAAAGAGGATGTTGAGGTTCCGGAAAAAAGCAACAGATGAAGAGAACTTGGAAGAAACTCCTGCTAATGATCCTCAAGATATAAAATGAAATTAGCAATCTCCTTTGAATGAATTGATAGCTAACATCTTTATTTGTATTTTCTGTAGATCATGAGACTCCTCTAGTACCTCCGACATGCACGGATATAGTGCCCATAACGACGGTGGTTGTGAGTAGTAATTATTTGTCTTATGGTTCTGAAGCTGGTAGTAGCCAAGCTGTGATAGCTGAAGTTACTTCTGCTCTGCCAGAGTCTACTCCTGCAGGGGATAAGCTCATTGCTGGATCGAACCAAGGTAAGACTGCTTTCATTTGATCTTTTTGGTTATTTTGGCAAACGACTAGCAAAATAACAATTTTACTTTTACAGAAGAACAAACAGGAGGGGCGAATAGCTCCACTCTGGCTTCTTTGTTTAAAAAGCCTGCCATCCAGACACAACGGATCGAGCATCCTGCTGCCTCATCTTCAACGGGAGTAGCTGCGACTCCTGGAACTCTGGCAATTAATCAACAAGTTGTTCAATCATTCACCAGATATTTCTTTGAATCGTTGAGACCCCTAGTCAACAGAATGATGGACAAAGAGGGAGCTAATTTCTTTATGGTTAGAAACCCGACTTCTCTTTTATTGAGGGCTGTAAGGGAGCAAGGTGACGAAGCTCAAGCTACTCTCCTTGAGCATATATTAGATGAGTTAGAAGTCTCCATAAAGAAATATAAGGAACTCAAACAGAAGGAAATAGAATCTCTAGTTTAGGCTGAGTTCGAGAGAATGGCCTAAGCTGCTGATATAGAAAGGATGAATCTTCAAAATCTTTTGGAGGCTTATTCCGCAAAGTCTGCTGAATATAATTCTAAACTAGAATCAGTAACTTCGATGGCTGAAAGAAAAGGATAGAGAATTGCTGAACTGAGAGCAAAAATTGTTCGTCTCCAGCAAGAATTAGAAGAAGAAACTGCTAATCATCAACTTGTGGTTGAACAATTCAATGCCTTGATTCAAGAGAAGGCTGAGTACGATGCAGCTCATGGTGCAGAGATTACTCACCGGACTATAAACATGCCCGTTTTTAATGAAGAAACCGGGATGGAAGAGGCTAGAAGGAAGGTAACATCTACTCATGAAGAAGAGCTGCAAACTCTGAAGCAGCAGATTGACAATTTGATCATTCCTCCCTCTTAATAGAACTTTTTGTATCTTTTATCTTTTAAAGTATGTATGTTTTATATTTCAATCAATAAAAGACATTTTTGCTGTGGCTCCATTATTTGTTGCATATCTTGTTCAGATAAAAATAATAGAGATAGAAAATATATTCAGAGGTACAAGACATGATATATTTCTTGATAATTTTTTTGTAGAAAATAATTATATTCATTATATCTGCTCAGAGGTAATATGGACATGGCAGAATATACTGAGCATTATTATTTCAATTTGACAACTTAATCGAAACGATAAGTTGCTGATATGGATGTGATATGAACGGGAAAACCGTCAAATGATGGAACGAACGGATAAACCGTCAAAATAATGAACGGATGAACCGTTAAGTGATAATGAATGAACGGGTGAACCGTCGGATAAATGTGATGAACGGACGAGCCGTCAGGTGATGATGGATGAACGGGTGAACCGTCAGATGAATCTGATGAACGGACGAACCGTCAAGTGAATTAAATGAACGGATGAACCGTCGAAAATGTGACGAACGGACGATCCGTCAGATGAATTAAATGAACGGATGAACCGTCGAATGAATGTAATGAATAAATGAACGGGTGAACCGTCGGATGATAATAAACGAATGAACGGGTGAACCGTCAAATGATTTTAAATGGATGAACCATCGGATGAATGTGTCGCTTCGTTGTTTAAGAAATCTCTGCATATAAATAGAACAAAATCTGACAGGAACGAACACTTTCACTTTTCAACATAAAAATGTCGTCTGAAGATGCACTAAAGAAGATTGAGCTCGCTCCGAAGGTTGAAGAAGACGTTAAAGAACGTCCTGTTGATCTAGTTCAGCCAAAGGAAGCAGAAGCAGGCGAAGGTTCGTCTGCACCCAAGCCACCGAAAGATATCCTGGACTTTCTGCTTGAACCAGGAAGGACTGAAAAAGAAGAAGCCATGAGGATGACTGCCTGCAAGTTCCTCGTGGTTTCCAGCAAAGAGGTTCTCGGCGCTTTTGCTGACCATGTTTTTGAGTAGGACGGTAGTGGTTCGCATCCAAATGTAGAGAAGGATGATAGTGATCTTCCTTAATATCATGTACTATCATTCATGATTAAATAAAATTTTATTTATAAACATGAATTTGTCCGATCATTTACAAGTATTTACATTTATAGATAGTACTTTTTAAGGAATTTGCCATTGATAGGCATCATTGCAATTCGTTCATCCATTTCTGAGAGTTGATAAGCTCCATTTGAGAAGACTTTACTCACAATGTATGGACCTTCCCACTTCGCGTCGAACTTGCCTTTGCTCATATGAGTCATAATCATAGGACGTCTGACCGTTAAAACAAGTTCTCCTTGCTGAAAGGCTCTGACCTTCACTTTACGATTGAAAGTCTTCGAGATGCGGGCTTGATATAGCTCAATATGTTGCTGAGCCATTAATTGCTTTTCGTCGAGTGCCTCCAATTCTTGAAGTCGAAGAAGGTCATTATTCTCTGTAGTGAGTTTGTTAACAATGGCAATCCTTAAAGAAGGAATTTGAAGTTCCAGAGGAAGAACAGCTTCACAGCCATATACCAGAGAGAAAGGTGTAAAACCCGTAGGATTGCGGACCGTGGTTCGATAGGCCCATAGACATTCACCAAGCTTTTCATTCCAATTCCGTTTGTTAGTAGATACAAACTTCTTGAGGAGTTTGATAATAGTTTTGTTGAAGGCTTCGGCTAAACCATTAGCAGCAGGATTGTAGGCAGTCGAAGCAACATTGTCAATCCGATGATCATCACAGAATCTGGTGAATTTCTGGCTGATGAATTGCGGTCCATTGTCATGAATAATTCGTCGAGGAACACCAAATCGATAAATGACATGGTGTTTGACAAAATTGATAACGCTACTGGTCTTGACTTCAGCCAAGGGTATAGCTTCAACCCACTTAGAGAAGTAATCTGTTATTGCTAAAATGAACCGATGTCCTTTAGAAGAAGGAGGATTAATAGGACCTATGACATCCATACACCAAGCTTCGAAAGGCCAAGAAGCGGCTGTCGGATGTAGAAATTCCGAAGGTTGATGAATGAAGTCTGCATGGATTTGACAGGCTCGACATTTTCTTGCATATTCGATGGCATCTGACACCATAGAGGGCCAGTAGTAACCCATTCTTCGGATGCGATCCTGTAGTTTAGGATCGGGCTGATGTGCTCCACAGACACCATCGTGAGCTTCACGTAATACCTGTTTTGCTTCATCACCAGCTAGACAGCATAGGAGAAGACCGTCGTAAGTCCGCCGATAGAGAGTCTTAGTGGTATGGTTGTAGTAGAATCGTAGAGATCGTCGTCGAATACTTGTAGCCTCCTTAGGATCTTCGGGGAGTATGTCATGAACCACGAAGTCGATGAAAGGAGTTCTCCAATCTTCATTGATAACATTAATTTCAGCAAAATTACTGAACTCAATGTTACGATTATTTTCAACACAAAATAATTCTCGATTAGAAATAACCACCACTTGTTGTCTTCGGATGGGGACAGCTAAGACTGCTGCAAGATTGGCTAGGGCATCTGCTTCAGTATTGCAAGCTCGGCGTACATATTCAATAAAGAAAGCTTTGAATGATATAGCCATGTTGATTGCTGCTTCAAAGTAAGGCACCAGATCTTGATGACGGACTTCATAAGTTCCTCTAACCTGGTTGACAACCAGCTTAGAGTCGCCGTAAACTTCCAGATATTCAATGTTTAATTGCTTGGCTAATTGAAGACCAATAAGTAGAGCATTGTACTCTGCTACATTATTGGAACATGATTCATCTAGAGAGTAAGCTCTTTGGATAGTTGATCCGTCTGGAGAAACGAGAACAACTCCAACTCCTGCTACAATAGCACCATTGGGTCCGATTCTGGATGCTCCGTCAAAGAATAGACACCAGGTTAGAAATTCTTCAGAGATCAAGTTGACTTCCAACGTCTCGTCTGGAATTTTATCGTAGAGTTTGGATGTTTCTGGTACAAGATGAGCCGCCAAGAAATCTGCCAGTGCTTGACCTTTGACAGACTTTTGAGGAACATACACCATGTCATATTGGGCTAGAAGGATGGCCCATGTAGCAAGCCGAGAGTTGAGTGTGCTAGGCTTCTTCATCAGTACCCGAAGAGGATTGACTCGGGATATGACATGAATGGTTTGACCAATGATGTAATGCCTCGTCTTTTGAACGGCAAACATAAGAGCTAGACATTCTTTTTCGACCGGACTATAATGGTGTTCAGCACCAATCATAGTACGACTGAGGTAGTAGATGGCCTGTTCATGACCTTCTTTGTTCTTTTGGGCAAGTAAAGCACCCAACGAATGATCCATAGCACGGACATACATTAAGAAAGAAATGCCTGAGATTGGTGGCACCAAAACTGGTGGGTTCATGAGATATCGTTTAATGTCGTTGAATGCTTGTTGACATTCTTCAGTCCAAATAAAAGATACACCCTTCTTTATTAACTGAGTGAATGGTCTGCAGCGTCCAGACAGGTTCGAAATAAATCGCCTGATGTACGTAAGTCGGCGTTGAAATCCTCGTAGCTCTTTTAGGTTGCGTGGAGGACGTATCTCTTGAATGGCTTTGATCTTCTCGAGATCCACGTGTATACCCTTAGAGGTAATGACGAACCCGAGAAACTTGCCACTAGAGACACCCAAGAATGACTTGGTGGGATTCATCTTGAGCTGATGTTGACGCATAAGATTGAAGATTGTTCTCAAATCTTGGATATGATCTTCTTTTAAACGACTTTTGACAGTAATATCATCGATGTAACATTCGACGGTTTTGCAAAGATGTTCTCTGAAAATGGTACTCATGGCCCGCTGATAAGTTGCACCAGCGTTCTTGAGACCAAATGGCATCACGGTGTAGCAATAGACTCCCCGAGGAGTACGGAAAGATGTATGTTTTTCATCTTCGGGATTCATTTTGATCTGATTGTATCCAGAGAACCCATTCATAAAGGATATTCGCTCGAACCCACAAGTATTGTCAATCATGACGTCTGTGATAGGAAGAAGAAATTCATCTTTCGGACATGCTTTATTAAGATCCCGGAAGTCTATGCAGACTCGAACTTTGCCGGTTTTCTTCAGTACTGGAACAACGTTGGCTACCCAATCAGGATGTTGTTCTTCTCGAATAAAGCCACAAGCGATAAGCTTCTTGACTTCATCATCGATCGCGTCCATCATTTCAGGCTTGAATCGCCGTTGCTGCTGTTTGACTGGTTTAGCATTAGGCAGAATGTTCAATTTGTGAGTAGCAATTTTAGGATCTAAACCTGGCATGTCTTCGTAACTCCAAGCAAAGACGTCAATATATTCTTTAATGAGAAGAATCAACTCTTGCTTATCTGCTTTCGGAAGATTCTTGCTAATAAAGATTGGACGAGGCGACTCACTTTCTCCTACATCAACTTGAATTAGTTGATCTTCAGTAGGAGGTTCTCTTTGTTCAAATCGGAGTACCCACTGATTATCCATTTGTTGAGCCCAAGGATCTGTTTCAGAACTTTCTTCAATGTCCTCATTATATCCTTCCGGAAGTTCAGCGGAGACCATATTAGAAGATACAATTACACGATGGACTTCACCAACGCTAGTATCAGAATTCCATGATCTGGAATCAGAAGAGTTAGAACGTTTCTCACTATCAGAGTCGGAAACTGTTGTAGATAATATCGGAGGAGAAGCATATCCGAGACCTCTTTTGGCCCTGCTGTAATACATTTCTGACTTTCCTTGTGGAACAGCTGTACGAATGGGAGTCCTTCTACCTTTACCATAATTAAGGCCGCTTTTGAAGTCATAACCCATCTTTCGGACGATGTCTTTTGATTGTTGACTGTAACGACGGAATTGAAGATGTCCCGTGTCGTTAACTTTGCTATCATCCGTGTAGCTAAATTTTTGTTCCGGTCTTTTACTAAAAAGTATTGGACGTTCACCCTTTTTGCGAGCGGGAACAATACGATATGAATCTTTTGGGTGTTCACATGAAACTTCTGTTTGAAGAGATTGTACCACTCCCATTGTAAATAATTTGAAGCTATCTAACATATCCAAATAGCATTTAGTATGATAAATAACATCAGTATACTGGAAAGTAGATGCTTTTTCATTGATATGTACATCTGTATTTACAGCAGGACCTTTAGCCTTAGCAGGCTTGGTCAGATTGATTACAAGAGGGGGAGAAGAAGAACGTGGAAGAGACTTGTTACGACGAAGATCAATAACAAGTGCCTCAGAAGAGGTGAGCTCCTTTTTTCTTTGTTGTGAGTTAAATCAACAACAAGAGGCTCAGAAGAAGTGAGCTGCTTTTTGTCCTTGTTACGACGTAAGTCAATAACAAGTGGCTCAGAAGAGGTGAGCTCCCTTTTATCCTGATCGTCATCAGTAGACTGCCGCTGAACTGGCAAGTAAATAGCCAGTGGTTTAAAAGACTGAGGGTGAGAAACACGCCCTTTAACAGGTATAATGAGAGTGTTATTGGGCACTATTTCTTGATCTTCTTTAGTATCCATTGCCAATACCACCTTCATAAATTCCTCCTTCTACATACGAGCGTCATTGCAGTATGCTTCGACACCCTTGAAAGGATAAAGGTCTGCAACTTTTTTGTGAACTTGTCCTTTGTCATCAACATATTTGAAGCATTGATACAGAGTTGAGGGAACAACATTGTGTTCATGGAGGAAAGGTCTTCCCAAGAGAGCGTTGTAAGAACAGCCATGATTGTCGATAATATAGAAGGTCACCTTTGTGCGAAGATTGCCTATTTGGAGTTTCAGGCGAATCTTACCCAGCGGTTCACTCCTTCCTTGGTTGAATCCCAAGATAGTGGTGATTGTGCTTGAAAGACTATGCACTAGTATCTTTAATGCATCGAGTATTATTTTTGGCATGATACTGAGTGCAGACCCTGGATCTATCAGGATACGATCGACCTTCATCGAATCAACATATCCTATATAGTAGAGAGGACGATCATGTCTATTATCCTCTAGCAGCATATCATCCTGAGTGAAAGTGATGTTTGGAATCAACTCCAGGACACTATGACAATGGTGGCAAGAAACTGGCTCCGCTTCCGGTTTCTTAAGGAGAGTTAAGCAAGTTTCAGCCTGCATCAGGGCTTCACTTAGAGTTTCTCGAGTCTCTTTAGAAAGACGCAAGACCTCGAAGATTGATAGTCTAGCCGGTGTATTGGCTAGTTGAGCCAATATATCAAAGTTGTACGGCTTTTCAAGTCCTGTAGGAGATGATTTCTTTAAGGGCTTATCAAAGCGGACTTGTTGTTTACCTTTGTCAGCAACCACCGGCTTGGGAGGAATAGGCACTACAACTGGTAAAGATGTAGAAGGGATCTCTTCAGTGGAAGCAGGTTGTGCTGGAGCAGGTTCAGAAGAAGAAGCGGGATTCTCTTGACTTTCAGAATGATCTTTCAAATAGGCTTTCCCTGATCTGGTGCCTAGCAGAATTTTTTCATCAAGGATGGGTTCAAAAGACACCATGTTGCAGGTCTTTACCTTGCTTTTGGAGCAAACTTTCTTCTTGGAAGAACAAGAGACTTCGAATTCAGAAACAAGATCTGGATGGACCCAGATAACTTTGTCGTTGTCAAGAGACAAGGGGACAAGACCTTCATTTGGTGGAGGCGGGAGATTCTCAATCTCAAGAGTAGCTTTGGGAATTGGAATGACACCGTGTTGTACCATCTGCGGAGAAAAATCACCAAACTGAACTGAAACCATGTTCGCAGTAACAGTCTTCTCATCTTGCTGCAGAGTGACAACACCAGCATTGACAAGCTCTTGAATTTTGCCCTTGAGCACGTAGCATGCTCGAGTAGGATGTCCAATAAACCTGTGGTAAACACAATATTTAGGATGATCTGTCTTACCGACTTCATCAGGTTTCTTTGGATCTGGGAGTTGAATTTTGTTACTTTTGAGTAAACATTCAAAGATGCTCGCAGTGTCATTCTCATCAAAAGAATATTCCACTTTTGGACGAGGTTCCCTCGGTGGAGGTGCAGAAGGAGTAGGAGTGGAAATAGGCGGGGCCACATTGACAGCTAGAGACTCTTTATTCTTGTTCAGATTGATGTTCAAAGTCTCTTTAGCTTTGCGGTTGTTCTGGCGGTTACCACCATCTGATGTCTGATGTTCATTCCGATCAGGGTTAGACATTTGTACTCCCAATTGTTTGAACTTTTCGGCACTTACTTTTACAGCTTTGGCGTTGATAATGAATGAAGGCCAGTCTTGAAACTGGGTAGATCCTGTCCACATACTGATAATAGGCAATAGATTTGCTTTAGAAGTATCAATAGTGACAACAGCTGGAGTCCCAGGAGGCATTTTCAAGGCTTCACGGCGGAACCGTTCGATAAAGCTCTCAGCAGTTTCATTATGTTTCTGTTTGATTTTATTGAGAGCCGACATAGTCGTATCATTGAATCCTTCATAGAACCGTTCCAAGAAGATTTGTTTGAGACCTGAAAAAGAAATGATACAACCATCGGGCAAACTTCTATACCAGTCATATGCTATGCCGGCTAAACAACCGACGAACACTCTGGTAAGAAGAGCGTCATTTGGCTGGAGTTGAACGGTCATTACCTCAAAATGATTGATGAATTGACTAGAGGAAGTACTGCCATCGAACAAGAAGATTGTTGGGATTTTGTACTTCGGTGGAAAGGGGACTTCCTTCCATTCAACTGGATAGGGCTGCTTGATTCCCAATCTTTGCAAGTTGTCTTTCTCTTTAAAAGCTTCGAACTGAGTTCGCAAGAGTTTGACAGCTTCATTGGCATCTTCTGATGACGAAGAAGGAGCAGGTTGAGTTAGAATAGTAGGAGGAGGAACAGCATTGTAAGCACTACCCCCAGCTCCTGATTGACTTGGTGTAGTTTGGACTTGTACTTGTACAGGAGGCATTTGAGTGGGTGCTACCCCCAGTCCAGTATTAACAGGCACAGATGATGCTATGATTTCAGGATTTGCAGGTAGTACGGTAGGTGGTGTAGCATGTTGTGCCACAAAGATAGAATGCATATTAGCAACCATTTCAGCCATGGTTTTTAATTTGTCTTCAAGTTCAGCGATTCGCTGTTCTTGATTTGTAGAAGTTGAGGCATCTGGATCATCAGTGACAACATAAGCTGTCACTTCTCTTGGTACAGTAGAAGACACTGTCTGTTCAGAGCTTTCGCTATATGCATCATAGTCGGAGAAAGAGTCATCTCCTGAATGAGAAACAGGAGGACAACCTGAAGGATCTTGAGAAAGATTCTTTTGACCGATTGTATCTCGGCTTCGAGAACGGGTATGTTGAAATACTCCTTCAGAAGATTTTTGGAGTAATTCTAAATACCGCTGACTTGGTTTACGGAGTCTACCGTACTTAGAACATCTTTCACCCCCAGTGTATCGAGAAGTCATGTTAACCGAAGCATACAAGACTTCGTCTTCCTCTGACATAGGTTCAGATTTAGCAAAAGTCAGACGATCGAAGACAGATCGTTTTGTTGTTTGACAACAACATTGGATGATGACTTTGTGATTGCAATGATGATCAGATGATTGAACTGAAGGTGTTGAGACATTGTCCCGCTTCTGTCTGAGATGTTCTCGGAGATCTGGAACAGCAGCAGAACGAGGAAAACTCTGAGGGATTTGTTCTTTGATAACATTCGGAACATGATTCCGATTCTTCAAATATTTAGTCCCTTGAGTATACAAGGAAGTGCTCACTTCATTAGCATAAGTGTCAGGATTTTTAACCCTGGAGATTTGTTTCTGATGATATTTAACCTTCGGCATTGGCTGTTTGCGTTTTTCCGAAGTGGGTCTGTTAAGATAAGTTCTGAGATCAGCAAATTCACCCCCAGGGATTTCTGTCTGTGACACTAACAGTTTTCCCTGTCTAGAACGGGAAATTTTGAGAGCTGGGAGATCCTGGAATTCTGCTACTGGGGTAGGCAGAATACCTCTTTGATCAGTACAAGTCCTCTTGTCATAAAGGAAAGAAGAATCCTTGTTTGAAAGAGTTCTAGTACTGATTGGTGCCGAGGCACGTTCAGATTGATCTTCTTTGGTAAACACTGAAGAAGATTGAGAAAAGACCAAAGGACCTTTTCCTTTATTTTGTGACGAAGGGTTAGCTAAAGAGCGTTTCCCTCTGTTGTCTTCCAAGTCATGGGACAAGGAAATTTAAGAAAAGACCAACGGGCCTTTTCCTTTGTTTCAAAGAGAAAGAGGAATAGCCAAAGGACTACCCCCAGTAGTTTGCGTAGGAGCAACAGTCTGTTGGGGGAGAGGAGTAGGATTTTTCCCTTTGTTATGAGAAGTAGAGAGTTTAGCCAAAAGGCTGTCACTCTTGGATTGTGCAGGAATGCTTTGCGCATGAGAGGATGGCACATTGGTTCTGGCCACAGAGACTGTGGTTTGCGCATCAGGAGTTCTTGCCACAGAATGCTTAGGATGCACTCTGGTTGGTGGAATGTCAGTTTGCGCAGGAAGTTTAGCAGCCAATTGCGCCGAAGGCATAGGAGTTTTATACTTAGCCATGGCAGCATATGAATTCTTTTGTGCACTGACCAAAGCAGATTGCGCAGCAGTAGCAGAGAAAGATTGTGTATTGGACTTGGTGACAGAAGCCCTAGACTGTACAGCAGACTGTGCATCAGGGTCCTTGGCAGACTGCGCAACAGTCTTGTTGGCAGACTACGCAGCAGTCTTGGAGACCCACACTGTGCGCACTTTGCTTGTGGCAGCAGTGTTTACAGTGCGAGGAGAAGTCTTAGAATTGATCATAGACTCGTAGGCTGTCTGGTTGATCTTCACAACCAGTGTCTTCTGCGTATTTTCGATAGACGCTACGTCACATTGAGTTGTCACTTTCTCATCGGAGGAGAAAGTCATCCCCAGCAGAGTCGCCATTTTGTTTGCAAAAACAAAAGTATGAAGAACTTTATTGATACAAACTTTGTAAAAAATTATAATTTGAATTCTGGGAATGGTACAACTATAGGAATCCAATCTAGATGACGATTGCTTTATCCCGTGGATGATGTGAACTCTGAAGACGAAGCCTCTGAAGTTGAAAACAACTCTGGAATTGAAGGCAAAAGCCTCTAAAGTCGAAGGCAAAAGCTTCGGAAGAATGCAGCAGCACTTAGGCAAGAACTCCTGAACTCTCTGATTTCTGAAGTCTGATCTCTCTGATCTCTCTGATCCCCTTGAATGGAGACTTGAAACTCTATTTATAGAGTTCTAGAAATAACTAACTTTTAGTTATTCTGGACTGCGCATGATGGATTGCGCAGCAATTGGTTTGTGCAGCAATGGACTGCACAGGCAGTTGCTGGATCATGGGTTAACTATCTTGGATACATGACATCATTTGATTGAAATGCGCATGATCATGCATAGGCAGTTGCCACGAAATGAGCAATTGATGGCATAAATGCCACGTGTACTTTGTCAGTTGTGTTGATAGAACGCGCAACTTGGACCGCGCAGGCTTTGGTTTGCGCAGGATTAAACTTCGCAGGAAATGGATCGCGCTGCCAGCTGTCAGCCGTCCTCGAGCGTTGTGTGGCGCAATAAACGAGCAGCCTCCTCGATATCCGTGCAAACAGTTGTCAAAGATTTGATTTGGTTGTCAGGTAATGATGATTCTTGCCATGTCAGCCTTGCACAATCAGACGTATGTGCAGTCTGGCATGCGCAATCTGAGAGCTGCGCAATCCATTATCTGTGCAGTTCACTTGGATGATGTATATCTTGATTCTTTGACTTTGTTAATTGATGCAACTTGATTTTTTTAGGACCTACAAATAGTAACCCATTGCAGATAATTCTCCTGTTATCTATAATACCAACCAGTTACATATAGGATGTTCGTATGCCTTACAGTCTTGATGATTATTATTACTTTCTCTTATATTTTCTAGTGAGGCACCTATGACCAGAGCCTGTCCTTGAGTATAGCTGTAGTTTCACCTAAGACTAAGAGGTCTATATATATAGATGATATACATAGGTTATATGTAATGGGTTGTTGTTCTTGAGCTTATATATATATGGTATTTAGGATTTGTGTGCTTAGATTATGGGTATTTAGTTATGGGTGACTTGATAAGATTGGGAAGTTAAGAGTTAGTCTATTATAGAGCTTTTCTTTTGCTAATATCTAGTTGTCAACACCTAGATAGCTAGCATAGGTAAAACTGTAAGAAATTGACCAGTTGATGACCAAGTACTTGGATGTTGAGAAATTGACTGGTGATTGACCCTTGACTATGTTTGACCTAGAAGGGGGTGCGATCATCTTAATTTTGAGGACAAAATTTTTATAAGGTGGATGGGATTGTAACACCCAGTTTTTCAGATGAGGGTAATTTTGAAATTTTATAATTATAATTATTATTTATTGATAATTATTTCATATTATGATTTTTGGTGATTTTTAATCATTCTTAAACTATTTAAAATTATGACTTATGATTTTGACATTTTACTATTATTTTGTTTTAATTTCAAGGAATTTGTCACCCCTAGTTTTTAGGAACAGGGGTATTTTGTCATTTTGTATTTTTGAAATATTTTTGAAATTTATTTTATTATTTATGATATTGTTTAGGGGTTATTTGAGTCGGGTTCGAATTTCAGCTCAATCCGACTTGAAACGGGAACCCGGGGTAGTTTTGACTCTAGTGGACCCACACACTAGTTAGCCGTGGCCCACATGTCATTTATTTTAGTTAGTGACTAGGCTAATTTATTTGGGTTAGGATTAATTAGATTAGTGTGTTAGAATGACCAAACTAGCCCCTGACATAAACCCCTTTTTAATGTATTGTTAATAGGCTAGAGGGGGGTATTTTTGATATTTCAAAATAGGGTCACAATAGCCCATTAGGGCCGGCCAAGTAAAGGCGGGATAGGCTTGAGTTCATTTCATTATCCACTCTAATTTCTCTCTCCTTTGTTCTTCCCCAAAATTAGAGAGGAACCTCCATTGATTACATCCCCATATCAACCCTCCTTCCATCAAATCTTCTTCTTTCCTTATCCATTCTAGCAAAGGAAGGAGCTACCCAAGTTTGAAGAGATTCGGAGCTCATTCGTGTCCATTTGGAATCTCTACGTGTCGGTGTCGCTTCGGGAAGGATTTTCTTCGATTCGATCTACCGGAAGGTATAAATTCCTTCTCCTTTTCATTTCCTCATGCATATAGGTCTATTTTGAACCCATAGGAATGACCTCCATGGTTTTGTGTCCATTCGAGTCCATTTCGTGTCCATTTGGACACTTGTAGAGGTGTCCTATGTGTAGGATCGTGTCCTAATGGAAAAACCCCTATTTGGACACATGTGGAATTATTGTGTATTGATTTATTGTTGTTCTAACATTAATTCCAAATTTTAAATGTGTTTAGGAATGAGTTTTCCTATGTATCATATAGTATCATAATTTCTAATATCTATATATGTATATATATGGTGGTATATATATTATTCTATATATATATATATATATATATATATATATATATATATATATATATATATATTAGGGCTTATATATATATGGATATATATTATGGTGTGTGGTGTGATTTTGTGTTCATGAATGGGGGTAAGAGGGTTCGGCCAAGGAGAAATTGGTTGTGTTATGTGTATTGGTGTGTGTATTGGAGAGTGCATGAGAGGTGTTTGAGAGTGGGTACTAGAGAGATGTGGAGGGTGTTTGAGAGTTGGTGTGAGAGAGGGATAGAGAGTTATTTGTGAGAGTTTGTTGTGTAGAGTTTTAGAGAGGGGAAATTGTGTATAGAGAGTGATATAGGAATAGAGAGAATGGGATTGAGAGTATAAAGTGGTGATTTGATTTGGTGTTTGAGTGTGTATTTGTTGGTTGAGAGAGAGGATTTGAGAGTGTGAGAGATTAGAGAGTGATTCATAGGGAGGGGGACCTGCTGTGCTACACAACAGCTATATGAGTATCAGTCCCCACACAGGGGACTGATCACTGGAATCCTGAACAGTCCCCAAAGGGGGACTGTTATTAGCAGCAGGGCAGTAGCAGTAATGTACTGCTAAGAAAAAGTTAGGAGAGGGGGGGATCAACCAACAGGAACAGCTGCAATAACAGCAGATTTAGTGTGGCGGTTTCCAGCCATAGGGCAGTCCCCATAGCCCCCCAAAATCTGCCATTGATAGCCCTTTGTTCAGCCAATAATCAGTCTTTTTACAGCCTACATACAGTCCCTTTTTGCAGTCCCAAATCAGCCTATTAGTACCCCCTTTTGGACAGTCCAATATCAGCCACCTTAACCCCCAAATTATTGACAAACCAGTCCCCAAATCAACCCACAGTTCAGCCATACATCAGTCCTGAATTCAGCTACACTTAGCCTCCAAATGAGTCCCAAACCAACCCCATAACCTGTCCCTTACCACCTGAAATTTAGTCTACACAAGCCTATATGGCAGCCCATAGTTCAGTCCATGTTGGACCCTTGTTAGCTGTCCATTTAGCCAACATATGGCTGTCAAAACCAGTCCACAACAGTCCTTTACACCACCCCTTGGCTGTCCCAAAACCTGTCTAATGTGGCTTTCCCCAACAGTCCAAAACCAGTCCAATATCATGCCCATTTCAGCCTATATAGCAGTCCCTAATATCAGCCCTACATAGCCCCAAACCAGTCCATAGCTACCCCTAAAAATAGCCATATTTCTGTCCTAACAAGCCCCATAAATCAACTTTGAATGCCCTATTAAACCACTCCATACCAACCTATTTAGCAGCCCCAAACCTGTCCTTTTAGAGACCAGTAGCTGTCCCAACACCAGATCCATACACCCCCAATGATTCAGCCTTGTTTAGCCTTAAATTAGCCTATGTATTAGCCCCAAATCCAGGCCATTAATAGCCCTTCATAGCAGCAGTGATACCAGCCTATAGGCTGCCCCATCCATTCCTTAATCACCCTCAAACACAGCCCTTCAAACAGCCTAGTAACCTGTCCAAAAACCTGTCCTATTTGTATTCTCCAAATAGTTACATTGTTGTCCCCATGACAGCCCATAGCGGCCACAAACCAGCCATGAACCAATCCCAAACACAGCCTATGTGTTGTGTATGTGTGAGCCATTAGGAAATCCCAAACCAGTCCTAGAACACCAAGTATCAGTCCAAATTTCTGTCCTATAATAGCCCTTCAAACCAATATCAAAAACCTATCCTATGCCTATATGTATTTGTGTGAGTGAACCTATATGTGTGAGCTTGTAGTGTGTGAGTTTAGATATGTGTTTATATATATGAGTTTGTGAGTGTGAGTCAAGATATGGATATATAGTGAGCCTATTTATAGCTACTAGCCTATAGGTGTGAGCATGAGTGTTAGCCTATATGTTAACCTATAGGTAAGAGCCTATTGTGAACCATAGTGAGTGAGTGAGCTTAGTTAGAGTGTGTGAGTATTGTGTGTGAGTGAGTGGTATGGGTGAGTGCTAGAGTGATGTGAGAATGGTAAGAAGGTATATGATAAGGTAAAGGGTAAATGATTAACATGTGTCATAAGATGATTTAGATGACCTAGATATTAGGATTTCTTGGTAGGTAATGTTAGTATAGGATAGTATCTAGCTATTCTAGGAAACCTAGGCTAGTATTCCTAGGTTAGAGTGGTATGTGCAAGGTATAGGTATTTACCTTGGTAAGGGTAATGTAGGTAATACCTAGAAATAAGATATTTGAGTTTGGAGTCTAAGATAGAGTTAGAACTTGGTTTCCTTGGTTGGTAATGATCAAATGTAGTGCTTCTAGACTAGTTTTGACGTCGGTTGACCATTTTGACCAAAAGTCAACAAAAGTCAACCGAGAGTCAAACTTAGCCTTTAAGCGACTAGATTTGACCGAAACCAAACCAGAGTTGACCAGTTGACTAAAAGTCAACAGTTGGTCAACATGTGACTTGTTTGACCTAGGGTTGACCCAAGGTTGACTCAGTGTTGACCAGAGTTGACTTTTGGCCAAAAGTCAACTGTAAGTCAACCCTTGACCCAAATCGATCTAGTTTGACTTGGATTGATTTCCTGTGACCTTGTTTGACCTTGGTTGTCCTAGTATGACCCTGTTTGGCTCAGTATAACTTAGTATGACCTAGTTTATCGTGGTATGACTTAGGTTTGACCTAGATTGACCTAGATTCATTTAGAATGCATTGTAATGCATCTTATTATTATTTTAGACTCATGGTGACTTGTACGGTTCTTTAGGAGACAGACACCACTCCTCGGACAGTATATTCTCTTCTGACACTCAGGATATCAGGCGAGTACATTCTCTGACCATTTTATACTTGTCTGGATTTACATTCTTGCTCTAGGTTACTGTACTTGATGCTGACACGATTGTTATCACGGATTGGTACTATATAGATCTTCTTTTGAGATGTTATCCCCTTGTATTCACTAAATACATATTGTGATGTGTGTTTCACTTATATATTGTATTTATTGAATACCGTTATCCTTGTATACTCATTGTGTATATTGTACTCTCATTATCAAATGAGTTTTAGGGATAGACCATTGTATAACTATTATATAATATTGTACAACTATTATATAACATTGTACATCTATTGTATAGCATTGTATATTTATTGTATAACATTGTACACTATTGTACAAGATAACGTAACTGGAGTGGATCCTTGTGTATTGATTGGGGAGGAGGAGTAGAATTGGTTATGTACTCAAATCCTATTGTACAACATTGTATAACTATTGTATATGTCTATTGTACACCCACGTACAATGGAGTTACCATTGCATTGTCCTAGACCGTTTACATAACCATATTGTACTCTAAATCATAGTTGGCTTACAGTTCTTACTTATCATATATTGATATTTTCTGTTATCAAATCTCTACTATTTTTCATATACATTCTTCTTTCAGCGTTTCATGTACCTTACTTTATTGTATGCTTTATATTTCCTAACTTGATATGAACTGCGTGAGATATTTTGTGGTCGCTCTTGTCCTGACTGGACCTGTTGAAAATATTACAGAGGATGAGGATGAGGCCTGCGTAGACACCTACTATGGGACAGCTGTAGATGACTCTTGTGACCCAGATTTCCAGTCGGATCCACTAGCTATAGAGACTGAGGCTCCCTAGTCTAGGTTTTACTATTTCTGTCATTTGAGAACTGGGGTGTATATATTCTTTCATATTCAGTAGTTGAGACTTGTATTTCGGGATGTTTGCTGAGATGTTATCTTAGACACTTAGAGTCTCTGTTTGAATTTATGTGGATTTCCTCATTTCAGTATTTATTTATCTATCTATCTTTCTTTCATATCATTTTGCCTTAGATGTGATTGAGACTGTATATTGCTATGTCACCTCCATTCGGAGTGTATATACTGTACATGTACCTTTATATTGTTAGATGATTGACCTAGGACAGCGTTCTACTATCGACACTGAGGCGTAGGCTGGGTGTCGTTACGTTCTCGTACCCTCACAGTGGGTACGGGTCGTGACAAATTGCCACCTCCGAGCCGCATGAGTCCTGTTTTTACCCCACAGTATGTGCCCCTGCCCTACCCACCTGCATGGACTGATCCCTTGCTCAGCCGCATAAGGCCTTGCTCCTCCAGCCGCATAAGACCTTTCGTCTCAGCCGCATGCGCCCACTCCTTCCTGGCCGTATGGAATTGCATTATTTGAAGCTGTATAATATCCTGTCTTCCCCCAGGGCCCAGCCGCATGGACTCCTAAATCCCAAGCCGCATAAGCTCTATTATCCCTGGCGGCATGAGCTTTATTCCCTTAGCTGCACGGCTCCCTCCACGGTCTTCTCCTTTATTATTATTATTATTATCACTATTACTATTATTATTATTATTACTATTATTATTATTATTATTATTATTATTATTAAAATGTCTCATTTATGTCTATGCCATATAAATTTTGGCATAATTTCTGAACACTATAGTGGCCTGCCGTGGCGCACTCTTAACAAGTAAACTGACATGATATATTATGACATGTTGTTATGACAGCTAGCCTGATATGACAAGTATGAAAGATCTGGACACCGTGGGCGATTGTGTTTGTACAAATAAACTAGTACTGTCTTGCATCATGTCTAGGATAGGGATCCCTGAGTACCACGGTCAGGGATACCTACAGTAATTGACTAAGGCTAATAAACTAGAATAATTCAGTAGACATGAAGAGATTTCCAGCTACAGGTAATCCTGGGCGCATTAAGTGGACTTGTAGCCTACCGACGAGTAGGGCACATTTCCAACGCACAGTCACGTGTTGCATTCTTCATAAACAGACATTCAACCTGGATAACCTGGATGGTATGCAGGGCTTGTAGCTTTTGGGATAATCTCATTGCATCTTGCTAGTAACTAGGCTTGTGATAACCCTAGTTAGTTAAAAGTATCAAGCCATACTCTTGATTGGCCATGACTGATTGGATGGAGTTTATTCCAGTTTAGTCTTATCCAGATCCTTTGCATGATTGTGACATGACATGATTATTGATGATTGCCTTAACATTAACGATCGAGGATCCAGTTCTGTTGAGGCGAAGGGTTACAACCCCGGTCCTTGTTTGGTTTAAGGATTGTAACCTGGCTCCCGGAGCAGTTCTGTGTCCTTTCTTCGTTTATTGTCTTATTGCAACCCCATGCCATGTTCGTCAATAAAGATCAGGGGTTCAGTTTTGTTCAGGCGAAGGGTTATAAATCCGGTCCTTGTTTGATTTAAGGGTTGTAATCTGGCTTTCGGAGCAGTTCTGTGTCCTCTCTTCGTTTATTGTCTTATTACAACCCCATTCCATGTTCGTCATGTTTTACCTTACTTTAATTCTATGATTATTTATACTGGCCTTAGCAATAAAGATCCGGGGTCCAGTTCTGTTCAGGCGAAGGGTTACAACCCTGGTCCTTGTTTGGTTTAAGGGTTGTAACCTGGCTCCCGGAGCAGTTCTGTGTCCTCTCTTCGTTTATTGTCTTCACTATACCAATAGTATTTGAGACGGGTTTCTATTCAGGTGAAGGATTACAACCCCGATCCTTGTTTGGTTTAAGGGTTGGGACCTGGCTACTTGAATGGTTTCTTCGTACTCAGTTTACTGTTGTTATCTCTATTATTATCAGTTCTTTATTTATTATCTTTAATATTCTATTATGATATGCTGGTTTTAGTTCCTAAGTGAAGCCTCCTTTATAGCACTTGCTCTTTCTGGGGTCTGACCCAGCTGGTTTTGTGTGGCCAGATATCGAAACAGTACCATAGGATCTACCTGTCTTCCAGCCAGATGGTGACCACCAGACGTATCCCTGGCAACGAGTGGTTTCTTTTTGTTCTCCCACTTATTTATAAAATTATTCTTTTGAGGCGTTTAGCCGACGAGCACGTATTAGCTTGTATTGCACCTTATTTACTGTCTGCCTACGGGCTGTAATAAGATTGGCAAATCCTAGGGTTGATCATGTATGACTGAAACTCTTGTTAGTCCTAACATTTTGTACGACTAGCTTCATGAACATCCAATATGTAATGTATGGGATGCCTTGCTATTATATATTTGGTGCTCTGACATCTTATAACTATTATTGCTTGCTTGAGATTGAGACAATAGGCTTATTTATGACCATAGGAGACTGTTGGCTTGTAGTTAAACCCTTAAGTATCTAGACAGCCGTAACCGTATAGCGAGGTTGGGTTGCACTTCAATATACGTAGCTGGCTATGTACGCCCCCGTTTTCCAGTATTCTGGTTCTGGGGCGTTACATGGTTTAAGTGGTGGCCCATGCAGGTCTTGTAAATCAAGATATGTGAGGGTTTGCCGAATAGATGTCTCAAACAGTATTCGCCCTTGATCTCTGCTCGTATTCCCTAAGAATCTTGACCTTATCACATGCTTGTATCATTGATATGTCCTGGTCCTTCCTTATTGTTTCCTATTTTGTCTTCTTCAGCGACATTGTTCCTGGACCTGCCGATCAGCAAGGCGAAGCACCTCCCGTGGACCAGCCTCAACCTGGAGATCAAGCCCAGCATTCGGGAGTAGTCTCCAAAGTCGTGCCTACCGGAGGATAACCACCAATTCAGTCCATCCAGCCTGCAGAGCCTGATGATGGAACTTTGGTGGGTCTCATCTGGTCCCTATTAGCTTCCCAGGATCATCACGGAGATGTCTTATACCAGGCGGTGGCAGATGCTTTGACTAGAGGGGGTCATTAGGGTAACAGCGCGGCCAACAGCTTCAAGCGCTTGAACCCTCCCTTCTTCGACGACAGTAAAGATGCGATCGCTGCAGATGCTTGGCTTCAGAACACAGAGGTAATTCTAGAAGCAGCCAGGACTCCAGAGAACGAAAAGGTGGCCGTCGTGCGCCTGCAGTTACTAGATCTTGCCCGTAGCTGGTGGACAGCGCAGGCCAATGGATTAGTGGCCCCTATTTTATGGGCAAAATTCAGGAAGCGATTCCAGACCAAGTATTTTGATGCTGTAGCTCGGTATGATCTATAGACGAGGTTCACCAATCTGAAGCAGATGGATAGGACGGTCGATGGATATGCGATCGAGTTCTCCACGCTTAGTCGGTTTGCTCCCACCCTGGTAGCAACCGAGTTCGATAGAGCCCAGCGATTCTAGTAGGGGCTTCACCTGGAGATTTTGTTGGCAGTTGAGCAGTTTGAGCATCAGACTTTTGATGCGGTATTGAGGGCAGCCCGGAGGCTTGAATATACCTCCCAGAGGATCGTGGATAGGACTGAAGGTCGGAAGCGATTCCATAGCCAAATGAATCAGTCATTAGCACCAGCCCTGGCAGCCAGGGCTTTGACCATTGGAGCTCCGAGGCGGGCGGCCTCGGTGACGTCGGTTCAGCATTCTACCCCGATGCAACCTCAACAGCAGAAGCAGAAGCAGTCTTCCGCATTAGGATTTTCACACTGCGGGAAGCCAGGGCATGTGGTATCAGAGTGTCACAGAGCACTGGGTTTGTGCTTGGTTTGTGGTGTCCCGGACCACAGGGTTTGGAACTGCCCGAACATGGGGAGTTCATCGTCCTTCTCTAGTCCTTCAGTTAGAGGACCAGCACCAGTCCAACAGCAGCAGTAGTACCCGTTCCCGAGGCCATTGTCGATGCAGGCCCAGGCATTCCAGCAGCAGAGACCGCATCAGTATGCCCATACCCAAGCCCTGATCCAGAGCAGGCAGAGAAAATTTCAGCAGAGGGGATCCGTACCCAGAGAGCATGGTCAAGTGCTGTCTTTGACTATGGGAGAGGAAGGAGTAGCACCAGGTGAGGTGGTGGCAGGTACTATTCTCGTCAACACCTTTTCGGCTTCAGTATTATTTGATTCTGGTGCCTCATATTCATTTATGTATGCATGATTCACGACACGGATAGGACTGGAGCCCGAGTCATTATCAGTAAGGCTCAATATACTTACTGGTAACAGACTTGTGGGAGTAGATAGAGTATTTTCCTATTGTCGGATCGTAGTTAGCGGTAGAGAATTCCCCGCTAGATTGATAAAGTTCTCGATGGTCGATTATGATGTGGTCTTAGGGATGGATTGGTTGAGGGACCAGTATACTAGGATAGACTGCCACATTGGCAGGGTTATTTTTAGCATTCCAGGCGAGCCAAAGTTTTCATTCTCCCGAGGCAAAGTTAAACCTTCTCCTCCAGTATTGCGGATGGCAGTAGCAGTAGTACAGTTACCTCGGATAGTTGAAGAGTTTCCAGATGTTTTTCCAGAAGAGCTTCCAAGGATGCCGCCAGAGCAAGAGATCGAGTTTATCATCGACTTGATCCTCGGGACAGCCCCAATATCAGAGAGAGTCTACAGGATGGCGCCATCAGAATTGGAGATATTGTACAAGATGATTGAAGAACTCAGAACCAAGGAATTCATTCGTGCTAGTGGATCGCCTTGGGGAACCCCGATGCTTTTTGTGAAAAAGAAGGATGGTACGTCCAGGTTATGTGTAGATTATCGTACCTTGAACTCAGTGACAATCAATAACAGATACCCTCTCCCGAGGATAGATGACTTGTTTGATCAACTCCAAGGGGCAGCAGTGTTTTCGAAGATCGACTTGCGCTCCGGATATCATCAAATCAGAGTCAGAGAGCAGTTCATCCCGAAGACAGCTTTTAGATCGAGATATGGGCATTGGGAGTTCCTTGTGATACCATTTGGAGCCACCAATGCGTCGACCGTATTCATGGACCTCATAAATCGCATCTTCATGCCTTACTTGGATCAGTTCATGATTGTGTTCCTAGACGACATCCTGGTCTACAGTAAGAGTGAGGCCGAGCATAAGCAGCATCTCAGAATCGTCCTCCAGATTCTCAGGGAGCACCAGTTCTATGCCAAGTTCAGTAAATGCGAGTTATGGCTCGATCGCATTTTGTACTTGGGTCATATCATCACCAGAGGAGGAGTGGAGGTGGATCCCCAAAAGATCGTGGCTATTGAGTAGTGGCCAGTGCCCAGTACAGTTGCAGAAATCTGTAGTTTTCTTGGATTGGCTGGTTACTACCGGTGATTTATTTCAGGCTTTGCTCGGATTTCAGCACCATTGATCCAGTTGACCCGCAAGGATGTGCAGTTTGTCTGGTCATTAGAGTGCCAGGATACTTTTGAGAAGTTGAAGCGAGGCTTGATGACGGCACCCATTCTTACACTTCCAGATGGAATCGGGGGATTCTCAGTGTATTGTGATACTTCAGGCAGAGGCTTAGGATGTATTTTGATGCAGCAGGAGAAGGTAATTGTCACCCCCAGTTTTCACGAACAGGGGTATTTTGGTAATTTTCTATTTTAAAAATTATTTTAAAATTATTTATTTATTTATTGTATTATTTTGGGGTTATTTGAGTCGGGTTCGAATTTCAACTCATTCTGACTTGTTTTGACTTGTTTCGGGGACCCGAGGTAGTTTTGACCTTAGCGGGCCCACACACTAGTTAGCCATGGCACACAATATTACCATCAAAAGTTAGAGGGATTAATCATGACCCCATGGATTAGGTTAGACCTAATTAGAACTTTAGATTTACATTTTTAACCCCCAAACCCTAAGCAAACTTGTATAGAGCTAATAAAACAATAGAGGGGCAAACTTGTAATTAGTGAAAAAGGGGATTTGGACCATGTAGTGGCCGGCCACATGTAGGGGTGGGGAGGAGAGAGAAATTCACTTTCACTTGTT
>JANAVB010028701.1:225000-274555 GCA_029216955.1 Iris pallida
CTACTATATCCGATTCAGTCGTAGTGTTTTACTTGATTCCTGACACGATGTTTTACGGACTAGTATACGTCGGATCCTGTCATGAGATGTTATTCCTAGACTCCCTTGGTATATGAGTATGTGATATTCCTGTGTTCCTGTACTTATATAGACACTGATTTGGGAGTGGGCTGACCCCCTGCTCTTGAACCCCGTGTCATGACGTGCCATGTCCGGATCCGTGATACTATTCGGGGATGGGGGAATTATTAGGAGTTATGTGATCAAAACCTTCCTGTAACTATATTTTGCTAGTGCCACCCTCACCTCACGTAGGGTGTTGCAGACACCCCATTACCAGTTATCCAGGTTGGACAGCATGACTCTCCGTTGAGTACACCGCGGATTGTCGGGCCAAGTAGATAACCATCTCTTGCTTCCCTAGCCAATCACATATCGTTCTAATAGTTCAAATCACCTTTTACATTTATTGTCATATCTTATATTTCCAGTTCACCTTTACTTACTGTACTTTCACCATGCTATGATTCCTTTCTCACATGCTCTACCTGTCTTTTATTCTGTACCATGATTTGAGACCAAGTTCTGTTTGGAAGAAGGGTTACAACTCCGGTCCTTGTTTGGTTCAAGGGTTGTAACTCGGCTTTCAAATGCTTCCCAAGTCGTATATATCTTTTGTCTTGTATTTCGTTATTGCTGTCTCTTATAGTATTTCTCAATTTATATGGAACTGCTGTTGGTGTTTTGTACTTGCTCATTTTTCTGACAGGATATCGTTGACAAATTATACAGATGACTCTGAGACTGACTGTCCGACCTTCTATGGGGTTGAGTCTGATGGACTAGATTTAGACCGTGGCTTATTGGTAGAGCTACTGGACTTTGCTCACCCTGAGTAGCCTAGTTAGTTAGGTTTGCCTGGCCTGCGAGCCAGCTAGTACATTTCAGTTTGTAGTATCTTTATACTTATATTATCTGAGACTCTGGATGTTGTGTTAGCTCTGACTTGTGGATTTTAGACTCGTTTCCTGTTTTATCTATTATATCTCTTTTCATGCTATCTACCTTAGTTTTGATTATGTGATTGAGACTGTATTGCTATGTCACCTCGATTCGAAGTGTATATACTGTACAGGTACATTTATCTATTTTAGTCGTAATATTTACACATCATATATACAGCGTTCTACCGCCGATTCTGCGACGTAGGCTGGACGTAACCACGTGCTCGTGCCCCTCTCTAGGGTACGGATCGTGACAGTAATAGCTTATGTGTCATGACAACTTCGTGATCATGAAAGAAATTACCCGACCCACGACTTGGAGTAGGCAGTAGTAGTGTTTGCACTTAAGCTTTGGAGACACTACTTGTATGGAGACAGGGTAAAGATTTTCACCGACGACAAGAGCCTGAAGTATGTTTTCACCCAGAAGGATCTTAACATGCGTCAGAGGAGGTGGCAAGAGCTACTTGTGGATTATGATATCAACCTGCAGTATCATCCCGGGAAGGCCAACATCGTTGCAGATGCATTGAGCAGGAGAGCCGGAGTTTATTTTCTAACAGCACAACCAGAGCTATTAGTCGATATTCAGAAGATGGGTATAGAAGTGGTTCTCGGTTCCAGTGTTGCATTGATGGCCAGCATGCAAGTTCATTCAACTATAGTCGAGAGGATCCGGATGGCGCAGTCAGCAGATTCCAAGCTTCAATGACTCAGAGCAGAGTGTGAGGCAGGAAGAAGACCAGAATTATGCAATCATGAAGACGGTACACTTCGACATGGTAAGCGTCTTTGTGTCAGACAGTAGATCATGACAGAGGCCCACAGTTTACAGTATTCTATTCATCCCGACGGTACGAAGATGTACCGTGATATTCATTAGCACTTTTGGTAGAATGGAATGAAGAGGGAGATAGCCCGGTTTGTCTCTCGATGTTTGGTTTGCCAACAAGTTAAGGCTGAACATCAGAGACCAGCTGGACTACTTCAACCATTGCCAATTTCAGAGTAGAAATTGGAGCATATAACCATAGATTTTGTGACTGGATTGCCTAGATCCCTGGCTGGCAGAGACGCTATTTGGGTTATCATAGACAGGCTCATGAAGGTGGGTCACTTTCTTCCATTCAGAGTTGGTCAGTCGACGGCTCGGCTAACAGAGATGTACCTCAGGCAGATAGTCAGACTTCACGGAGTACCAGTCAATATCACCTCAGACAGAGATTCCAGATTTACGTCGCACTTTTGGCGTAGCCTGCAAGAGAGTTTGGGGATTCGCCTCAAGTTCAGCTCAGCATATCACCCGCAGACAGATGGTCAGTCGGAACGCACGATCCAGACTCTTGAAGATATGTTGCAGTCTTGTATGCTCGACTTCAGTAGTTCGTGGGAAGATCACCTGCACCTGGTAGAGTTCTCGTACAATAACAGTTTCCAAGCTAGCATCCAGATGGCACCGTTCGAGGTACTGTATGGTAGGAAGTGCCGTTCCCCGCTAGCATGGAACGATGTCGGAGAGAGGCAGATGCTCGGTCCAGAAATGATTGTTCAGACCGTTGAAGTGGTCAGGAGAGTCAGAGATCATCTTCGAGTTGTCCAAGATCGTCAGCATTATTGGGCCGATTCTCATCGGCGTTATCTCGAGTTCTCTATCGACGACCACGTATTCTGAGGATTTTACCTAACCGTTGCGTCATTCATTTCGGCATACGGGTAAAGCTTAGTCCTAGATATATAGGACCGTTCGACATTCTCGAACGAGTAGGCGATGTGTCCTATCGTCTCTCTCTTCCACCGTTGTTACGTGAGGTACATGACGTATTCCATGTATCCCAATTACGACGGTATATTTCGGACCCGAGCAACATCCTGGATCATTCGGAATTGGTTGTTGGTACCAACCTTTCGTATGAGGAGAGGCTCGTGTCTATATTGGACCAAAGAGAGAAGACACTCAAGAACTAGACTATCAAGTTAGTCCGAGTTGCTTGGGGTCATCACTCTTTGGATGAGTCAACATGGAAGCATGAGGATGATATCCGATCATGATATCACGACCTGTTTGACTCGTGAGGTATAATATCTTTCTTATGCCTCATGCCTTCGATTTCTTGCTTGTATGAATAATTACTTGATTGCTTGATTAGTATAGCTTGCCTGTGAATAGTATAGCTTATTCTTGTCCCTCTAGCCTCTTAATTAAATTCTGAGGACGGAATTCTTTTAAGGTGGGTAGATTTGTAATGCCTATAGTTCATATTACGTATTTTAGAATACGTGTATGTATTTTCATGTATTGCATGATTCCTTGCTTGGCTTATCTTGGCATTTCATGGCTTGGTTTATTTTGGGTTAGTTCGGCTAGGCTTGGGTTGCCTTGGTTCATCATGAACCAAGGGAAAGAACCCCTACATACCACTACCATCATCCTTTATTATCCATTCCCTCATTCTCTCTCTTTATTTACTTCTTTTTCTCCACCATTACTTCTTCAACCACCAGGAGGGAGAGAGATAGAGAGAGCTTAGGCAAGTGTAGCTTGCTTCATGGAGGAACCTTGTTTTTATTGTTCCATTCTCTTCCTCTCGAGATTCTAACACACTTTAGTACTTAGCTTTTCAAATTTCCATGGCTCAATTTGTGTAGATCTAAGTTTATTCTATTCTTGGATTTCTTGGGTTTTGATCTCCTTAACATTATTATTTCCAAGTTTTGATGGTTTCATGTTTTAGAGATTTGGAAGTCTGAATTTCGACTTCGGATGAAGGGTTTATGAAGCTTTGAAGCCATGGATTTCATGGCTATTCTTCTCGAATCAGTGGAGAAGAAGCACAGTCTTTCAGCCGCATGAAGTACTTGACCGCATGAACATTCATGCGGCAAGTCTCTTTCCAGCCGCATATGGCCTTGACTCCACTTAGCTGCATGGCGCATTAACCTTTCAGCCGCATGAAGACAACTCACTGCAGTCGCATAAGACTTGGCAATTCTCAGCCGCATGAGATCACACTTGAACTCAGCCGCATAAGCACTTGCATGTCCGTTGCCGTATGAGCACTTGTATTTTTAGCCGCATAAGCCGCCTTCATTCTCAGCCGTATAGGGTTGCCACCCCCGAGTCGTATGAGTCCTATTTTTACCCTGCAGCATGCGCCCCTGCCCTTCCCAGCCGCATGGACTGATCCCTTGCTCAGCCGCATAAGGCCTTGCTCCCCCAGCCGCATAAGACCTTTTGTCTCAGCCGCATGCGCCCACTCCTTTCCGACCGCATAGACTTGCATTATTCGAAGCCGCATAAGATCCTGTCTTCCCCCAGGGCCCAGCCGCATGAACTCCTGAATCCCAAGCCGCATAAGCTCTATTATCCCTGGCCACATGAGCTCTATTCCCTTAACTGCACGGCTCCCTCCACAGTCTTCTCCTCTATTATTATTATTATTATTATTATTATTAAAATGTCTCATTTACGTCTATGTTATATAAATTCTGGCATAATTCTTGAACACGATAGTGGCCCGCCGTGGCGCACTCTTAACAAGTAAACTGACATGATATATCACGACATGCTGTTATGACAGCTAGCCTGACATGACAAGTATAAAAGATCTGGACACCGTGGGCAATTGTGTTTGTACAAATAAACCAGTACTGTCTTGTATCATGTCTAGGATAGGGATCCCTGAGTACCACGGTCAGGAATACATACAGTAATTGACTAAGGCTAATAAACTAGAATAATTCAGTAGACATGAAGAAATTTCTAGCTACAGGCAATCCTGTTATTTGGGCGCATTAAGTGGACTTGTAGCCTACCGACGAGTGGGGCACATTTTTAGCACACAGTCACGTGTTGTATTCTTCATAAACAGACATTCGACCCGGATAACCTGGATGGTCTGCAGGGCTTGTAGCTGTTGGCATAATCTCATTGCATCTTGCTAGTAACTAGGCCTGTGATAACCCTAGTTAGTTAAAAGTATCAAGCCGTACTCTTGATTGGCCGTGATTGATTGGATGAAGTTTATTCCAGCGTAGTCTTATCTTGATCCTGTGCATGTTTGTGACATAACATGATTATTGATGCTTACCTTAACAATAACGATCGGGGGTCCAGTTCTGTTCAGGCGAAGGGTTACAACCCCGGTCCTTGTTTGGTTTAAGGGTTGTAACCTGGCTCCCGGAGCAGTTTTGTGTCCTCTCTTCGTTTATTGTCTTATTGCAACCCCATGCCATGTTCGTCAATAAAGATCAGGGGTCCAGTTCTATTCAGGCGAAGGGTTACAACTCCGGTCCTTGTTTGGTTTAAGGGTTGTAACCTGGCTCCCGGAGCAGTTCTGTGTCCTCTCTTCGTTTATTGTCTTATTGCAATCCCATGCCGTGTTCGTCATGTTTTACCTTACTTTAATTCTATGATTGTTTATACTGGCCTTAGCAATGAAGATCAGGGGTCCAGTTCTGTTCAGGCGAAGGGTTACAACCCCGATCCTTGTTTGGTTTAAGGGTTGTAACCTGGCCCCCAGAGCAGTTCTTTGTCCTCTCTTCGTTTATTGTCTTCACTGTACCAATAGTATTTGAGACGGGTTTCTATTCTGGTAAAGGGTTACAACCCCGGTCCTTGTTTGGTTTACGGGTTGTGACCTGGTTACTTGAATGGTTTCCTCGTACTCAGTTTACTGTTGTTATCTCTATTATTATCAGTTCTTTATTTATTATCTTTAATATTCTATTGTGATATGCTGGTTTTAGTTCCTAAGTGATGCCTCCTTTATGGCACTTGCTCTTTCTGGGGTCTGACCCAGCTGGTTTTGTGTGGCCAGATATCGGAGCAGCACCAGAGGATCCACCTATCTTCCAGCCAGATGGTGACCACCAGGCTTAACCCTGGTAACGAGTGGGTTTTTTTTCTTCTCCCACTTATTTGTAAAATTATTCTTTTGAGGCGTTTAGCCGGCGAGCACGTGTTAGCTCGTATTGCACCTTATTTACTATCTGCCTACGGGCTGTAACATGATTGGCAAATTCTAGGGTTGATCATGTATGACTGAAACTCTTGCTAGTCCTGACATTTTATACGACTAGCTTCATGATCATCCAATATGTAATATATGGGACGCCTTGCTATTATATATTTGGTGCTCTGACATCTTGTAACTATTATTGCTTGCTTGAGATTGAGACAATAGGCTTGTTCATGACCATAGGAGACTGTTGGCTTGTAGTTAAACCCTCATGTATCTAGACAGCCGTGACCGTAAACACTACTAAAATATGTTCTATTTGCGACGTTATGTAGCGACGGATTAAAATTCCGTCGCTAAACATATTAGATAGCGACTCCCTACAATTGATGTCGCAAACCGTCGCTGACTAGCGACGTTCAGCGACACTATGAACGCGACGTCGCTGAACAGCGACGTCCAGCGACATAGTATAAAAATATGTCGCCTATATTAAAATTTTTGCGACTATTAGCGACGTCAACTGGTGACGTCGCTAACTATTTTACTTAGGGCACGCTGTGCTCTTTTTCTCCCCACTCGAAAATTTTTCCCTCTCCAAATTTCCTTCCCCTCTCCAAATTTTCTCCTCCGGCGACTCCCCCCCCCCCCCCCCCCCCCGTGATTTCCTCCGGCGACTCCCCCCCGGCGACCCCTACCCCGTCGTGGTCCTCCTCCTCCTCCTCGAGCTCCTCCTCCTCTTCGTCAGGTAAACCCTAACCTAACTCCTCCTCCTCCTCCTCCTCCTCCTCCTCCTCTCCTACGGACACACACACACACACACACACACACACACACGGACACACACGGACACGGACATACACACACACATACACACACGGACACACACGGACACTGACACACACACACACACACACAGTCACAGACACACATGGACACACACGGACACACACACACACACACAGACACAGACACAGACACATACACATACACACACACACAGACACAGATTTATTCCTAGTTTAAATAGTTTAAATTGTGATTTAAATCCTAGATTTGATTCCTAGACATGTTGTTAATCTATGTTAGTTGATATTTACATTGAGAATGGGTCGTTGCTGTGATATGGGATTCGAACATATGTGGGTTGACTTTACATGACTGATACATGATACGTTTCAAGTTTTTCCTATGTCAATCCTGTTAATCTGATTCTAACAAATGTTTTAAGTACCAATATTACTCCTACATGTGTATTAGCCTATGATAGATTGATCTTTACTTATTAAATTAAGTTTTATGATATGGGAATGGAATTTGGACTCGAGTTGGTTTCAATAGGTTGACTGATACTCATGAATCAGTTTTGATTGTCCCCTGAACTTCAATTCCAAATTTTTTTGATTTCTAATTGTTGTTCAGTTATCATTGGTTGTAACACATGTATTAGTACCTGTTAATTCTTTTTTTTTCTGATTAGGCTTGTGATTTGAGAATGGGATATTGGACATGGGGTTCGATTTAAATTTGTTTGATGAAAACTCAGGAATTTGGTTTGCTGTTCTTCCTTGAACTGAATTGAACTGATTCCTTTTGATGAGTTATAATGATCCCCACATATTTTAGTTTGTGTTTACTGCAGGATTGCTTAATTAGAATAGGCTATATGTTTGAGTATGAGAAATTGGAGTGTGTGTTGGTTCTCGAAGACATGCAGGACTGGGAACTGATTTCCCTTCCTATTTTCCTGAGATGTATTCTCAGTTTCCTTGTTCACTGATTTCATGTTAGCTCACTGTTTCCCATTCCAGTCATTAGCTCACTGAATTTTCTTTCCTTTGCAACTGTTAATATAATTCCAGATTTCTTAATGTTAGTTAGCTCACTGTTTGCATTGACACTTGAACATAAATGTCTGCCACTGTTTCCTTTAACATTCAGTAATATTCTTGACACATATATCACTTCACTGTGTTAAACCTGAGACTCTAATTTTTTTTTTGTATACACTGTTTTCAAAAGAAATGTAGATTTCATTTTCCTTAAACTGTAAATAGGACTGAGATTGGTTTTCCTATTCCTGAGATAAATCCACTGAATGTGTCAACTGATTCCCTTGAATAACTGAAATTGAATTGACTGTTAACCAAGTGAATGGTTTAATTCCTATACCTGAGTTTTGTTCTTCCTAATGAGTTGAATGAATGTTTTAACATTGGGTTCCTGTAAACTGTAAATTAGTAATGTACTTGCCTTGCTTTCTTCCCATTCAATGTGATAACCCACTGCTCTGTTAATTGGCATTCTTTAGTCTGATCAGTTTGCTTTGGTAACTCACTATTGCTCATTATTTGGTGTGTGCTAGCTAGTATGGGCTAGTTAGGGTCTAGTAAGATATAAATTATAATGTATTGGTATTGGGATACCAATAGCGATAAGGTAAAGGGTACCTTGGTAGGTAATGACTAGAAATAGGATATTTGACTTAGATTGGACTAAGAGTTGACAAAGTCAACTATAGGTCAACCCTTGACCTACTTTGACCTTGTTTGACTTTGTTTGACTTAGGTTGACCTTGTTTGACTTTGTTTGACTTAGTACAACCTAGTTTGACCTAGATTGCATATCATTGTTATTAGTAACTGTCCGCTACTAATGTGTGTCCCATAATAAGACATTATATACGAATTTGTGCCTGTTGGATAATGGTGTCCATCTTTGCAGAATTATTTTCAAATGGATATGAATTACTACTTGCGGAATCGTTCATGGATGTACAATCGTCGTCCTGATGATATGTATGGTGTGCGGGATGAATACATAGCGGGAGTAGAGCAGTTCCTGCAGTTTGCTAAGGTGTTCCCTCAGTACATGGACGGCACCAAAATTAAGTGTCCGTGTGTGAAATGTCATAACGTGAAATATTATCCAAAAGTGGAAGTGACATATTATTTGTACTCGAGGGGTTTCACGCCTAATTACTATCAGTGGACCGCACACGGAGAACTTGTGTCTTTAGCATCAGAGCCGGAGCCTTACGTTGAGCCGTATATGCATTCGGGACCTAATTTTGTTTCAGATAATCATGCATACGACGACGGGTGAGTGAACATGGTTTTCGATGCTGCGGGGCCTAGTTTCGTTCATGATGCACCTGAGGAGGTATCGAACGCCGATGCTGCACAGTTCATGGAGTTGCTGGAGAATGCAAGGACTCCATTGTATCCTGGTTGTGAGGATCATTCACCGTTGGAGGTGGTTACAAGACTGTTGAGCATTAAGTCAGATTTTAACATGTCGCAAGAATGCTACAACCGAGTGTTGGAGATGATTATAGAGATCTTGCCGGCGGGTGCTAAGTTGCCTAAAGACTTCTACCGGTCTAAGAGGATGGTGAGATCGCTCTGGATGGGATACGAGAAAATCGATTCCTGTCGCAATGGGTGCATGCTGTACTACAAAGACGACAAGGACGCAGATGTGTGCAGATTTTGTGGTGCTGATCGCTATAAGACAACTAGTACAGAAAGGTCTACCGGTGCAAGAAGACCGACCGATTCAATGCACTACTTGCCTTTAACGCCGCGGTTGCAAAGATTATTTATGGTAAAAGAGACGGCCGAAAATATGAGTTGGCACATGCGAGAACAGATTGAAGGAGTGTTGGATCACCCATCCGATGGAGAAGCGTGGAAGCACTTTGATCGAGTGTATCCAGATTTTGCTTCAGATCCGCGAAATGTCAGGTTGGGACTATCTTCTGACGGTTTTACTCCTTTTGGTCTCTCGGGATCCCAGTATTCGTGCTGGCCTGTGATTGTTACTCCGTATAACCTACCGCCTTGGATGTGCATGAAGACTCAGTACATGTTTCTAACCGTTATAATTCCTGGTCCGAACAATCCCAAGAGGAACATTGACGTGTACTTACAGCCTTTGATAGATGAGTTGAATCAGTTATGGGAAGTAGGCGCTAACACGTACGATGTTTCCAGGAAGCAGAATTTTCAGATGAAGGCAACCCTTATGTGGACCATCAACGACTTTTCGGCCTATGGAATATTATCTGGATGGAGCACTCATGGCCGTCTCTCATGTCCGTATTGCATGGACCGTAGTAAGGCTTTCTGCTTGAAACACGGCGGAAAGCCGTGCTTCTTTGATTGTCATCGGCAATTTCTGCCAAAAGATCATCCGTTCAGAAGGAACAGGAATGCTTTCCGTGCCGGCGTTGTAGAGAAGGGTGATCCACCGCCAAGGTGGTACGGAGACACGATATGGGAGGAGGTTAAAGATTTTCTAAGTGCTATCGAAGATCCTACAACTGGGTACAAGTGCGATGGATTTGGTAGAGTTCATAACTGGACAAAGAGGAGCATATTCTGGGATCTGCCATACTGGAGTACCAATCTGATCAGACATAATCTTGATGTCATGCATATTGAGAAGAATGTGTTTGATAACATAATTAATACTGTGATGGACGTAAAAGGAAAAACGAAAGACAATCCCAAGGCCAGGTTGGACTTAAAAGAAATATGCAAACGCCCTGCGTTGCATTTGATACAGCAGAATGGAAAACAGTTCCTTCCGAAGTCAATTTTTTCACTGGACAAGGAGGATAAAGTGAGACTTTGTCGGTGGATCCAGGGCCTAAACTTTCCAGACGGATATGTGTCAAATCTGAGAAGATGTGTCGATCCGAAGGAAAACAAATTGACGGGTATGAAGAGCCACGATTGTCACGTATTCATGGAGAGGTTAATTCCGATTGCATTTCGGGAATTCTTACCGCAGGCAGTTTGGGATCCATTGACGGAGGTTAGCATATTCTTCAGGGATCTTTGTTCTAAGAAATTGCTCGTTGATCGTCTAGAAAAGCAAAAGAAGGACATTGCGGTAACACTATGCAAGCTAGAGAGGGTGTTTCCTCCTGGATTCTTCGACTCTATGGAGCATTTGCCGATTCATCTATCCTATGAGGCACGTGTTGGTGGACCCGTCGAATATCGATGGATGTACCCGTTCGAGCGACATTTGAATCACCTAAAAACAAAGGTGAAAAATAAGGCACGGGTCGAGGGTTCTATTTGTGAAGCCTATATTCTCGAGGAGATTACAAACTTTTGTTCGATGTTTTTCAAGCCTCATGTTGTAACTAATAGAACGAGAGCTTCCAGAAACGACGAAGGAGATCATGAAAGTATTGATACAATACTGAAGGTATTCAATGCTCCAGGAAAGCCATCGGGTAAGATGAAAAAGAGATATCTGAACGATGATGAGCTAAGGGCTGCTCAGGTGTATGTATTACTCAACTGCGACGAGGAGGAAGTAGAGAAACTGGAGGGGTAAGTAATTAATACGTCTATATTATTTTAATAGTGTTAATTATTATACTATTACATTAATTGAACGATGTTGTTTTCAGCATATTTAATGATGATGTGAGGTCGGGTAGGCCACACATAACAGAAGAAGAACTAGAACAAGAAATGAGGCGTTATTTTCCATCATAGTTGAGTGCATATGTAAGACTTGCGAACTCTGTAATTACCTTTTTGTATATGCACTTGATTGAGAATGAGCTTAATTGCTTCTTTCGTGGTATTTAGGTCGATCGTCCATACGCAAGACTTGAGAATGAGTCTATTAGAACGCTAGCCAAGGGACCAATTTATGCTGCAAAAATATGGCCAAGCTACTGTGTTAATGGGTTTAGGTTCAAGTCAACAACTTGCCCGATCAGAGACAACTTTGTGGATTTCGATTCCACCAAAAACAGCTGTTTGTGTATCAGATCTTCGAACTACAAAGATGTTGATGCGGGCAACGATTTCTATGGCGTGTTACGGGAGATTGTGGAGCTGACATATAGTTATGGAATAGAGCCTGCTAAGATTGTGTTATTCAGGTGTGATTGGTTCGATCCGATTGAAGGTTAAGGTTGGAAAGTAGACAAGCACGGTCTTGTTGATATAAACTATCGGCGTCGATATCAAGCCTATGAACCATTTGTCCTATCAAGTCAGGCTCAGCTCGTGTACTTCACAAGTTATCCTAAACGGGGAACAACAAGGTCGGACTGGTGGGCAGTATGCAAGACCAAAGCTAGAAATACCTTTGAGGTTGACGATATAGCTTATCAACAGGATGAACTACCTCTTGTAACAAATATTATAGAAGTGGACACGACGGAAGTTTCCTATTACACATCTAATTGTGTAGAAGAAGTAGAATTATCTGAAGAGGAAGATGCAGATGAAAGTGAAGATGTAGAGGAGGAAGAAGAAGAAGAAGAAGAAAAAGAAGTAGATGAGCTAAACGAACTAGATGAATTTTCAGAAGAGGATTAAATCTGTACGTTTGTTTTATAATCATATTTGACACTTTAGTGACACTTCTATCATATAAATCTGTGACACTTCAGTGACACTTTATTGACACTTTTATTGACACAGTGACACTTTTTGACTATGGTATTTTTCAAAAATCTGTGATGTCTATCATATAAATATGTTTTTTTGTTTTATTGTCATATGTTTTATTGTCAGGTATGACTAGACCATCTGGACGACGCGGAGGATTATATATTAGGCAGCCCCGTCAGCCTCGGGCTGGGGATGGAGAGGGCAGTTCTGTACCCTCATCCTCATCTCCGAGTACGCCAGTGTACCGTTCTGTTCTCGGTCCATTATCGGGACAGGGCAGTTCTAGCAGGTTGGCGACTCCTCCCTCGTCGTCCAGCCTTCCTGTTCCCGGTCTATTACCGGGACAGGGCAGTTCTAGCAGGTTGGCGACTCCTCCCTCGTCGTCCAACCTTCCTGATCCTGCGTCCAGCATCCCTGATCCCCCGTCCAGCATTCCTACTGTCGACGGCTCTATGGAGGGAGTCCACGCCGATCATATAGAGGACGGCGATCAGACTGATCCTGCCCAGGCAGGAGGTGAGAGCGACCCTCCATGCGCTCCCCCGGGCGAGACGTGTATGGAGATTTGGACGGACGGGCCTATGAAGTAAGTTAATTAATTATTATATATTTCTCAAATGATTATATGTACATATATATTCATGAAAAATTATTATTGTATAGATATTGGCCTTCTGCAGTACAGAGACAGCTGGGGACATTTGTGAGGCAGAACTATGGTGGGCCTTGGCTCAACTACTCAGATGCTCCCGTAGATAGGAAGGCCTTTTGGTTCGCCCACTTCAAGGTAAAAAATTTGTTTATTTTTAAATTTTAATAATCATTTGTGTATATTATACAACTTTTGTATTTTACTTCTTGTAGAGGACCTATTTCTATCCACCACACCGGGCGGCGAGGATCGAGGGCCAATTTCCTGCCGTCATAGCCAAGCTCATCCGTGATGCGATCGACGACCAGAAGCGTCGTGATCGCGCCGGACGTCCGATCCAGGGTTGGATTACGCCAGAGCAGTGGACTACGATGAAGGCTAGATTCAGCGAGCGCCAGTACCAGGAGCGGTCTGAGAATGCCAAGGTGGCGCGGTCGAGCGCCGGAAAGTGGTGTGGCAGCTCCATTCCGATGACGGAGCATTTTCGTCGTCTGGTACATTTCCTATGACGGACATTAATTTATATATAGTTCGATATAATGTTTAATACTAATAATAGATAATATATTTTAACAGGCAAAGAAGGGTGAGGACCCGAACATGGTGACCGTCTTCCTGGTCACCCATCGGAGGGCTGGGGACTTCATTGACGAGAGGGCGACGTAGGCATATGTAAGTTCTATTCAACTAATATTAACTGACTATAATTTAAAAAACAGGAAAATATCTATCAATATAGACTTTAGTAAACACTTACACGTTAGCAAACATGTTCTAGGCCGAGTTTGTTCGGCTACAGAAGGAGGTGGCTGATGCTGCTGCTGCTGCTAGTGCGCAAGCAGAGGGAGGGGCTGGTACTTCCTTCCAGCCGCCTGCAGAGCCATCGCCGGACGAGCTCTGGATGACCGCTGTTGGCGGTCTTCAGAAGGGTACGTACTACGGTACGGGATCCTACGGCACGTATTTGGCTTCGGAGTCATCCCGGGCCCCCTCTGTCAGTGCGCAGTCTCCGGCTACGCAGGCGTCGTCACGAGCTGAGGATGTTTGTCATCAGATCGAGGAGCTGCATCGCGAGTTGCAGCAGCAGATTTTTGATGCGATCGAGCGACGATCCGACCCTCCGATCGTCACCAGACGATTTGATGCGGTCGAGCGCAGTATACAGGAGCTGATGAGTCTGCATCAGGCTGCAGCTGCCAACTTGCAGACGCTCACCGAGTCTACGCAGCGCACGGAGCGTAGACAGGTCGAGCTGGACGGATCGCAGAGGAGCCTCTCTCTCTCAGTCGCTCAGTATACTGAGAAGGTGGTGAGTGCCCTTGCTGCGCATGGTGAGCGACTGCGAGAGCTGGAGCAAGTACGTCCTCCGGGTCCATCGACGGCGCCGACTCCAGATACTGCACTGCCTCCGACGCCGACTCCAGACATTGTACTGCCTCCTACTGCCCCTACGGTACAGCTCACCCAGGAGCAGTATGACTACATTCTATCCCAGTTGCGCGGCAGGGGTCCGCAGTGATTTTATTGGTTTTTTTATGACTTGTATGTATTGGCCCTATGGGCAAATTGTTTATTCATACACTGTTGTTTATACACTTGGTGGGAGACTTTTTATCATCTTCTATTTTTATTTGACTCTATTGGATGTTTATGAGGATGTGTGTCTTTGATATTTACTTTGCACTGCCTCCTATTTTTATTGTGATATTTACTGTGATATCTGCGACGGGATGACAAATATACCTACGCTGGGTTATAAGCGATGATCTGATATACAAAGGAGATGCTGCCGAAATTTAAAAAAATATATTGTGTATTTTTGTTATGATGTGTGTCTGTGTTTACAGTGAATGTGAAATACAGTGTTCGGAACCATCGACAGTTTCGATTACTGTTGTATGTTTTATCTTGGATAGAAATAGCAACAGTTCAGGGTGCACTTCTGAGAGCTTCATTTTCACGTCCTTTACTTTCTCGGACGTCGTAAAGGTTTCCGAGAAGGTGAAGGACGTGAAGAGGAAGCTCTGAGAAGTGCACCCTGAACTGTTGCCCTTTCTATCAAAGATAAAACATACAACAGTAAGCGAAACTGTCGATGGTTCGAACACTGCACTTCACACACACTGTAAACACAGACACACAGCATAACAAAAATATCAATTATATTTTTTTTAAATTTTTTTTTATATTAGCGACGTATAGCGACGTTCTGCGACGTACTGCGACGTCACACAGACGTCGCTATACGTCGCTAACTAGCGACGTTACGTCGCTCGACGTCGCTAATATACGTCGCTACGATGCCCACGTGGCCACGTGGATGCCATGCCTCGTCATTATTTACAAACTTTTGAAGCGTCGTTAGTGGTCGCTTTACGTCGCAATGTTGGCGACGTACTTATACGTCGCTCTCTGTCGCTCATTTGGCGACGTCTAGCGACAATGGACGCCGTGTCGCAAATAGCGACGTTCGGCGACGAAATTACCATCTGCGACTTGCCTATAAGCGACGTAGGTTTTTCGTCGCTAAATACGTCGCAAATCAGTGTTAGCGACGTACTGCGACGTATTTAGCGACGTCTCCTGACGTCGCTAATCTGGATTATTTTAGTAGTGAAAGCGAGGTGGGTTGTACTTCAATATACGTAGCTGGCTATGTACGCCCCCGCTCTCCAGTATTCTGGTTCTGGGGCATTACACGTGTGCCTCCCGCATGTTATCGATTTTCGCGTTCGCAACGTGCCCGTGCCCGCGTGTATTCCGAGTCCGAGGCATCCCCTCGGTGCTCCATCACAGCCTTTGGTAACCCCACAACCTTCTGTTAGCTTCACAGAACCATTCTATTCCTGGAATAGCCAGTTTAATTAGTTTGAATTAGTTTCCTAATTAGTTCGATAATAACTGTTAGTATTAGTTAGATGTTATCGTTAATTGATCGATTAATGCTTAGATTTCGATTACGTAAAATTATGACTAATGTCGTACTAGATTACTTTAACTATAATTTTATTATTATTCATTAATTGATAATTTAGCTACAAAATAGTAATTTTATTGCAAATATTTTTTTATATAATAAATGATATTATAGGCAAAAACCTTATATAATTGAGTTTTAAGTAAAAATGCGTATTTTAGTATTAATAATTGTTATTTTATGGAAATGAAAACTAGAATTGAGCGTGTATATTTTCTAATAAAACTGTAATTTTGCTAAAATGAGGTTTATATAAATTATTATTAAAAATGATTTTCTTTACTAAATAATAGTATTAGCAAGATATTTCGTAAGTGTTATTTTGAAAATAATTAATTTAGTTTTGTAATAATTTCGAGTTTTACACGATATTTTTTATTAAAATAAAGTACGATATAAATCGTCACTACTTTGATAATATTCCAAAATATATTTTTTCTGCCTATTTACAAAATACTAAAAAAAATAGTTTTTACCAAAATATTACATATTTAAATTATTAGTTTCTCTAATAAGAACGACAAATGTCTATAATTAGCATAGTTTTACGTTAGTAGTTTATTAGCCAATCTTGGTTTAAGTGCTAAGGATAGAATATTGTTAATATAGGTTCGGATCCCTGAAGCCTAGTCGATAGCCTTTTAGCTGTTGCTTTCCACATTGAGGATACAACTAAGGCAAATTTCATATCTTTCATGTATGTGTTTTATTTAATAATTAAATGTATTGCATCAGTAGAATCATGTATTGTTGTGACACTGATTCACAGTAGATCCCTCTCGGACTCCACATCTATGGATGGATTGATTGTTTGCCTCATTGACTCATTGATTCATTGACTCGGGAATTGATTGGGGGAGTAGTATAACATCTGTGACCAAAGCCATTGTTTACTGATTGCCTCTCTCGCGCTAACCCCTACTGCGCAGGGGGTTGAGCCGTACCGTATGCTATCATTTTGGCCAAAATACTAGTATACATATTGCCTCTATCGAGTTGGTCACATATTTGTTATATACTCAAAAGCACTATTGTAGAATTGCATCATTGTAGCTTCTGGACTATTGTCTGCTGTCTTTTTATTATTATTTAGCAAAAATAAATAATGCTTTTAAACTGTCTTGCATTCATTTATTATTATCTTAGAATGTTAGATATGGAAATATGTTCTTGCTCCCTCCTTACTGGAGACCAATATTTTTAGGTGACTGCGACGATAAGGATCATGACTTTAGCTCTTTCTACGGACCTGGTCCGAACCGTGACGAGGTGGTTGAACCTGACCAGGGAGCCCCAGAATTATAAATGTGCCATTGGTTTAGTTTATTTCCTTTTTAGTTGTAATAAAAACCAATGTAATAATTGAATGCTTGTTTTGTTTATATTTTTATTTCAGACCATTTCCCAGATTTAATAAAGTGTTATCTTTTTATCTTTAGTTTTGTCTACTTGTGTTCACTGTCTGATACAGCTTACTGCCGCCGTCTCAAAACGGTACAGGCTGGACATGATTCGACTGAACCCATTACATTGGGATCGGATCGTGACACTATTTACCATTTATATACCTACAGATGTACATATTGCCTATTACCTATACCATTACCTTATACTAGATATCAACATATCTTAGCCAATTCCCTTACCTATTTACCTTGATACCCTCGTACCCTTTATATGCACACCTACCCATGTCATATCCATGTACCATATCCCTATCTCATATATGCATACATATATCCATATGTTATTCCTATAGGATTATTTACCTATACTTATATAAATATTTAGTTACAAAGGTTATCTATTACCATATCCTACTCTTTAATGACCTATACCATGCCAACCTCACCTTACCATATATTTTATATGTTCCTCCATTCATACGTGTCAATATCCCTATACTTATGTTAAAGCATAATACCCATGGTGTCATGACCCGCACCCGCTTTTCGGATACGAGTCTGTGTCCAAGTCCAGCCTACGCCGCAGTGTCGGCGGTAGAACGTTGTCTATAAACTCACAAGTCACTGAAGTACAGAACTAATATGACAGTCTAGATCTCATCCCCAGAATTTAAAGATACAACCAACTTCAATAAGTAACAATAAATACTGAATACTGGAGAATAATATAAAATGAAGTCTCTACTTACCAAGAATTCAAGTCACATCCGGTGGATACAAATCCACTACCAGTAGACGGAAGTAAAATAGAGACATGAAATAACATGACTGAGTCCAAACTATGCTAAACATCAAAATAACATCATCACTGCAGTGGTATTGTGGTCTGGTGCTGGCTCAAACCTGCTCTTCTGTACCTTGATCAACCACGGCTAAACCTAAATAGATCATCAGGTCCTCAGGGGACTAGCAAGATACATAAAATATGCCTATCTAACAGTTTATCATGCATGAAAAGAATACAGAATAAAAGCAGGAAAAACTAAGCAATAATGATACATGAATATATGAACAACTACACATAAATGAACTGTTGGAAGAAAACAAGTGAACACGTGTCAAGAGATCAACGGATAACCAAACCCTCACCCCTAGTGTAGACTCGTAGGTTTGAACAAATCACTAACCTCGCCCCTTGTGTGGACTCGCAGGTTAGTTCAAGGCAATCACCCTCGCCCCTAGTGTGGACTCGCAGGTGATTTCAAACAAACAACCCTCGACCCTAGTATGGACTCGTAGGTTGAGAAAATCGGAAACAATATACAGCAGTTCAGTTATAAAGCAGTCATTCCACGATACGACTCAATCAAGCACATGTCAGAAACAGGTCCATTATAAACTATAAGACCATCTGTGAACAAGGACTATATATCCATGAAGCAAGCGAAAGTAGTGTACATAATATGAGCAAAACACATGTCAGCAATTAACAAGCAAACTGGATAATGAGAGGAATAAGCATATAAATAAAGATGTAAAGAAAGGCAAGGTATACTTACCTGTGGTCCTGAGCTGCTGCACGTGTCAAACACTGAGTCAAAGTCCAAAGCACCTATATTATAAATTTACTTAAATTAATAAACAAACTTTGGTAAATATCATCCTTTCCTAATACTTAGTTGCCCTTAAGTTCACTCTATCGATTTTACATCTATTACCATTGTTCCTTGACCCTTAACTTACCCAATATGGATCAGGATTCTACATTAAATTGTTAAACCTGTTGAACAAAATACTCTTTAAATCCTACATCAGATATCTAACTACTATATTGTATATCATCTACTTTGAATTAGTTGTGACACTATCCTACCCCATACGCTCTATATTCCCTCCAGTGAAGGATACTCCTTTTCCATTTACCGGCTTATCATGTAAGTTTCGTATTTATCAGGGGTTTACCCCATGTCTACTGTACTAATAAGGTTATCCCTCCTGTATATACACTTTATATATACAAATGGGGTCATTGTTGTAGGACCGTTGAGCACCTCTAGAGGGGTGTGAATAGAGGGTGTGCGTGTACAACAAAAATAATTACCAGTTAAAAATTAATAAAGCAGTTATATATTATGGCAGATAAAAGAGGTAAATAAAATACGGTAAAGTAAGAGTCAAGAATTCAAACTCAGTGACACAGCGATATATACTTGTTGCCCTCTTAAAGGACTAGTCCATTCGTGAGTACTCTTGCTCGCTGTTAATCCACTATAGCAAATCACCACAATTTTTTTTATCCAATGTTCTTGCAACTTCTACAATGCCGGCTTTGATCCGAAGTACTCGACCAACTTCAATTGTGAAGTGTTTATCTTCAATCAAGCCTCTGATTACAATCACTCTTAAACTTCTAGACCGTTCCACACTGGCAAATCGACTAGAGGATTGTAACTGGCTTGGGATTTGAAAATGAATAGCTCAGAACACTTTGGAAGAAGTAGTAGGCTTATAAAGAAGAGATATAAAAGTGAATTGGTGTATTAAAATGATCGAAATCTTTCTCTATTTATAGTGTTTTTGCTGACCGAATTCGGGCAGAGTAAGGACAGAGTTCGGAAGCTAAGATTTCGCATACGAACGTTGTAGGGAAATTTTGTGGAAACTGTATTTCGAATTTAGCCCAGCCGAACTCGGACCGAACTCGGGCCGAGTTCTGACCGAGTTCGGGCAGAGTTCTGCCAGAACTGTTTTGGCCAGTTTGATGGGTTTTTATAAGTGGACTTATTTTTAAAATAAAAGGATATTTTGAAAATGTTTCTTGGATAGCCTATTTGCCAGTACGTCGCAGTGTACATCGTATTCCTAGACTCAATAAATATGTAAAATACATTGAAAAAAATAGAAAAAACAATAGCCCTTTGATGACGTCTTTCTTCAAATATTTGAGCAGACTTCAAGACGCCTTTTTCACTTGACGGTGGTCGTCCAAAGAAAAATAGATCTGAAAATCTGAATACCTTTCGGGGGCTTCTCCCTCGAACCCCCATGGGGGGGCGTTGCCCCCTCGACCCCTGTCCGCTGACCGGGCAGCGGAACCCCCGATGCGAGGCCCCGGATAGATCGATAGGTGGTTCAGAGAAATCTTCTTGTATGACGCCGTCTTTGGTCCATCAATAATTCTCCATTGCATATATCTTGGTTTGATCATGTTTGATCATGCTTACAGCATGTCTACAAATACATGTTAGGCAGACAAAACAATATTACTGATACAGAACAGTAGGACAATGCTAAGTTAATGTAGCAACATGATAGTGATTACATGAATATTAGTGATGTTATTATGTTAAACTTAATTGATTAGCCATATTCAAAAACATGATATAATCATTGGGCTAACAATCTCCCCCTTTTTTATTATGGCAAATCGGTTAAGTTTAAGAAATATACGGTAGATGCATGTATCACTAATAAACACATAATACTGGAATATTGTGTGCTAACTTAAACTTATTTCTCCCCCTTTGACATGATCAAAAATAAGCTCTCCCATAATTAGAGCTAAAATGAACTCAAGCATAAGTAAAGGAGGAAAGCAAAAAATAATCATGATAAAGGATTAGGAGAACAGTGTAACGACAAGTTTAGAAAATTGCATAACTATAGTAGAAAAACTTGTCAAAAATAGTTGGTTGAACTTAAAAACATTGAAATCAATCAATACATAGTTTACCAACTAGAAATCCAAAAATGAAATTCAAAACACATTTTGTTCATCATGTTGTGTTTTGAAATAGACCAAAAAAATATCAATTTAATAGGAATCAATCATTGGTCATAAATAAATCATAAGGAATATAAATTCGCAGATCTAGTATATATATATAAAAATCAAAAAATGAGACTTTTAACAATGATCACAAATTATATGATTCATAATTTGCCCATACAAATTAGTAAATCAATTCCATAAGAGTATAATCATCGAAAAGAAATCAAAATATGTATACTAGAATCTATGCAAAATCTACACCAAAGTGCATGTATTTGAATTCAATTACCTTAGCATGATATATCTCCATCAGATAAACATGAAGGTAATGAAGACAAAATACTTGAGAAGGAGAAATTCAGTCGACTTGAATGCTCCCTCCGTAAAGTATGATCAGTCTAAATATCGATAATCATCAGCTTTGAGTTAAAATCTCAATAAGAAATGCCAAATCAGTTTAAACTCAAAAGGATTATCAATAAATTAAATTATTTTGGCAGGACAAATTTTAGAAACTCAAAAATGAGAGAATTAAAAATAAATATTAAAATCATATATTCTCTCATAAACTCAATACAAATCCAAATATCATGACTAACTCAACAAGATATTTAAATAAGAGAATATATGTCCATGATAAACTTGGTATACCACATATTAAGGGCATAAAAGAATTGAAACAATTAATTTGCTCCCCCTTAAAATATGTGTATCTAGTTCCAGAGTAATTTATAAGCATAAGATAGATAAATAATCAGAAGATCTAAGGAATATCTAAGATATATATCTTTTTTTCCTTTGATTAAATGCATATAAAGTTCCAAACTTAAAACAAATATCATCTTTTAGGCAAGAAAAAGAAATATCTAACAAAGAAACGCTAAAAGATGAAGAAAATATGTCTTTAATAAAAATATATAAAACAAATTATTTCATGTAAGTAAAATATTTTTGAAAGCTGTCTTTAATATAAAAAAAATATTCGAATGAGTCTGTTTGGTCCTCAGACTCAAAGCTGGCGATTTGAATTCATAAATCATAAATAAACCCATTTTGAAAACATAACTAGATAAATGCCAAAAGAAAAATGTATTCTAGATATATGGCATGTCAAGGGGCTAATTGACTTGAAAAAATTAACTACTCCACCTTTACATGGTTATATCCAAAAATAATAGTATAGGTAAAATTTAAAACTTTCAGAGGCATGTTTTCAGAAGTAGAAAACTAATTCAAAAATATTAGGTCTTCTTATCAAAGTTCATTTCTTTTAAAGCCTTAGCACGGTGTCCACCTGACAACCGTAAGGTTAAAGAAAAGAAACGCTTTAAGAGAGGGATTCAATTATGCTTGACTTCTCCCCGCAAAGAATTACTGCTATAGGCAGTTAGTAACTTGAATAAGAAGAGAATAATAAAGCTTAAAATCATGAATATTACGCAAGCTAAAGATGAAATCACAAGACCATAATATTCAATGAGTAGTCACAAGATCATCAAATACGAATATCAAATAGTATGACAGAAAAATAAATATAACAAAAGATGACAGGCATTAACCTATGAAGATCAATATATGTTACCTTTTGTAAAATTAAATTATTAAATAATATTATCCATCAAATCTAAAATTCAAAATCCACCAGATAACAATTACAAGTAGATCTCAATAAATCTTTAGTTTATAAAGCGTTGATCAATCTTGGATTAGCTGTAGGGGTACTATCCCAGCTAACGGAGGTTCACCGGGGAACACTTAAGTACCGTTTCGCTTTAGTCGTAGCCGTGGTGACAGACAGACCCTTTGTAGGCTTGTACCCAAAACAAATATCTTCTTTAATAATTGAGAATTTAAGAAAAATTAGTACAATATGAAATAAATTATATTCTATGGACTTAAAAGAAATCTTAGAACAATGTAGCGTACGGTATAAGATGTATCAATTACATTTATCCATATGTGCTACAAAATTATTGGGTAACAATAAAATATAGAATATTTGTAAATCAAAATATAGGACCTAGATACGCTGATGTATTCTGGAACCTAGGGGACTGGGTTCAGTACCTTAGATCCAGAACTAGACGATAGTTGCAAGTGGACCTTTATAAATCTTAAGCCTATGAAGTATTGTTCGCTTTGGATTAGCTGTAGGGGCCGGCTCCCAGCTAGCGGTAGTTCGAAGACTAGTACACCATGTCTCTTCAGGCTATTTACACTTGTATGACAGAATGACCCTTTCGGCTTGTTCCGAAAGTGATTTCTACTCTTAAGAACTTAGATTCAAAGGAATATATGCAGTATCATCGAACATCGTCAAAATCCAGAATCCCTAAAAGTAAATACCCAAGGAATGGTTTATTAAGATCAAGATATTAAAAAATATTTCAATAAGAGTCATGTATCTAAAATGTCAACCAAAAAGCCAAGAAAAATAGGTTTTGAGGAAGAAGTTGATAAAGATAAGAACATAAATTTGTTCAAAGTAATCAATAGCTAAAGTATGAGATAAGCACAAGTTTGAAACTACTTTTTTAAAATAATATAGAAGTTGAACTTAACTCATATATTAGACAAGATGTAACTGATTCATAAGAAGTTAATCAAAATAAAATATGAGAATAAATAGTGAATATATTATGCAAGCACAAGGTTAACATAAAATTATATATATACTTTTCAAGTAAATAGAAGACTTGTGCTAAACATACATACTCACAAAATACTGATCAAAGTAAATACGACATGTTTAAGACAAATTGATAAGAAGTGACCATTAAAAATATTAAATAGAGAGAGTCAAAAAAATATTAACTAAAAAAAATAAGCTCCTATCCTTGCTTCAAGAATAAAGAATAAAGGGCATACATAGACAAATGTGTCACACTAATAGAAAGTGAGTAAAAGACTATTTAGTGTGAACTAAACATTTAAGCTAAACAGCTAGTCATGTTAGGATTATGTCTTACATTAAACAATAAATAATTAGAAGATGTCAATGAAAGCTAACAGCATTAATAACAACATGCTAGATTTTATAAACTATTTAGGAAGCACGTTACCGAAGTGGTTATAGTAACCACACTTGTGTTGGTGCAATTGCTTGGAAGATGATCTTTGTACCTTTGCAATCACCAACACGCTCTACGGTTCTAAGGTTCAGCATAAGTAGCTCCACCTAAAATATTAGGTAAAGACTTTGGTATCTAATACTTGGATCCACATTTTTTAGCTTTGGGAACCCATTTGCACAAGTTCATATCAACTAGCTTTCTAATCTGACAACGATTAGAAACGTGTCCATTCAAACCGTAATAATGACAAAATGTATTAATATTAGTGCTATGTGCAGCAGTATGAGAACGTGCAGTGGTGTGATATGATCTTCGTGGATACTTGTAATAGAAAGCATGGTTGTGTGAAGCTTTAGCTTTGCTTGCTTCCTTTCTAGATGATCTGTCGTGTGTGACTTTGTGATGTGCTAAGTGTCTTGTGTTAGACTGAGTCATAGGTTGTACTATCTGCTTTATCAGTCTAATCTCTAACTTTTTAGAGTTAGCACAGATCTCATCATATTTAGCATTAAGAGCATCAATTCTACATGAAGTAATAGAATACTTCTTCTTTTCTGATTCTAGTTCCTCCAGAAGTTTAGCATTTTCTTAAGTACTTTTCTCAATGCAATCAAGTGCCATATGCAATCTAAACTCAAGTGTGAAAATCTCAGTAAAATTATCAGAAGTAGAAGTATTTCTTGCATCATTCAATAAGCAAGTAAGCTTCTCATTGTCACGCTTATAGGATAGAATATCCTTTCTAGCTTTCTTATACTTATCTAATACTTTCTTGTGTTCTTCTAATAGATCACTGAAAGCATCAGATAACTCATCATAAGAAAATTCATTCTCTTCAAGAAGGGAATTATTCTATACCTCGTTAGATAATATCATTGAGCATAAATTTGTAGCTTTATGAGGTCTCTCTTCTTCTTCTTCTTCTTCTTCTTCTTCTTCTTCTTCTTCTTCTTCAGAATCTCTTGCTTCGCTTTCACACCATATGCTTGTGCTAATGTACTTGTGAGATGATGATCTTCCTTTTTTGATCGTTCGTAGTGACTCTCCATTCTAGCAGTAGTATAATCTTCTTGGATGTGGTCTATCTTCTTGCAGTTGTCACATACAAGCTCTTCTTCGTATAAGGGATTATGTTGTACGTTAAATCCCAATTCTATTATGCACATATTTGCATTATTATGAAGACTATCCTTCTCTATGGAGTTGCTAGCTTTTCTTCCATACCTGCACTCATAAGTAGCTTCAAAAACTTTCTAAATTTTATGAGATGTTGTGCAAGTAGTAATAAGATTGAATACATTTGTGTCTACAACACAATAAAATATATGCATACCTTTTGCATCAAGGCTAGCTAACTTCTTCTCTTCCTCCGTGTAACTATAATAAGGCTTATTGATTATAGAGGATGTGAGAATAGAAGTGATAGTAGGCTTTTTGTAGCCATTGACAACAATTGACCATAAGTCAAAATCTAGAGACTTCAGGTAGAAGCTCATCCGAATTTTCCATTATGTGTAAATTGTACCGTCAAATAGTAGGAGTCTATTTGTGGATTGCTCTTCATTTGTGAAGTACATACTTGCCATATATGATATAGTGATCTATGTAACAACAATTGTATAATAATAATATTACCTTGCTTACCTGTATAACCTGCTCTGATAATGTGAATCTGCTCTATTGGTGTTAAGCCAAATAATAGAGTCCTTACTCGGATACCAATTTTAGGAGCAATTGGTATGAGTAATAATATCTCTATAAGGAGCACCTGTTCTGATACCAATTGTAGGAGCAATTGGTATGACGAAAAATATCTATATAACGAGAACCAGCTCTGATACCAATTGTAGGACCGTTGAGCACCTCTCGAGGGGGGTGAATAGAGGGTGTGCATGTGCAGCAAAAATAATTACCAGTTAAAAATTATTGGCTTAATTGCACTTTGCTACCCTCAACTATTCCGCCTTTTCAACTTGATACCATAAACTTTTTTTCGTAACAAATTGGTACCTCAACTATTATTTTTTTTCAACTTGATACCTAATTTTTCAAAAATTCCGAAAATGTCCTTCCCTCTTCCTTCCCTCCACCCCCTTCCCCACTCCGGCCACCCCCCCTGCTAGCTCTGGCCGCCCCACCCCCCCTGCTAGCTCCGCCCCCCCCCCCCGCCCCCCACCCCCCCTGCTACCTTCGGCCACCCCCTGTCCCGCCTCCCGCCCCGCCCTCCCTTCCCAGCCCCCCTCCTCCCGTGCTGCCGCGGCCTAGGGGAGAGGCGGGGGCGGGCAGGCGGCCGGAGTGAGCAGGGGGGGTGGGGGACGGGGGGGGGGCGGAGCTAGCAGGGGGGGCGGCCGGAGTGAGCAGGGGGGGCGGCCGGAGCGTACAAGGGGGAGGGTTAGGGGTAGGGGTAGGGGTATTTTAGTCCAAAATAACATCTGGGTACGAAATTGTTACAAAAAATAGTTTAGGGTACAAAGTTGAAAAATGGTAATAGTTGAGGGTAGCAAAGTGCAATTAAGCCAAAATTATAAAGCAGTTATATATTATAGCAGATAAAAGAGGTAAATAAAATGTGGTAAAGTAAGAGTCAAGAATTTAAACTCAGTGACACAGCGATATATACTGGTTTCCCTCTAAGAGGACTAGTCCAGTCGCGAGTACTCTTGCTCGCTATTAATCCACTATGGCAAATCATCACAAGTTTTCATCCGAAGTTCTTGTAACTTCTACAACGCGAGTTTTGATCCGAAGTACTCGACCAACTTCAATTATGAAGTATCTATCTTCAATCAAGCCTCTGATTACAATTACTCTGAAACTTCTAGACCATACCGCACTAGCAAATCGACTAGAGGATTGTAACTGGCTTAGGATTTAAAAATGAATAGCTCAGAACACTTTGGAAGAAGTAGTAGGCTTATGGAGAAGAGATATAAAAGTGAATTGGTGTATTGAAATGATCGAAATCCTTCTCTATTTATAGTGTCTTTGTTGACCGAATTCAGGCAGAGTAAAGACAGAGTTCGGAAGCTAAGATTTCGCATACGAACGTTGTAGGAAAATTTTGTGGGAATTATATTTTGAATTTACCCTGGCCGAAAATCGGCCCTAACTCGGGCCGAGTTCTGACCGAGTTCGGGCAAAGTTCTGCTAGAACTATTTTGGCCAGTTTGATAGGTTTTTGTAAGTGGACTTGTATCACGACCTGCACCCACTTTTCGAGTGCGAGCTTGTGAGCAAGCCAGCTACGTATCGAGCGGACTCCAGCCCGACTCGAATACGTAAACGCTGTCAAGGCTATGGTATACTACCAAATCATGGCATTGTAATCTATATCTCAATCCACAGTAAGAATATGGAACCTGAATGAACAATTATAGGTCATGGTCTGCAGCCTATTATCATATTATTCGATTAGACTCCAGGAATGATATGAGTCTATAAAATAAGCAGAATATATCATGGTATGGAATATAACGCACGAGAGGATAATAAAAAATATCACAAGCAAATACCTGTATCATTTATCGTAATCCTCTACCATCCTGTTCTGCTAACTATCTCCATGCAGTCGCTAAACCTGAAGAGATCATCAGGTCCTCAGAGGACATAGTAAGATACATATAAACATGCCTATCTAGCAGTTTAATCATGCATGATAATATATAAACATGATATAACAAGGAACGACACTTAACTTGGCAAGAGACTACGACCAAACTACTAACAAGTGACTAACGACAAGTGGCTACTGACAGGTAACCTTGAACACGAACACTAGAATAATTATACGTAACTGAACTGCTGGATGAACAAGCGAACACGATATCAATGGAATACCAAACCCTCGCCCCGAGTGTACTCGCAGGTTTGAACAAATCACTAACCCTCATCCCGAGTGTGGACTCTCTAGTTAGTACTAACCCTTGTCCCGAGCGTGGGCTCTCTGGTCAGTTCACGGCAAGGCACCCTCGCCCCGAGTGTGGACTCTCTGGTGCAAGTATAACATCCTCGTCCCGAGTGTGGACTCTCTGATGTAAACACCCTCGTCCCGAGTGGACTCTCTTGTGCAAGTCAAGTCAACACCCTCGTCCCGAGTGTGGACTCTCTGGTGCAAATAATTGACATCCTCGTCCCGAGTGTGGACTCACGGATGTAAACCGATCAAGGCAAACATCCTCGTCCTGAGTGGACTCTCTGGTGCCAAGGAAACAATAACAAGGATTTAGCAGTTCAATTACACGTACTCGTTCTATGACACGAATCAAGCAAGGTACTGGTGAGACAAGGTATGACTCAGACAAGACACAGTCAAGTCCAGTATAACTACACTGTCAAGTCAAGCATGACCATAAACTGGTGAACACGGTATGTAGAAACTGGATAAAGCAGGTAGACAAAAAAGCTAATAAATCATGTAAAATCTACAACAAATATATTATCTATGATAATACACTAATAACATGAAAACTATAAACATAAAATTAAACTGTAGAGGGAGGCAAGGTATCTTGCCTGGGGGTTGCACGAAGATCCAACAGAATATAGTCAACTACTAAGCCATAAAGTCCAAATCATCACCACGATCTCCAAAAGCTGAAATAAACATTGCCAATATTCTCAGAATAGTCAAATTAGCTAGGATTGCCTGTCCTTAAGTCCAATTTTGGATATAGGGGCAAAACGGTAATTTTGGACAAAAATGGTGTCCTTCGTTGGACCCTCTTTGCACCAGAAAATATGCTAGGGTCAATGGTCCCTCTAAGTCATCAAACTATATGTCTACAGATTTGTTTTGATGATACGAACCCAAGGTATGTCCATTTTTGGATTCCGGTGGGCCGTATACAAAATCGCCCGTTAAATCGGATCGTGGGGCCCGCGAAATGGCGACCCAATCGACTGTCTCAGAATCGAACCAAACTTGGCATACAAGACCTAAAAAACGATACGGTCCTGTTGGCGCAAGTTTCGTCTTGATCTGACGAACGTGCATAAATTAATTGAAAAATTTGCACAGAGGCTGATACAGTAAATTTCGGCGGATACACGTCAAATTCGTTGTGCACACGCGACCAATTTAAATTTCGTCAAATTCCACACGTCCACGAAGCTGTTACGCACCTTTCAATGCTTTCGGTTTGCTACCACGTCACCCGGATTGGCGGAACACACGTCGTATCGAAGAATTTTATTATTTTTAAAACAGGTTTTTCATGAACTTTGGGATCCGATTTTTCGGCGCGTAGTCGATGAAATCAACTTCTGCGAATTGGGTTGTGGAGCCCTAGATGTTGTCTAAAAGTGTGTTCAAATAGAATTTCTAATAAGTCAATGGGTTGGCAGGAATTTGCCTTCCAACTTAGGGTTTTGGGTTTCGATTTCTGTTCAATTTTGAACAGTTTTCTTGCCAACTTCGAATCGATCTCCCGGGCATCTTACTGCAATACAATTAATTCTATCTAAAGGGGTTTGAAGGCGTTAGGGTTGTGGTCGTACCTAATGAATCGGTTCAGAAAATGATGGACTGAGGCGACCGGGATATCGCGACAAAGTAGGTCATTTACCGCTCATTACTTCTGCTGCTGCTGTCTTCCGCACGCGCGCGCACGACTTTTTCGGCCGGCGGCGGTGGCCCAGGGTGGCGTTGCGGTAGAGCGTGGATGCCTGGAGGTCGGGGTGGGGTTGCAGCGAGTTGTCGCTTAAGGTTTTTGCGTTCTCTTTCCTCCCGATCTCTCTCTCGTCGATATTTATATACGTGGTTGAATAACCGAGCGGTGCTCTCGGTCTGGGGGAAAGCTGGGGCTCGGCCTGGTTCGTGTGTTGCTGCTGGATTGCCTGACATGGCTTTGGGCCAGCCTAGAATGGCTCGGGTGGGCTGGGATTTTGCTGCTGTGAGATGGTTGGGTTTTTGCTTATCGGGTTGGGCCCGATCACCTGTTGTTGGGTTCAGTATGGGGGTTGCTCGGCTGAGCTAGTTTGGGGGAGTTAATTAGTACAATTCTTTTATTAATATATATATATATATATATATATATATATATATAACAATATATATATATATATATATATATATATATATATATATATATATATATATATATATATATATAGTATAATCATAGGTACTTGCATTTACTTTTATGGTTCTCAAGGCCTAGCAAAATTATATATATATATATATATATATATATATATATATATATATATATATATATATATATATAGTCAACAAAAAAATATATATATATATAGTCAACAATTGCAATTAATACCTCATCTGGGCTCCAGGCCAATAAAGAATACCTATACCAATAGATATAAATAAATTCAAGTACGGAATATAGGCCATATATAATTATATTACGTAAGATCATATGACTCAAAACATTTATATTTATATACATATACAAAAAGCCTGATTTTCATATACTATGAATATATTTCTATATATATACACATGTATATATAATCTAGATAAATCCCAAAATCCAACATATTTGTTAAGGAAATTATTTACTATATTATCGATAAAACATTATTTAGTATTAAAAACTTGTAATATATATATATATATATATATATATATATATATATATATATATATATACACATCCAAAAAAAAAAATATATATATATATATATATATATATATATATATATATACACATCCACCTTATGTGAAATCGGCTACCAGGTCACTAAATTAAAATACTACTACTCAATATATGTCTACAAGGACGTCTTGGGATGTACTACATGACTAACTGGGCTTGGGCTTAGTTTGGGTCCAGTCTGGGCCAATTTGGTACAACCGGGTCACTTAGACGTCAAATAATATTAATAATAAATAATTAAACTATTATAATGTTCATGTCACAACTTGGCCTGGTTTTCCTAATTAGGACGTCCTATGGCTCGGCCTTCCCTACCGGGGCTAATACACTAGTTAAAGCACGCCATTGCACTATCCGTGCCATGATTCTTGGTCATCTTGTACTCCAAATCCTAACCATGGCTAAGGTCATCTATCATAATAATTAATCAAGTAATTATTTATAAAAAAATCTAAAAATCACCATTTAAATCAAATAGATAATTAAAAAAATATTTTAAAACTTTCCGGGAAGGGGAGCTACAAATCTACCCACCTTAAAATAATTTCGTCCTCGAAATTCTAATTCATGACTATCCCTTAAAATTCAAAGTCTACTATTACCTTAATCTCCTCAAATTTAATCTCTCAACGTATTTTATAACCTTCTTTAGTCATTTTATCACTCCGAATACTTGAGGACCTCTACCTACCTTTGGTCACACTACTCCTCAAAACACGGTCACTAAAATCTTATGATTTTTTAACTACTTGCTAACAATCCTTCCAACAGATATCTAGGGCATATGGCATCTATAATCCCTCATATCTAAAAACAACCAAATATTCAATAGTCAAGCAATATTATACTATAATTTAAGAATTTCTGATAGATTCTAGACAGCACGATCGTTCATCACCCCGAAATAGAAGGAGACGAAAATCAATGGTTTGGAAGGCAAGGAAGAATAATTGAGAACAAATATAAAATTTCAAGGACGTAGAGATATTTCTAGGAGAATTTCTAAGGCAAAGTGGATTGAGATTTCTAAAGGTTTAGTCAGATGCGCAGGCTCGTATCAGTACAGTTACGTAACCGATACGATATGCTCTGACCTGCGTGGGCTACCAAAAAAACCTTATCACGACCCGCACCTACTTTTCGGGTGCGACTCGTGAGCAATCGAGCGGACTCCATCCCAACTCGAATACGTAAACGATGTCAAGGCTATGGTATACTACTAAATCATGGCATTGCAATCTATATCTCAATCCACAATAAGAATATAAAACCTGAATGAACAATTATGGGTCATGGTCTGCATCCCATTATCATATTGTCCGATTAGACTCCAGGAATGATACGAGTCTATAAAATAAGCAGAATATATCATGGTACAAAATATAACGTATGAGAAGATAATAAAGAAATATCACAAGCAAATACCTGTATCATGCATCACAATCCTCTAACATCCCGCTCTGCTAACTAACTCCATGCAGTCGCTAACCCTAAAGAGATCATCAGGTCCTCAGAGGACATAGCAAGATACATATAAATATGCCTATCTAGTAGTTTAATCATGTATGATAATATATAAACAGGATATAACAAGGAACGACACTTAACATAGCAAGAGACTACGACCAAACTGCTAGCAAGTGACTAACGATAAGTGGCTACTGACAGATGACCTTGAACACGAACACTAGAACAATTACACGTAACTAAACTGCTGGATGAACAAGCGAACACGATATCAATGGAATATAAAACCCTCGCCCCGAGTGGACTCGCAGGTTTGAACTAATCACTAACCCTTGTCCCGAGTGTGAACTCTCTGCTTAGTACTAACCCTTGTCCTGAGTGTGGACTCTCTGGTTGGTTCACGGCAAGGCACCCTCGTCCCGAGTGTGGACTCTCTGGTGCAAGTATAACATCCTCGTCCCGAGTGTGGACTCTCTGATGTAAATACCCTCATCCCGAGTGGACTCTCTGGTTCAAGTCAAGTCAACATCCTCATCCCGAGTGTGGACTCACGAATGTAAATAGATCAATGCAAACACCCTCGTCCCGAGTGGACTCTCTGGTGCCAAGGAAACAATAACAAGGATTTAGCAGTTCAATTACATGTACTCATTCTATGACATGACTCAAGCAAGGTACTGGTAAGATAAGGTATGACTCAGTCAAGTCCAGTATAACTACACTGTCAAGTCAAGCATGACCATAAACTGGTGAACACGGTATGTAGAAACTGGATAAAGCAAGTAGACAAGAAAGCTAATGAATCATGTAAAATCTATAACAAATATAGTATCTATGATAATACACTAATAACATGAAAACTATAAACATGAAATTAAACTGTAGAGGGAGGCAAGGCATCTTGCCTGGGGGTTGCACGCAGATCCAACAGAATATAGTCAACTTTAAGTCATAAAGTCTAAATCTTCACTACGGTCTCCAAAAGCTGAAATAAATATTGCCAACATTCTCAGAATAGTCAAATTACCTATGATTGCTTGTCCTTAAGTCCAATTTTGGACACATGAGTAAAACGGTAATTTCAGACCAAAACGATGTCCGCCATTGGACCCGCTTTGCCTCGAAAAATGTGCCAGGGTTAATGGTCTCTCTAAGTCATCAAACTACATGTCTACAAATTCGTTTTGATGATACGAACCCAACGGTATGTTCAGTTTTGAATTCTGGTGGGCCATGCACAAAATTGTCCGTTGAATCGGATCGTGGACGAAATGGCGACCCGATCAATTGTCTCAGAATCAGACAAAACTTGGCATACAGGACCAAAAAAATGATACGGTCCTGTTGGTGCAAGTTTCATCTCGATCTGACGAATGTGCACAAAGTAATTGAGAAATTCGCACAGAGGCCGATACGGTAAATTTTGGCGGATACGCATCAAATTCGTCACGCACACGCGACCAATTTAAATTCCGTCAAAGCCCACACGTCCACGAAGCCATTACGCACCTTTTGATGCTTTCGATTCGCGACTATGTCGTCCGGATTGGCAGGACGCACGTCGTATCGAATAATTTTATTGTTTTTAAAACAGGTTTTTCATGAACTTTGGGATCCGATTTCTCGGCGCATAATCAATAAAATCGACTTCTGCAAATTGGGTTATGGAGCCCTACATGTTGTCTAAAAGTGGGTTCAAATAGAATTTCTAATAAGTCAATGGGTTGGCAGGAATTCGCCTTCCAACTTAGGGTTTTGGGTTTCGATTTCTGTTCAATTTTGAACAGTTTTCTTGCCAACATCGAATCGATCTCCCGGGCATCTTACTATAATATAATTAATTTTCTCTAAAGGGGTTTGAAGGCGTTAGGGTTGTGGTCGTACCTGAAGAATCGTTTTGTAAAATGATGGACTGAGGCGACCGGGATATCGCGGCAAAGTAGGTCCTTTACCGCTCGTTACTTCTGCTGCTGTTGCTTTCGCATGCGCGCGTGCGGCCTTTCCGGCCGGCGGCGGTGGCCCAAGGCGGCGCTGCGGTGGCGCGCAGCTGCCTGGAGGTCGGGGTGGGGTTGCAGCAAGTTGTCGCTTAGGGTTTTTGCGTTCTCTTTCCTCCCGATCTCTCTCTCGTCGATATTTATATACGCGGTTGAATAACCGAGCGGTGCTCTAGGTCTGAGGGAAAGCTGGGGATCGGCCTGGTTCGTGTGTTGCTGTTGTGTTGCCTGACATTGCTTTGGGCCGGCCTAGAATGGCTCAGGTAGGCTGTGATTTTGCTGCTGTGAGATGGTTGGGTTTTTCCCTCTGATCGGGTTGGGCCTGATCACCTGCTGTTGGGTTCGTTATGGGGGCTGCTCGGCTGAGCTAGTTTGGGGGAGTTAATTAGTGCAATTCTTTTATTAATATATATATATATATATATTTTTATATATATATATATATATATATATATATATATATATAGTCAACAATTGCAATTAATACCTCATCTGGGCTCCAGGCCTATAAAGAATACCTATACCAATAAATATAAATAAATTCAAGTATAGAATATAGGCCAGATATAATTATATTTACGTAAGACCATATGACTCAAAACATTTATATTTATAGACTCAAAATGAAAGAATATTTTGAAAACGTTTCTTGGATAGCCTATTTGCCAGTTCGATACAGTGTACGTCGTATTCCTAGACTCAATAAATATGAAAAATACATTGATAAAATAGGAAAACCAATAGCCCTTTGATGACGTCTTTCTTCAAATATTTGAGCAGACTTGAAGATGCCTTTCACTTGACGGCGGTCGTCCAATGATAAACAGATCTGGAAATCTGAATACCTTTCGGAGGCTTCTCCCCCGAACCCCCATGGGGGGCGCTGCCCCCTCGACCCCTGTCCGCTGACCAGGCTGTAGAACCCCCGATGCGAGGCCCCAGATAGGTCGTTAGTGTTAGAATTGTCTTCAAAAAATCGGATTTAAATCTGCAATAAAATAAATTAAATTAAAGTTACCGGCCTCCGAGGAAGTCGTGCACGTAGCACTGCCCTAAGAGTTAGCTCGGGTCTATGTGCAGACCGTATTCGAACGCTCCTAGTGGTAAAATCTCCGCTCCACCGGAATCTCCTTGCCGCACACGACTTGGAGAGAGTGACCACGTACTTAGCTCTGCCCAGAGCAACAAGAAAGAGCACAAAGTTTTCGGGAAGAAGAATTTCGTAGAGAGTTTCGGAATGATAATTTTTTCTATATTTTTAGAAGGAGAAGAGGGACTCAATATATAGGCATTCCAAGGAGGAGAATGATGGCAGAATTAAAAAGACAATTAAGAGAAACGTTACAAAATTGATTTCCATCACATGGTTCATTGAACCTGGACGGAATTCAAAGTCGAACCGTTACAGAAATAAGTGTGTGGTAACGGTCAGAAACTTGAAAGAAAAACCAAAAAATCTTTAGGGTCTCAGCCCGAACTCCAAGTGGAAATCGAATCGGCATTCGGCGCCCGCAGATGTGGGCACGTACCCGCACCCCGTTACGCGCGCCGAACCGAACTGAGCCGAGCCGGGCCGGGCGGCGGCGGCGGCGCGCGCGTGTGGCCCATGGGGCTCCCACTCAATGGTTTAATGAAGCAAGATGGGAGGAGTGTATATATGCACATAGAAAAGCTACTGTGCAGCCGATGTGGGACTAATAACTTTGTGAAACTTTAGCTTTTGCTCAATAAAGGAGCAGCAGCTAACAATCCCCCCCCCAAAAGGTCAAGTTTTAAGATAATATAAAGAAAAAGAATAAGATAAGAGAATTTCTGGGCAGTTGTATACTATGCATAAATGAGATGGACAACAGCCTTGAATCTTACGTAGTGACTATTGTCTTTGTCTGAAGAAGAGCTTGATGGACTACGCCTTGAATCAGTCTTCTTAAACTAGACTCAGAAAATAGCACACATAGTACGCTAGAGGTACTTAGGTCTATCGGATGGCACGTTTGGTTGGCCATGCGCACTTTTACACATTCATGAGAGTTGTCTAGGATCGCCCTGTCCTATAGTCGCGGCCCTCACGACCTCTCATATAGGTAAGTCCTTAAAGGTTGGTGATAGGAATCAACCCTGCATATTATGCTTGGACTTATTAAGAGTTTAAACTCAACCTATCCATATCACAAAAGGAACACTGTCACCATAGGGATATGAATGTACACATGTACAGCCTCCTGGGCTTTTATTTTAAAGAGAATTTAATCTCAGGTCAGTGTTCCATAATAGTCACCTAGTCCAGCTTGTTTCTATCCATTGAACCGGCTTCTTGGGATCTCCAGTCAGACTCGGTTGGGTTGCCACTGCTGGTGACTATACTATGGGCTTAACCCCATCCCCCTCGATGATTCTAGGATCAATGTCCTAGACAGACCCTTCGTCAAGTGGTCTGCAAGGTTCTTTTCTGACTTTATATAGTCAAGAACCACATATTTGCCCAATAGGCTCTTTATTGACTTGAAACGCAGCTGCAGGTGCCTGTTCATCTTAGCATTCACAGAATCATGCTTTAGTAGTTCTATAACAGATTTATTATCACAGTTTATAGAAATTGCAGGAATAGGATGAACAGAAACAGGTATATGCATAATAAGATTTCTTAGCCATTCGACTTCTGTACATGTAGTATCCAAAGCTATCATTTCAGAGTCCATTGTACTTCTGGCTATGATAGTTTGTTTACATGATCCCCAGGAGATTGCAGCTCCTGCTAGGGTAAAAACATATCCAGTAGTGGATTTTACATCATGTGAATCAGTTACCCAATTTGCATCAGAGTAACCTTCTATGATATCAGGGTGTCTAGAATAATGAAGTTTCTAATCTAGAGTACCCTTAAGATATCTAAATACTCTGTCCAATGCAGTCCAATGCGACTGATTTGGGTTACTAGTATATCTACTTAGTCTCCCAATAGCAAATGCAATATCAGGTCTGGTCCTATTTGTTATGTACATAAGGGACCCAATCATTTGTGAATATCTATGTTGTTCTATAGGTAATCCTTCATTCTTCTTGAGAACAACATTACTGTCATAAGGGGTAAGGGCAGGTTTCTTGTCAAAATACTCAAACTTCCTTAGCATTTTCTCAATTGAATGTGCTAAGGATAGAGTATAGTCCTCTTTCCTTTTTGACACTTGCATTCCTAGGATCAGATTTGCCTCACCTAAGTCTTTCATATCAAACTGGTTAGATAAATAATTCTTAGTGTTATTTATCAGTTCCAATGTAGATCCTAGAATAAGGATATCATCAACATACAAGCATAAAATAACACAACTTTTATTTGTATTTTTAGAATACAAACATTTGTCATATTCATTTGGCACAAAACCAAATTCTATAATGACTTTGTCAAATTTGTTGTGCCATTGCTTGGGAGCTTGCTTTAGGCCATAAAGAGATTTTACTAATCTACAAACCTTCTTTTCTTGACCTTTAGCAATAAAACCTTCAGGTTGCTCCATATAAATCTCTTCTTCTAAATCTCCATTTAGAAATGCTGTCTTTACATCCATTTGATGGATCAGCATATCATGAATGGATGCTAAAGTTAGAAGGGTTCTAATAGAAGATATTCTAGCTACAGGAGAGTAGGTATCAAAATAATCTAATCCTTTCTTCTGGGTAAATCCTTTGGCTACTAACCTAGCCTTATATTTTTCTATGGTACCATCGGCTCTAAGTTTCTTCTTAAAGATCCACTTACAACCTATTGGTTTGCTGCCTAAAGGAAGATCTGCTAAAAACCAAGTATTGTTCTCCATGATGGAGTTATACTCATTGTTAATAGCTTCTTTCCAGAAAGGGGCATCAGGAGAGGATATGGCTTCTTCATAAGTTGAAGGATCACCTTCTATCAAAAATGTGAAGAATCCTTCTCCTAAATTCTTTTCAATCCTTTCTCTTTTACTCCTTCTAAGTTCTATGACTTGTTCAGATTGAGAATTATGCATTTGGTCATGAGAACTAGTAGACGGAGTAAGAGAAGGGTTAGAGGAAGATGAAGGGGTTCTATCTTTGAAGGGAAAAATATTCTCAAAATAAACTGCATCTCTAGCTTCAATGATTGTGTTATTAGAGATTTCATTTACTTCAGAATGGGTTACAAGAAATCTATTGACATTGCTATCTAGGGCATATCCTATGAATACAGCATCTACAGTCTTAGGTCCTATCTTCCTCTTTTTAGGTTCAGGAATTCCTACTTTAGCTAGACATCCCCAAACTTTGAGGTAATTAATCCTAGGGGTCCGACCTTTCCATAACTCATATGGTGTCTTATCATTAGTCTTACTGGGTATCCTATTAAGAATATAACAGGCTGACAATAAGGCTTCTCCCCAAAGATTATCAGGGGCACCTGAGCTGAGAAGCATGGCATTGACCATGTCTAACAGAGTGCGATTCTTCCTTTCAGCAACTCCGTTGGACTGTGGTGAATAAGGAACGGTTACCTCATGAATAATTCTATGTTCTTCACAGAAGTTAGTCATATCATTTGAGGTGTACTCTCCACCACGATCAGATCTAAGGATCTTAATCTTTCTATCTAGCTGATTCTCAGCTTCAGATTTATAGACCTTGAATCTGTCTAGAACTTCATCTTTGGTCTTAAGGAGGTAGATATAACAATACTTTGAATGATCATCTATAAAAGTAACAAAGTATTTCCTACCACCTCGGGTCAAAACCCTATTGGAATCACAAACATCACTATGGATAAGTTCTAGGAGTTCAGAATCCCTATGTACAGATTTGAAAGGTAATCTAGTATGTTTGGCTTGAACACATATCTCACATTTGTGTTCATCGTCTATAGGAGTCTTAGGAATAAGGTTTAAGTTCATCATCCTTTTGATAGATCCTAAATTCACATGACCTAGTCTACCATGCCAAACATTTGAGGATTCAACATTTGCAATAAAGGAAGAAATTGAACTTTTATTCATGGTACTTAAAATAAAAAGTCCATCTTTCACAAATCCTTTCCCCACAAACAAATCATTCTTAGAGAAAACAACTTTATTGGCCTCCATTACAATTTTGTATCCTGAGGCTACAAGGAGAGATCCACTAACAAGATTTCTCCTTACAGATGGCACATGAAGCACATCATGGAGAGGTAAAATTTTTCCTGATGTCATCTTCAGATCTATTCTTCCTCTTCCCACAACTTGTGCCGTTGAGCCATCGCCTAGAGTCACGCCTCCTCCACCTGATTCCTGATAGGTTGAAAAACAGGAGCGATCAAATGAAACGTGAATATTAGCTCCAGAATCCAACCACCAATCATCAGAATGGAAAGACAGGTTTACTACAGGTTGGAAGCTTACAGACCTAAAGGAGCTGGAAGATCCATTCAGAATCATGTTAGCCTCTGCCTTGCCTTTTCCCTTGAAGGAATTCTGGATAGGTTCTTTCTTCCTTTGGAAGCAATTGATGGCTGTATGGTTGGTTCTACCACACACAAAACAAAATCTTCTTTGATCCTGAGTCTGACCAAAGGTTCTAGGTTTTTGGGGTTGAGGGTTTTGATGGTGATGGTTTTTGGGAGGAGGTTGAAAACTCTGCTTCTTTTTGAAGGAGGTTTTCTGGGATTTGAGATGGTTGTTTGACTTAGGTTTTTCATGGCTTTCTATAAGGTTTACCTTAGCTGTGGCATTTGACCTAGCTTTGGTCTTGGACCTATATTTCTCTTCTGTTCTAATTCTCTGTAGAGCTTGAGAATATGTAATAGATCCTTGTAGATGTAGCAGGTCTTTTGCCACTTTAGACCAGGAAGGGGAAAGTTTATCTATCAAGCACCCTATTTTGTGCTCAGTAGAAAAAACGGTTCCCTTGGCTTGAAGCTGCCTAAGGTGTTCTTGGAATTCATGGATTTGGTCATTGATAGATTTGTTATCTACCATGACATATTGGTTGAATGTGGTAGAATTGAATCTGTCAATTCCAGCATCATCACAACCATACTCATCTTCCAAAGCATCCCAGAGTTCTTTAGCGCTTTTATACTCAAAAAATATGTCGTAGAGTGACTCCGACATAGCGCTTAAGATTCTGTGGAAGCAGTGGTAGTCAATTTCCTTAGGGGTCTTAGGCTTGGTAGAAGAGGAGGACTTAGAAACCCCTACGTCAGACTCAGTCTCATCAGAATCATTTGAGATGGACGTGGACCCATCGATGGCTGAAATCAGGCCTAAAGTGGTAAGCCAAAATTTCATCTGGCTCTGCCACCTCTTGAAGTAGGTACCATTGAATTTCGCAGGCTTTGCAGAAAAAGTCTCTTCCTTAGAAGTCATGATTTCTAAAGTCTGAAAAAATTATATTTACTCAATAAGATGGTTTTGAGCTAGAATTAACAATTAAAATGATTTTAGTAGTAGACCTTTAAAATTTTAGTTTTTCAAGTTTTGATAAGGTTGGGTTAGCTGTAGGGGCCGGATCCCAGCAAGCGGAGGTTCACTAGGAACTCTTAAGTACCGGTCGCTTAGACGAATTTTCGCCTTGTTGACAGAAGGGCCCTTTCGGCTTGTTCCCAAACAAATCTTAACTTTAGAACTCTAAAATTAAAGGAATTTTTCTAAATCAATTAATTGTTTGATTTAGCCTAAATTGATATTTATTGAGTAAAAAGGAACTAGTATTGACAAAATGAAGTAACACAATAATGTTTATCTAAGGTGTCAATCTAGGAAGTGATAATTGATCTATGAAAAAATAATTGGTAATTGCAGTCTTAGTTATATGTAATAACAAATAATATGATACCAATATGAAATAAATCACGATAGCAAATAATTGTTGTAATAAAATTTGATAGTAAATAATTAATTTGTTAACAGAAAACTTGTATGAAGGACAAGTATTGACAAAACTTGTTTGTATGGACAGAATTTTAATGAAAAAAACTAAAATAAAAAGCTTGTTTGTATGGAGAAAGAAGTAACAAACAAAAGTGTTGTATACTACACAGAAGCTTATACCAAACAGAAGCTTATAGAAAAGTTTTGTATACTAAACATTAGCTTATACTAACAAATGTTTGTATACTAAACAGAAGCTTATAAAAACAAACGTTTTGTATACTAAACCGAAACTTATACAAAGCAGTAAGAAACAAAAGCTTTGTATAGTAAACAGTGACAAAATTTATTATTATTATTATTATATTTTATTTATTTTTCATATAAGCAATTGTTAACAGAAGTTTGTATATTAGAACAAATATTTTTTTTTTCTTTCTCTTAACAGAGCAATTGTTCAAATAGAATAAATTAGTGTATAAGAAAGCAAATATTTTCTAACAGAGGAAATTTTGCTAACAGAACAGATTAGTTCTCTTTTTGTATATGAGAGAAATTTGTTTGCTAACAGGAAACAAAGATTATTTTCGTACAGAAAAATGAAAAAGAACAAAGAAAATATTTTGTGAAAATAGCTAACTCTTAGATTGTTAGAATTGTCTTCAAAAAATCGGATTTAAATCTGCAATAAAATAAATTAAATTAAAGTTACCGGCCTCCGAGGAAGTCGTGCACGTAGCACTGCCCTAAGAGTTAGCTCGGGTCTATGTGCAGACCGTATCCGAACGCTCCTAGTGGTAAAATCCCCGCTCCACCGGAATCTCCTTGCCGCACACGACTTGGAGAGAGTGACCACGTACTTAGCTCTGCCCAGAGCAACAAGAAAGAGCACAAAGTTTTCGGGAAGAAGAATTTCGTAGAGAGTTTCGGAATGATAATTTTTTCTATATTTTTAGAAGGAGAAGAGGGACTCAATATATAGGCATTCCGAGGAGGAGAATGATGGCAGAATTAAAAAGACAATTAAGAGAAACGTTACAAAATTGATTTCCATCACATGGTTCATTGAACCTGGACGGAATTCAAAGTCGAACCGTTACAGAAATAAGTGTGTGGTAACGGTCAGAAACTTGAAAGAAAAACCAAAAAAATCTTTAGGGTCTCAGCCCGAACTCCAAGTGGAAATCGAATCGGCATTCGGCGCCCGCAGATGTGGGCACGTACCCGCACCCCGTTACGCGCGCCGAACCGAACCGAGCCGAGCCGGGCCGGGCGGCGGCGGCGGCGCGCGCGTGTGGCCCATGGGGCTCCCACTCAATGGTTTAATGAAGCAAGATGGGAGGAGTGTATATATGCACATAGAAAAGCTACTGTGCAGCCGATGTGGGACTAATAACTTTGTGAAACTTTAGCTTTTGCTCAATAAAGGAGCAGCAGCTAACAGTTAGGCGGTTCAGAGAAATCTTCTTGTATGACGTCGTCTTTGGCCCATCAATAATTCTCCATTGTATATGTCCTGGTTTGATCATGTTTGATCATGCTTACAGCATGTCTACAAATACATGTTAGTCAAACAAAACAATATGACTGATACAGAACATTAGGACAATGCTAAGTTAAAGTAGCAACATGATAGTGATTACATGAATATTAGTGGTGTTATTATGTTAAACTTAATTGATTAGCCATATTCAAAAACATAATATAATCATTGGGCTAACAATTGTCTACCCATTGGCAACCCTCATATGAATACTTGTATGCATTCCTGCTTGAATGCATAACCCACCTAGCTCAGGTCTGATACTTTCCTAACTATCCTCCCACCTGTGCTTCTGCTTTTATTCCAGTTGCTACCTATAGTACACAGGTTGCTCATCACCTGTTGGTCGAAAGGGTACACACAACTTCCTACACAGTCAAGTTAATTGCTCTCCTTGCCATCAGCAGGGCATTACCTATACTAGCTATAGTCTAAACAAAACTCTGTTCGCAATTAATTGCACATTAATGGAACCTTTTGAACATAGCACAGTCTTCCTAATTGTTACCCCGTGCCTCTTGAACATCGAATATTTGGATACTTATCTGTATTCGATGTCCTATTTCCTAGAGGTAACTATTCTCTGATACATTGGGTTCAAATACCATATTCCTATTACTGCATTTTGGTACTTCCTACTGCCATTCTAAATTCCAACTAACTAATACTTCTATACTCGACTGAACCAAAAAAACCCTTTCTTATTTGCTAAGCTGCCTTATATAGATTTGGATACCTTATGCAGTCAACACCAAGTTGGGGCTAATGTATTTCATTCGAATGTCTTCTAATACGTTTTAACCTACAATACCCCACACTCTAATTCTTCCATCTTAGTGTTTTCTGATACACCCATGCCCCTCCTTGTTCGACATTCCAACCAGGTCTGATACCTTCTTACCCTCTCAAACTCTGATATCTACTTGTGAGCAGTACCTAGGAGATCCAATGTAGAACAGACACCCCATGGGATACGAGCTCCCTATCATGCAGGGAACCACACTTTTTTACTGACTGATACTTATTAACCAAGGTGTCATATGCTATAGTCATATGTTCATTGTAGGTTACGCATTTGCAACTGGTACAATAGTATATTTCTGGGTCAGTCTACTTATATGACCAATGGCCACCCAGGACACACCTACTCAAAGACAGGACCCAGATTCCCTTCTATTACAACTACCTTTGTTCTAAGACTGATTATCTATCTATGTTACTGAACCTTTGTTAACTGATACTCGCGTACCTCCCTATACATATGCCTGCATACCCCAATCTATTCATGTTACTATTACATGAATCAAGGTGAAAAATATATATGATACATCTAGATATTAATTGTTAGGCCTACGACAGTAACCCCCATGATTCATAGGCATTTTGCTGGTTTTGTGAGGTTCAGTAGGACAGTAGGCTAATCACATAGCATGGCTTAGGGCTAGAGGGTACCCTTGCACAGGTTACTAAGCGTGTAGATAACCCCTCCTACATGGTTTCAAATACAAGCCCCCTCCTTTTTGACTTGAATACTGCTATATGAGTACATATAGCCACAGAAACTCCTATCTTATCTGTACATATATCTTTGGGTTCGACAGAAACTCTATAACAAATACAAAGTCAAATCAATATCCCCTACATGCAGATACATTACCCTTGTTTCCGATACTCATCCAAACCCCATCTGATATGCCCTCATGCTTCCTGGACACCTTCATATTAGCATGCAAATGTGATACGCCGATGTATAGGCTGCAAGTGTACCTCCATCGATGCTGCGCATACATATGCACATTGATACAAATAGGAATCAAAGTAACAGGGACCCCCTTCCTATTAAACCCTACCTAGGCATAGTTTCGAATACTTAAAGCATAAAATCAGGAACTGGAATTCAGAGGACAGGGTTGTGTACCTATTAAGTTGATTGTCGTGCTCGATTGATCCTTCGACTTCTCCTTGGTTGTATTGATGACAAGAAGTAGGAAGACTCGGAGTTATAGGGCTTTTGATGATAAAGGAAGAGATCGCTTGATTAACCTCTCCTTAGAATATATATACATCTTATAGATAACTCTCGAGTTCGAAAGGGATTGGATGAATCCCGATTTGAATTCCAACTGAATTCAACACAGATGAGGTCCAAGTAATCGGCCAAAGGTGAGAATTAGATAGAGGGAAAATTTGAATTAATAAATCGAACTAGGATTGATCTTGATCAGATTGGAGGATTGGAGAAAAATCCTCTCCGAGTCTGTTCGAATCAGAGCTTATTAAGGGGTCAGCTGTTTTAGTAAAAATTTGAATCTGAAAATCTTCTATCAAGCCCCTGTAACAATTTGATTTTATAACCCATCTTCTAATGCTAAGCCTATAACCCCTCTAAAAATTTGAATCTGAAAATCTTCTATCAAGCCCCTCTAATAATTTGATTTTATAACCCATCTTCTAATGCTAACCCTATATATATATATATATATATATAAAATATATATATATATATATATATATATATATATATATATATTTTTTTATATATATATATATATATATATATATATATATATATATATAATATATATATATAATAGAATATATATATATATATATATATATATACCCTATAATAAACCTCTAGATATAAAATATATTAGTTTAAAATATCTACAATGTCCAAAATCAGTATCTTGGGTCAAATAATGTATATAAAAAAATTTACCTTAAAAAATTCAGGACGGGGGTTTACATCCTACCCACCTTAAGAATAATTTCGTCCTCGAAATTTAACAAGCTATGATCTACTAGAAAAGATAGTCTAAACTTTTGCTATTAGAATATTTCAAGTACTTACAAGCCAATATTTAATATAGGACTTCAATAATATCACTACTATAACTTACTAGGAATTACCGTCAGCTCCTCCATGTGGCGTTGTCGTATCCTCCATGATCATGGCAAAAGCTTGTCCTCCTTGTACGTTTGGTAGTGGTGGGGCACTCGCGTTTCTCTTCGGACAATCTCGAGATAAGTGCTGGTTGGATCCACAAGTCCAACACAACCCTAATTTGCTGTGATAATTTTCTTGAGTGTGGCATTTCTTTAAACAATACTGGCAGGTGGGAACATCTTGGACTTGATATGGAGCTGCTCGTGGCGGCTGATGATACTGCTGTGCTGAGGCCTTCCTTGGAACATTGGGACGTTTTGCTGATCCCAATTGGCCGCTACCTCCTCCGTATGCATCTCAATTTCTCTTCGGCATGCGGCTCAGCTCTTCCTCTACTGCTTGTGCGACCTTCAAGATCTCCTCGTAGGTGGTGGCTCGACAGGTGGTGACGGCTAGGTGAATCTCATGAGATAATTCCTTCCTGAATCGTCGGACCTTGTTGTCACGACCCGATCCCAACTATTTGGGTCTAGTCAGATCATGCCCAGCCTGCACCGTTGATGAGACGGCGGCAGTAAGCTGTTCAGTAGCAGGCAACCATACAACAACACAGATGCATTTGTCACAACCATTATTCGGAATTGAAATTCTGTTAAATAAAATATTCAGAATACATCTGGAAATGAAAATGCAGAAAACAAACTACAACTCCAAATAAAGAAAAAAATGCTGGAAAGGAAATCTATCTAGATATCTGGTTCTGTCGCCTCAGGATCAGCGTCCTCCGGAGACGGCTCCGGTACAGTCACAGGGTAGAGAACCGGGTCATAATAGCTATTATAGTATAGCTCGTCATCCTCAGTGTTACCTAAAATGTTGTCTCCAGTCAGGAGGGAGCAAAGTACAATTCATGCTAATTTTAAACAGTTAAATAAGAAATAGAATCATGCAGTTCTAAACAGTTTTAAAACAGGTTTGTTACAGTAGAAATCAGTGATTTGAATAGGTAATGACATATGACCGGCTTGGGTTTGTTACAGTAATGGATAAGGGGTTTTGTTACAGTATGGTCATAATCATTACACTATTCTCCAGTCCCCGATAGTTACAGTACCCAGTGTGAGACTCGTGTTTAAATCGTGGTTTAGACATGCATTGAAACGATTAAATAAATAACTGTAAACTAACACAAACTATACTTGCCTTGTATTAAGTTTGACTGGAAAGACAGGTTGACACCGAAGAGGAACGTCAGGTACGACTTCGAGTTCCTACAGTTGAGAACTCGATTTAGAATCCTGAATAACCAGACTAAGTGTGCTAGTTGCAATCTCTAGTAGTCATGTCCTAGTCAGGTTTTATGTTGTATTAATCTACAGCTAACGGTTACGTTGCAACTACGTGCGTTGATTAAGCCGGTTAATTGGATTATTTGGAAATACACGAGAATCAATTACAATTTGGAAAACTTTGTGTTTTGTAATATATTTATAAAAATATAATTTCTTTTAGTGATAAACCGTGAACTAGTTATTTAATAATATTCTATTCATTTTAATTAAATTCGTAACTAATCAGTAATTCGCGCTCTAATTTACGATTACGCGACTAATCAAAACCACCCAAATCACATCCACCAGAAAAGAAAAATAAAATAAAACTATGCTACACAAAACATTGGCACAGCTAATGGTCCTAGGATGGGCTTATGCCCGGTACAATTTCCTTTTACATCAAATAAGATAAAAAGACTTAATTAAATAATTAAAGTGCAGGAATTTAAATATCTAATAATAAATAACCTAATATTAATTAAAATAATTAAAAGAAAGCTAAGAGTCTCAGACTCGGTCCATTCCTCAAAATTCGGCTAATACCACAACGTCCGGTCGGACCGGTGCGTTTGCATTTCGCCGGGGCCCACAGACCGGTACGGTCGTCGCCCGAAAATCAGTTTAAAAATTCATTTTCGAAAGCCAGTTTTGAAATCAATATAAATATAATTTTGTAAAAATTTGGGCAGCACTTCCTCTATTTCGGGACAAACCCAAAACTGGGAAATGTGCCACGGAAAACCTGCAAATATTTCCAACCCAAAATAATCCACAGAATATATCCACCAAAATATTTCCAAGCCACCAGAAAATAATTCCCAATCCACAGAACTTCCCGAAATATCCGGGAATCCCATAATCAAACCAAACCACACAACCAGCAGATAAAAATCACAGAAAGTATGCTAACGCAGCTAACCGAAAATACTACGCAGCTAACCGGATTTTCCAAAGGGAAATCGGGGACCGATAATCATCATAGACTCGACACGGGAGGGACGAACTACTCTGATTATCAAGAAATTTACCGAGAGGCTCGATGACGGAGTCCGAAGGGTGGCCTCGGACTCGGGACGCGCCGTCATGGACTAGAGAGTCTCCGGACAGCGTTACGATGCGCTGCGAACATCACGGACAGCAGGAAACAGCCGAGATCGACGGGAGACGGATCCACGGGGACAGCCAATGGCACCGCGGAACTTGGCGACGCTGGAGGCTGTTGGCGGGCGGATCCCGCGGGGACAGCGCGGGGAAAGGCGCGAAGGGGGTCCGGCGAGAGAGGCGGGCCGCGGGAGGGAGGCTGCGCCGGAGAGGCGGCCGGGCGAGGAGGGGCGGTTGGCCTCGGGGATGGGCGCGAGGGGGCGCCGAGCTTCGGGGATGGCCGGGAGATCGCGCGCGGGGCGCGGATCTGGCTCGGCCGGCGGGGAAGGGCGCGGCTTGGCCGGCGGGGAGCCGCGCGCTGGGTCGGCGCCGCACTCGGGGATGGCCGGTGACCACGCGCCGGAGGGGAGCTCGGCCGCGGAAAATTAGGGCTTGGGGTGAGGGGTTAGGTACGGAGAAGTTGGAAGAGGGTTTCCCAACAGAGTGGAGTTTTTTTTAGGGAGAGTGTGTAGAGAAGTAAAATAAGTATGCTTTCTCTTCTCTGTGAACGTGAAGGGGGAGTGTTCTGTTATGAGGAAGAGTGGGGAAAATGATGGGGGTGCGTGAGTAAACAATGGGGAGTGGGGGAGTGTTCTTATGTGTGGACTGTAGCAAAAAGGGGAGGAGGAAAAATAGGAGAGCTTTTACCAAATCGTGGGGGAGCTGGGTTTATCAAATCATGTGGTGATGGGGTGCTAGTCCTACGGGACCAGCCCAAATAAATTCTTTTTTTTTATAATAATCCTCAGTCCAAATAATCAGATTAAGAAATAGGAAAGAATGGGGCTCAGGCCTGGGTCTGGGCTCGGGTCTGGGTCCGAAAACAAAAATCCTTGTTATAATAATTTTTCGAAATTCTTTCCATCCCAAAAATATTTAATAATAATATATTTATAATAATAATAATCTTGAAATATTAATGAAAACACTAATTAATAATTATCTGCAAATTATGGGTTTCACAATCTTCCCTCCTTAGAAAATTTCGTCCTCGAAATTTAAAGGTAGGGTAGACAAGACAAACAGGTACGGGTACTGCGCCCGTAACTCAGGTCCAACCATAAGAATTTCTAAAGCAGTCGTGGATGAGACGGTTTAGGGGCAAGTTTTATTTATGATATACTCCACGCAAAAAAATACAAAAGCGAACCAAAGTATACGAGGTTGATCAGACCATCATGCACCGGTCCTAATTAGACAATATATTAGTGGGTGCACCCAATAAAATATCGTCATGATCAAGCTTGATTTAAAGAGATAGCTTGCAAAACTAGGCTAACTTAGCAGCATTAATCAAATTTAGAACGGAAAAAGAAAGGATAAGGAATAGGAGTTTAAGTGATGGCTCAAATTCTGATTACTTTCATCTCTGACTACTCTTGCAACTGGTTTCTCTGGCTCTGAAAGGTTGAGTCCAATCTTCAGCTCTGAATTATCCAATATGT